>MU223655.1:995340-1025964 GCA_018584345.1 Thuja plicata
GTAGCAATAGATGCCCGATACTAAGTGACAACCTCTATGTATAAAATCCTCTAACAAGGTCGCACTTAACAGTGTGTTTATAACCTTTAACAGGGTTGGCTCCTAACAGGGCTCACTTCAGAAGAGTAAAAATTTGGGGTACCGGTCCTAGTGGTTTTTCCCTTAACAGGGTTTCCACGTTAAAATTTCATGTGTTATGTGTGTCTGATTCATTTCTTCATTGTTTTGTATCTGACATAGTTAACACTGGATTGATCGGTATACTCTGCTTATTTACTGAGTTTCGGTAAATAGTTATACTGCTTATTGGTAATCAAGAAAGAATAAGGATTGACAGAGAACACCGACAGATAGTTAATCAGTAATAGTATTTCATGGCATGCATCTTGTAGGGACTTAATAATCTGAGGTTTATTGATTGGTGGTTAAGTTTGAAGGATAAATTTTGAGGCCACTGATTCACCCCCCCTCCCTCATCTCAGTTATTACTAACATATGTGTGTGTGTGTGTGTGTGTGCGCACACACACACACACACACACACACACACACACACATATATATATTTATTTATTTATTTGTTAATTTACACCACATATATTTTTATTTACAAACATATTTATACCTATATATTTAGGTATATTCTTGTGTAATATACAACATATGTATTTACTTGCAAATACAAATTATGTATTTTTTATTTACGTATATAATAATCTGATGCATAATCCCACATAGATTAAACTAAGCATCATAGAAAAAGGTACATATTATCACTCAGCGTTGATTACCATAGAAAAACATACCATGCCACATAGATCATACACAATCTCACTCCAAGATATAGAAAGTTAGAAATATCACAAGATATCAGGTAGCTAGGATAGGTCAACGCAAGTTAACATAGCAACTCAAAATCTCCTGACCATGAAAGAAAATTCAAAAATCCATGAAGCAAAGAGGCCACACATGAAAAATTATAATGAAATATTGGGTCAAAACAAGGACCACAACTATGCCCCCAACTAGGGATAAGGTGAACCTAGGCATGTCACCCTAACAACTGACTGGCAAGGTAGGAACCCCAATATTCTTGAATTGGAAAATGTAAAAGGAAGACTTATGCATGGGGCCTTGGTACTATCTCTGCAAAAACAACCATCGAGGATTTGAGGGAGCGCTCAGACCTGTGGATCCAGGTGAAGGCAATTCTCGATATCTGCAAGCCTGCATCATAGATGAAAATATACATATGCATATATCTCAAGGAAGACAATAGAGACAATGATGGGGATTGGGACATCGTGTGGATTTCACCGGTGAGTGACTATGACTCTGTCCCACATGATGCAAACACATCATAGAGATATCAGTATCACAAACACATAAGACAAAATCACATCATATATCTTGGGTTAGTCCATAATCAATACCAAGAATAAATCAACATAATCATGAGCAATATCTAAAATCATCAAGTGAGATACATTATTCACCAAAATTAATCTTAAAAGAAGAAAGTATAAATAATCACTTATATATATTCATCAAGTACATATCATATAACATCCCCAATATATTCAGAAAGGCCTTGAAGCTCCTCAACACATAAGTAGAGATAAATACACACAAAAATGATGCCTTTAGATAGTATATATGACTTTAGAATCGTTGTGTACTAGATCATTATAAACAAACTATAGGAATAGATCAAACATGTATCATGAACATCTAAGCAGTAAAAGAAATGTCGAAAGATCTTACCTCAATCAAAAGCACAAAACTCATAATAGGGATAGAGGTTTATTAAATCCCCCCCCCCCNTTATTAAAACCCCCCCCCCCCCCCCTAAGATTCAACTTACTCCTAGAATTTGGAAGATATAAAATGAACTTTATATCACACATAAGTCATAAATTTTTATCCAACATAATTGCAAAATTCTTACTCTAGAACCTTATTAATGATTGCACGCATAATTCTCCTATCAATAATTTTGGTAAATCCTATCTTATTACAATTTAGTGTAGATTAACTTAGTTCAAATAGTGAAAGAATTTCAAAATAAATTACCTATTAAATTCGTATACTTCATGCCATAAGTTAGTCAACAAGATACTTAAAATTAGAGTATTGCTTCAAAATTATTGTTTTCAACTTCATACTCCTAAGTATTCATGTTTACTCACTAACATCAATGTATTAGGAAAATGCGTGATTTACCAAATGAAATTATCACTTTCTTTCACAATATCAAAGTTCCTATCTATGGTAACTAGTATAAAAGGCAAGAATTCATGATAAATTTTCTATTTCTTAACAATTGCTATTAATAGTGAACAAACTTGCTAAAAATAATATCAATATTCTGAATTGCGATAGCCTAGCCTATCTTAAGCATGCAGTAATGCCACAATCCTATTAGTATGACATAAAATTATTTATTTGATAATTACACCCCATGTTCCATTTTTGAGACATAATCTAACACTACACAATGAAACATGTGAGACTTTAGTACAAATAGGGCTCAAAATTCACGTTCTTACAAATAATTCATGGAAAACGTAAAGAGGTATATTGATATTTATTCTTTTCATGAAGAGCGTATATAAAAAAATTTCTATTTAATTTTGCAATCATGAAACTAAAACATTCTAGATACTCAAAACTTATCATTTGCATTAAATTAAGCACATTTTTATAAGCAATCTTTTAGAAGACACAAAACAACCTCTTTTACCCAAGTAAACAGTATTTCTTTCCATCAAATATTTAAGTAGAATGCCAATAATATAGGATACATACACATTTTACAATGGGTGTGTGTGTGTGTGTGTGTGTGTGTGTTCTAAGTCATCTTTCATAATAGTTGTAGTGTTCGATTTCCAAAAACACATTCATACCCCTAGAGGAGATCTAATCAATTTTCAATTTATTGCATCATTATTCATTAAGTTAGGATCCCTTCTCAAGGCTTAGTAGTTATATTTACACTTTTTCCAATTTACATGTCAGGCATTTCCATATAGCATTTAATCAATTTCAAATATAAATGTAAAAAAGAGTTCTTTCAAATTCCTTATTTCATAATGATCATAGATCCATCAAGAGAAGGAGAAACACATGAGTCCTACTTCTATTTCCATATCCACAACATTTTAAATCAATAACATTAACCAAATGTACATAAATTTAATTTCTATCCCTTACCCATTTGTAACATTACCCTCATACACTTTAAATTTTTGAGATAACATCATATCCAAGTATAAATCGGGTAATGTACATATCAATATTCTTATACCATTTATTTACTGTAGTAACTCCTTATTCATAGTCGATCAATCACTTAATGTTGTTAATTTATTCTAATAAGGTGTTGATCACAATATATATAAAACTGTTAGGATTAAGTAATACTGAGACGGGGTGAATTCGTATTACAGCACTTTGAACTTAAACTTAATAAATTCCAACTTAACTAGATAATTTCTGAAATGAAAAGAACATAAACACAAAACACACAACTCATAACACCATGAATTTGTTGTCGATGAAACCCTAGCCAAGGGAAAACCCTGATGGGGATGGTACCCACAAATATGTACGAAAAGTATTATGTCCCAATTAGGAGACCTAGCCCTATTAGGAGCTTATTATTACATTAGCACATTTTCTTGTTAGAGGAATACAAAACCTTGTTAAAGGTATACTGAACTCACTACTCATACAATCAGAAATATGATTATGTTACAATGATTTATTAGAAATGAACAATACAAGCATCTTCTATGCTTAGGTAGTTCCAGTTGTAGCTTGCATCGCCATCTGTCTGATTCTGACATCATAATGCATTCATTTGTTTTCATCCATACATATCCATACTTCGCTTCTTAAAAAGCTCTTCCTATATATACATCATTATATGTCCAGTCGGCTTCCAATACATCACAACATAGAGTTAACACTTATACAAAAAGTAAATACCAAGTCGGTGATCATACACTATCAAAACATAGGTAATCCTCAATCCTAATCCAACATAGCACATTTGGACTCTGCATTATACTCCCTCAATAATTGCAACCTTTCATATATCTTGTATCAATGTTACTTTGTCTTCACATGTCCTCGACATACTATAAGTTACTACAATCAATACCAAACCACAAGCAATGTTAACTAAAAGTCATATACATCCCAAAATAGCTTCTCCTAAGCTTGCATGTCTTCATTCACCATATATTGTGTTTGCTAACCAAAATTGTACTTCTATACTCTGTAATTATGTTTTATGGACTTAGTCATTTTGCAAGCTATAACTCCAAAATTGATTTTTACACTAAGCGATCATCCATACCAGATGTGTTTCTGTAAATGACAACCCTAAAGTGTTCCAAAACACTCTTGAATGAACCACTTTCCAACAATCTCTCCCTTTGGCATTGATGACAACACTTAGCAAAAAATGACTAAGTGTCAATACCAAAAAGAATATACATTGCACTTCTATAACTCCTTTACATATTACTCTATCTCTTATCTATACATTTTTCATATCTTCTCTTCTCCCCGTTTGACATCAATGGAAAAGGTATACAAAAACATAGAATAACAAAATTACTTACCAAAACATTTATACCATCTTTAGCACATCCTGCAAAGAGCTTTCCAAGATCTTCACTTCTTCTGACCAAGTCTTTACCAATATCTAACTCATGCATGAATCATTCCATTCAGTGAAAAAGAGGATGTCTCTGTTGCCTTTATCCCGGTAGGCATGTATCCAGTGAGGGCCTGCTCTGTTTTCTCCATGTTTAAAAGGTGGAGCTCAAGAATTGATAACTTAGGAGTAATTAAACTCTTCAGCATACCAAATCTTCGCACTGTAACTCTCCCTTTCTCTGTATCTAAAACACTTAATTTGTCCAATATCCTAGACACTTCTTTGTTTAACTCCAATATAGTGTGTGAGGATATCTCACAACTGTTCATCAACTTGTCCAAAGTCTATCTATCATTTTCTATTATATACTCAATGTTCTTAAGATGTCCGATAGGATTTATACAGTAACTATATAACTTTCTTCCATGCGGCACACAACTCTTTGCGTTAGATATGGTTTTTCTCAGTATGCCTAAGCCCCAAGAAATAGACTTGCATACTTAAACCGATTTCTTCGCAAGGTACTTCTTATCTTCTTTCTCTTCAGCGATCTTCTCTAAGGACTTATAGTGACTGTCAAATTCATCCAATACCTTGTTCAAATTATTTGCATTGTCCTTTGTTTGGAAAGTAAGAGGTATAGGTAGGGGTTTGTTGACAGTATAAACTTATCTTTCTATTACCTTGATTTCTTCTCACCTTTCTTCTTAGATCTCTCCTTCTCTTTTCCAAATACGATGTAGGATAGCTTCATCAACTCATCCTCGTCCATACTTTCAACATCAGTGCTCATATTTCTATCTCCACTTGCCAACAATAAAGATGAAGAAACAGATGCATGAGTTTCTTGTTTCACTTCAACTTTATTTACTACTTCCTTCGCTACTTCAGCTTCGCTCACTTTTTGTTCTTCTTTCTCTTCCAATGTTAGATCAATGCTTCCTCCATCAATGTCAGTATTCTTCTCAAAATGATCACTAACATCCAGTGAAGTGCCCAAAGACACAGGCACACCAGTAACAAATAAATATGGTTGTTTAACAGTACTAACAAATTGATTAGTGTCTTCATCCTTTGGAGTATCAAGGTTTACTCCGGCTATCCTTGAGACTCGCATTTTATAATTTTAGGCTTAGTAGCCTTGGGAGGTGAGGACTTCTTAGGTTCAGTTCCCATCAAAACCTTATCAACTTCCTTCTGTGTTTTCTCAACAACTTCATCATACTTTTTCCCCATTATCTTCACCAATCTTGACTTGGTTCTCAACAAAGGTTTCAATGCATTCAGTATCTTTTGTATTTCTTTGATAGAAATAACAGGTAACATATCTTCAATGGCTTGTGTTCTTATTACTTCATCTTCTATTTGTGCTAACTATTTCCTTGTTTCCAATTTCTCATAAATTTCCTCTGGTATACTGCCTTCAATTTCTAACAAGTTCTTGAAAACAAGCAAATGATTTATCACCATTTCTTCTATCAAAATTTGATCAGATGCATCATACCTCTCATAGTATCTAATCAATGAGATAAGTTTTCCCTTCTCAATTATCCTCTTCGCCAGTATCTTTATGTTAGGCTTCCAGAGTAGTTTCACATCTGGGATCTTCTCTTCAAATTTCTTCTCTTCTCCCATCTTTTCTTCAACTTTCTTCTCTTCTCCCTTCTTCTTTTCAACTTCTTTCCTCTGTCTCTTAGGCGAAGAGTCCAGTTTGGTGGATCTTGTGTTCCTTCTAGGCAATTCCATGAGTTTTTGTTCCTACGATGTTCTCTTTGGTTGTGTAGGTGTGGTTTCTAGTACATTAATCATAGTGGGAGGTAGATTGATAACCTTCTCAACTTTTGGAGGTGAAGGGCTGCAGGAGCAGTGCTCATCAATCCAAAAGCACTTTCTGCCATCTTCTTTCTTACCTCTTTCATCTCCTCCTTTGTTATACCAGTCTTGGATGTTAGATCTCTACCACATTTTCCACTCTTCTCTTCCCTGCAGCTCGAGTCTGTTCTTCCCTTATCTTCGTAGACTTCTCTTCATAGGTGCCCCATCTTTCTTCGGATAGATCAATTTCTCAGGATAGAATATGTTCTACTTGCATGGTCAAGACCTCAGAACTGACTTCATATCCCAGAAGATAACACCACTTCATCCTAGGTTGTACTGCCTCAAAGAAAACACAATCAGTTTCAACCATGAAACAGGTTGTATCCTTATATTTTCTACCAATGCCTCGGGGATCCTCATTCTTTCCTTCATCTATCTCTGCAATATTTTGATCATCCCAAATAATTCACCATCAGTAATATCATGATTACTTGAATCTACTTGCATATAAATTACCTTTGAGTTTCACAAATATTCCAGATATTATTGTAGATTCTAAACAGAGATGTTTATTTAATTCAAAGAAATTCTTAATGTTCACAATGAAAATAATATTCTTGCTTAATTCTGAGAACAATGTCTGAATTTGAATCTGTCTACTCAATTGTTATCCACAGATCTAGGAATTGAAATTTTACAATATAAAGAATGCACCTGGTTGATTGTGTCTCGGATTTCTCTAGTCACGTCCTGCAATTATGTCCACACTTCTGTTTGCTGCTATTGGCTCCTTCTTGTTTTCACTGCAATGTTAACCATTGCTCTTTGAATGTGTCGAAGCTTGCAGTATGACCCACGGCACCTCAATTTGTGCTTGTGCGGATTACAAGTTTGTATCGACGCCCGTCTCCTTTCAACTAGGGCTCTGGACATAGGCCGGTTGGTGCGGTATACTAGAATCGTCAGCTTTGTCAACTATGGGAATAGTATTTGCATAGGATTCACCCGTGCTAGCACGTCTTCAACGCCTTAGTTCTGTCCATCGAAACCACCTTCTTTGCCCGGGATTATGATCTTCCACATTACACGACTCCTCCGAAAGTAACAATGGTCAAAGTTATTATGGTAACAGTCATCCACATTTCCTCACTCAGTGCATCCACGCGTTCGCTCCAAGGACTTTCAATCTTCACAGCGTGAACTAAATTTTAGTCGTGCTTAGAAGCTCACCACACCACTATGCTACGCGTTCCAAGTTTGAATAGAAAATATGTCCAAAATAACCCACTGAAGTATTCTCCACTAGGCAAGATCAGTGACGAAAGGAGATTGTCTCCTCTGCACTAATTGCCAAATAAGTTTCTCAAAAACCAAAATCAAGTCCCCCATCAATAACATTCGATGTCTTATTTAAAATGGACCATTCTGGTAAATCCCGTAAACCTTTGACAAAACTGATTCTTCAACCAATTAGAATTAAATAAACTAATAGTAAAAATACTTATCAACCAGCAAATTTTAATTATATTATATTAGTTTAGTCATTATTAATGAACAATTTTATTAAGGGACATTACACCATCAACACATGTATTTTTTTTTCTTCTATAGTTCTGTGTGATCTGAATTCCAATCGGTTCGTTGTCCTTCCAATCTCTAGGGTGCATACCAGGAAAACTATGTACAATATGAATATACATATGTATCAATAGAAACCCAAACCTGAATACCTTTGACTTATCCTTCTTAATTTTGTTCACATTCTCCAAAAATTATTGTATAAGTATTTCACAAAGGTTATACTTAACATTTTCTTTCACCATTTTATATGCCATCAAAATCACTCCTGCAGATACCAAGTTAGGTCGGTTGTTGTAATGTAGTTTATATCCAAGAATCATTGAAACCAATCTAACATCTTGCTGAAATATGTCATTAATAGTCATCGCTCTCTTATCCCATCGCAAATGCATTAGGGTTTCCACCTGTTTCTTTGTATTATTCTCCGTGATAGGGATAACACTAGAGTATCCAAACCTTTTATACCATGAATTAAGTCGTTGCATATCTTCACTGGATGATCTCCAAGCCAAATGAATTGGTCGTGAACTCTTCTCAGAATGATCTTAATCCATTCCTCTTCGTCAAATTCATAGAGTTTAGTCATTCGCATTATACTAAGGTTCTCAAGATGTGTGAACTCGTCTTTCATCTTACCATCTGCTCCAATCATGTCCTTCATCTCTTTATAGATCTCAAAGTCTCCCAGAGACTCATAATTATAATGAATGTAAGCCCTAATGTCTTCGACATGTAGAACTCCATAGGGTTTTGTGAAAACACACCTTCGGGATCAACTTCAGTTGATTTGAATGGGTGTTTCTTGAATCTATATCTAGGCCTTTCAGCGACATCGAAAATAAACAGAGCATCCATAACCAAAGCTTTGCAAATGATCTAAATACCTTTTATCTGTCGATTATGTGAATTTATGCTTCGATCAAATGCTCAACCTTGCTTCTTTGCTTCTCTTAGCTCAAATCCCTATTCTCCTTAGGCTGTGTTCTTCGAATGATGTTTAGAAAAGTTATTTTGATTGACCTTATACTTCATTATGTAAAGAAATGACACAGCTCCCAATAAACTAATCTCTGCACATAATCCAGTTGATTAACAATCTGGCGATCACATGATATAGATTGTAAAGCTATGTGATCACGGATATATGTTCCATAACATATCCACATACTCTCCCTAAGCTCGCAAGAGCTTACTCCTCATAATCAGGGGCTAGATAGATTTCTGATGTTTCCTTCCAATGCTCCCCCTAAGGTCGTGCTCGGTCATCTAGGTTTATGTGGAAATGTTCGCATCAGGTTAAGACTCAATAGCATTTACTGACTCTCCCTGAACCATTTCCTCACTTGATTCCTTTACCTTCCATACCTTACCATTGTTTACATCTTCTACTTTTTTAGATGACTGTTGAATTCATCCATGTATTTTGCAAGACTTTTGCCAGTATCACCAATATTCTTCTTTATAACAGTAGGTGGGGGTCTTCTTTTGGTCTCAGTTCCATTGTACCTACAAAATGTTGCTATATGTCCTAGATTGTTACATTTGTAGAATGTAGGAGGTGAACTATTATGACTAACCTGCAACTTACAATACTTTGCAATGTGCCCAAAGTTATTGCATTTGTAACATGTAATCTTTGTTGATGTTTCTTCTCTAATATAATCTTGTTCATTTCTTAATTGATTAGGCTTCCTGCAATCTACCTTTTTGTGTCCATATGAAGAACAATTAAAACAACATCCAGTAAAGGGTCTGTAAGGAGATTTACCTCTACAATCTCTCTTCATATGTCCAATCTTATTGCATCCAAAACATCTACCTCTAAAAGGTCTGATATGTTCTTTAGGCTCTTCAAGAGTAGGTCTTTCTTCATCATCCTTTACTTCAGTCTTTTCTTCCTGGGTCTTTAAATATTCAGCTTCATTGAAGCCAACTCCAGTCATGTCTCATTTAGGTTTCTATCTATCTCTCTTCTCATCAATCTTATCACTGCTCATATGAAGTTTTTCAATATGTTTCTTGGCCTCAACAAGTTCTCCCTTAATGATCTGATTATATTTCTCTAATTCCAGATATTTGTTCTTGTAGTGATCAAGTTTAGTCTTCATTTGTCCCATATAAATATTTGCATATTTTAAGGTTTCTTCAATTTTGTTTCTATCATCCTTTTCCTGTTGAATCTCTTTAGACATATGAAGGGAATTAGTTTCATGATCAAGCTTCAAAGCATCTTTCTCTTTTTCAAGTTGTTTTATCCGATCTAATGTGTCACTGTCTGAATCCTCTTTTATCCTATCCATAATATCTTGTCTCTGACTCCTGGATAGTTCAAGTTGTTCCTTCAGTTTCTTGATGAAACCTTCTACTCTTATCAATTTGAATTTCAAGTCACCATTATCTTCTTTAGCCTTATCAAGGTCTTCAAGTGTTGTTTCAAAGTTTTCTTCCAACCTTTCAGAATCCATCTTGATCTCCCTTAATCTATTAGACTTTCTCTCCAAGGGCCAACAGATCTTATACCAATTGTTAGGATTAAGTAATACTAAGAGGGGGGTGAATCACTATATAGCACTTTGAACTTAAACTTGATAAATTCTAACTTAACCAAATAATTGTTGAAATGCAAAGAACGTAAACACAAAACACACAACTTATAACACCATGAATTTGTCGTTGAGGAAACCCTAGCAAAGGGAAAACCTCGGTGGAGATGGTACCCACAAATATGTACTAAAAGTATTATGTCCTTGTTAGGAGACCTATCCCTGTTAGGAGTTGATTATTACATTAGCACATTTCCTTGTTAGAGGAATACAAAAACCCTATTAAAGGTATACTGAGCTCACTACTCATACAATCATAATATGATTATGTTACAATGATTTATCGGGAAATGAACAACACAAGCATCTGCTATGCTTAGGTAGTTCCAGTTGTAGCTTGCATCACCATCTATCTGATTCTGACATCACAATGCATTCATCCGTTCGCATCCATACATTCCATCACATGCCATACATATTCATGCTTCGCTTCTCAAAAAGCTCTTCCTATATATACATCATTATATGTCCAGTTGGCTTCCAATACATCATAAAATAGAGTTAAAACTTATACAAAAATTAAATACCAAGTCAGAGATCATACACTATCAAAACATAAGTAATCCTAAATTTGAATCCAACATAGCATGTTTGGACTCTGCATTATACTTCCTCAATCATCGCAAGCTTTCATTTGTCATGTATCACTGTTACTCTATCTTCGCATGTCTTCAACATACTAAAACTTACTACGATCAACACCAAATCACAAGCGATGTTAACATACTGAAATTCATATACATCCCAAAATAGATTCTCCTAAGCTCGTATGTCTTCATTCACCATATATTGTGTTCGCTGACCAAAATTGTACTTCTATACTCTGTAATTCTGCTTTCTGGACTGTCATTTTGCAAGCTATAACTTCAAAACTATTTTTTACACCAAGTGATCATCCATACCAGATGTGTTTACATAAATGACAACTCTAAAGTGTTCCAGAACACTCCTGAATGAACCACTTGCCAACAAAAACATGAATTTGTTTCCATAATACTCATCTAGGATCCTAACCACTCACTAGGCATCTAGCAAGATGTATATTAATAAAAAACATCCATCATTAGTACAAATAATCCATCATCATAGATACTCTTCCCTAGACTTGCTTGATTATGTTAGCTTAACTCGTTTTCTATTCAAATTACCATGCCATGTAGAAGGGATATAAAAATACTTCTTTCAATGTGAATTATAGCTTATTTAAGATTAAACCTTGGGGACATAGGTCTTTTACCCAATGGTTTCCTAATTAAGCACTTACATATTTTCCTAAGATATTAATGACGTGTTTATTTTCCTAAGCAATGTTAGTCCTTACAACTTATTCCTAAAAAGGAACGAGAGAGAGAGAGAGAGAGAGAGAGAGAGAGAGAGAGAGAGAGAGAGAGAGAGAGAGAGAGAGAGAGAGAGAGAGAAATACACTTGTTTTGCAGTAGCAATTTGTTCTTTACCTTCCAATTTCCTTCTACAAGAATTCATAGGAGAGAGATGGATAATTCAAACTATTGTTATCAATCATATCTATTATAAAGACAACCTAATTTGTAAATAGCAACATCTTATTCACTCATGTAGGGTCATAATCTCTCCTTCTACACTGTGGTTTATTTTACCACTACTTTTCATCCTCTATCAAGGGTAAGAGTAAGAATTATTTTCAAATTTTTAAATCAAGACAATACAAAATTTTCGCTTATTACCTATGAAGCATGTTTCATTAACCATGAAACTCAAGTCCTATAAGATTAAAATAAAGTACTATCACAACCATGTCTTAATACATATTTGGAG
This sequence comes from Thuja plicata, assembly GCA_018584345.1. Lineage (NCBI taxonomy): Eukaryota > Viridiplantae > Streptophyta > Pinopsida > Cupressales > Cupressaceae > Thuja > Thuja plicata. The sequence continues at coordinate 1,007,805 of MU223655.1, forward strand.
ATGCAAAAACAATTCAAGTATAACTTATACAGACACTATTGAGTAGGATAAATAGTCAAGTATATTCAATCGTGAAGTCAACTTAGCATAGAATGCACATCATTTTAAATTAATTAAACCAACTTGGTAATCATTATAAGAAGTATTCGTGGTAACAAGATATATTATAGGTAGGATCAGGAGATAAATTTATCCACTACCATAAATAGGGTACAAGTCTACCTATGGCATATCTAATAATATGAGCTCTTTTAACAGCAAGAAGATGACACACAAGTATCAAGAATACATTAACGCACCATTACCATTTTAGAAGAAATTCATTTGAACACATCATCAATCTCAGAATGCAAAAAACATAGGTAACTAATATAATATAACTCAATCATAGAAGAACATTTATACACGGTATCATAAGTACATAGCCTTCATTTCTAGGATTCAATTTTACTAACATAAAGATGAAATGAAGAGGAAACAAAGTAGAGACATTACATGTTAGGCATCTGTGAGCTACGAGTCATAGAGTTCCCAGTGTAGCATCCTAGGGCTCTGATATCAAGTTGTCATGCCCCGCCAGGGAACCCGAGAGGACAAGCCAACTAACTACTAGAAGATGTCAATATTTTTTTTTTAAATGAAATATTACAAACTAATCTAAGTCCTCACAGGTTCCCTAACATCGCCATTAAAGAAACATTATCTAACCTATTCATTTATCCATTAAGATATTCTTAATGTACATTATTCTTGGTTCATTTTAGTGTATCAAAAAGATATTCATATCCTACATTACGAGGTACCCATTAAAGCAATGATTGATTAATTTAAGATTACTAACTCATTTCTTTACTTTTAACAGTAAGTTCCAAGCGTAATCCTACCAACATTCCTAACATATTGACATGCATCTATATGAGTTATCCTTTTCTTAGAACATAATCAATCATTATTAAACTTATGCCATTACTCATACTATTCATTCATCCACTATCTTTTATATCACTTTTCATTTAAGCCTTCAGATGAGAGACTAACATTCATTAAGATAAGCAATACCCTATGTACTGTATTATTCCATACGCATTTAAGGTGCGTAGTAAATATAATCCAACATTGAATACTATAGCTATCGTATTTCATTGATTCATCATTTCATAATAATTTTACATGAACCTTACTTCAAGAGACAACGCATTCATTCATAAATATATCATTTCATACTAAGTCTAAGTTCATTTCTTGGACAACATAAGGAAATAGAACATTCATGAATAAATACCCTAAACAACTATCTTTTCATATTGATAACATACAACCTTTTCCCTTTCCTTTCACCTAGATCTACCTATTCCTTTATATATTGCTTTGAATTACATCTAGATACATCATTTCATCGTATACAATTGTTTCCTTACAAGAGCTTACAATTACAAGAATGCATATACATAAGTACATCTTTGCATATACAATATGAAGTCTTCACAACTGAAAATCTAGAAGGAACAGGTGCAAGGATCATCCATTTGACCACGAATAGTACCTTGATATAATAAACATTAACCACCCAACCACGTGGATCCAAAAGGGTCCACTCCCCTGTGCTAGGATATAGAAACCAAGGTCCACACAAGTAGGTGTTAACTAGGATGCTCCTAAGGTGGTGAATAATTTCCCCAAAATATATCACAACTAAAATCACACAAAAGGCCACAAGGACCACCAGAGGCATAATCGTGTTGGTAGGGACTCTAAGCTACAAGCTAGGTGAGTTCCATCGCATAGCCTTCACTGCAACATATACCTGTGATGGAGGCAAGAGGTGGAAAAGTAGGAGCTGAAGATGTCCATAAGGAGAAGACGAAAGACAAGGAGACAGAAAACGTAACAATTTTTTAGTTTGTCTTCTAGCATTGTTGGTATAGATGAAGATATACCAGCTATTAAAGGACAAATAGATTTGATTACTATGAGTCCTATGGAAATGATAGACATTGCTATAGCTATAAAGTCTCAAGAAAAGAAGGAGAAGATGAAACAAGAGGCACATGTTATACTAACTACAAGAGACATACTATCTGACTTAGTGCCTGAAGCAACTTATGATGAGAAGGGTGTACCTATTGAATAGCTAGGTCTATTGGTGGCAGCTACTAGAGAGAAAACGCAAAGTCTAGAGGATGCTGCAAGAATGAGAGCAGAAAGATATTATAAAAGGAAGAGGTCATAAAAATTGGCTCAATCCATTGTAATTGACAGAAATAAATTAACAATGGTAGTAAACAAGGTGAAAGATGCTCTAACTAAAGGTGGTAAGACTCTTACCTCAACTTCTGATTTTTCATAGTTTTTTAAGGACTTGGATAGGAAGATATGTGAAGCTCAATAGGAGCTAAGGTTGTTGACAACAAATTTTGATCCTATTGATAGTTCAGCTACAATTTTTGGAGCACAAGTTAGTATCAATCATAAGCTTAAGGCTTATAGGGATGAGTAGGAAAAGAGGATTGCCATCTTGGTGCAGTTACAGATTCTATTGATTCCTAAGATGGAGATTTTGCAAAAAGGTGTTAAAAAGGATGGAATAGTGTTAGCCTCACTTGCTCTGTGCACTGTAGAAGGATTGGAGGAGCTTTCCCATTTGCTACATGGACAGATACTTATCATGGAGAACCTACTAAACACTTGAGTTAATGACCTACAGGTGTTGAAGGCCAATTTTGCAAATGTATTCAGTAGATTGTAACTAGGTATATGCTACTCTCTATAAATAAAATTTTGAATTTTGCTTATCTTTGTACACCTATCATTATTGTCAAAGGGGGAGTAGATAGAGTAGTATAGAGTGAAAAATTGGCTAAGTATTTGTATGAGGGAGCAGTACAAACATGAATTGATGCTTGATATGATGTATGATCTATTTGTAATTACCTTAGGGGGAGTAATTCTAAATTTGTTCTACTTAGTAAGACACTTAGCAATTTTTCTAAGTGTTGCCATCAATGCCAAAGGGGGAGATTGTTGGCATCTGATGAAGATGATCATTTCCTAGATCACGTGATGAATGATGTAGTATTTTCATTGCTGGCAACAAGTCTATTTCACAGGTCAGATCAGATATACTAGTGATGAAGGTGACTGTACAAGAATTTGTCTAAGTATTCAGCGTATCGGTGATAATACAATCTGTGTTGGTGAATTCAGTGTGTAGTGATAATCTCGAGGATTCAGATGTTGCAATTGTGTAGACAGTATCTACATAGTCATGTTTACCTAAATATGTGATTGTGTGAGCTTATTCGATGCACAGTTGGAGAATTGAGGCAAACACTGGTGATATCGGCAAGAACAGTCAACCAGTCCAGTCAAGGTGATGAAATTGAGGTTGCGATCAATTATTTGTCAAAGTTTAATTTGGTTTTGAATTGTATTGTTGAGACCCGACCTTGAGGATTTCAATTTCCTATGTTGGAGTGGTCACTTATGAATTTTGATTAGGATTTGGAGGCCGACAATAAGTAACACATTTTAGGGTTATTCCACCAACCTAAATGTGTTTATAAGAGATAAAATTGAGTATAATTGATCGTTGTTTTTTATGTGATGATTGTAGTGGTTGAAGTGGATATTTGTATGAACTGAACAATGAGTTGAGCATTCCTTAAGTAGATCTATCAAGAAGAGTGTTCTACTTTCAGATCAATTTCATTTGAGTTCATTCTCAAGGAAAGTCCTAACAGGCTTGTGATCAAAATCCTCTAACAAGGTTACTCTTAATAGGGTAAGAAGGATCCTAACACGTTTGAAGACTAAATCCTCCTACCAGGTGACTCTCAGAAGGATTTTCAAATCCTTCAACAGGGTGGTTTCTAATAGGACTTTGTAATAGCTTCTAACTAGGCTGTAGATACTCTTAATCGGGTATACCCTTAGCAAGGTGTTGTAATGCTCCTAACAGGGCAAGACTTATTGGTGCACTAGTGAGATTTGTGAGTGATAATTCCCATGATAAAATATTGGTGTCCTTGTGCTGATTTCATGGATGTATGTTTTGATATGCTTTCATGTTATATTTAGTTTTTTATGTTGGTTACTTTGGAAGTTGATGAAAAGCTTTTGTCGATCTTTGGTTGCACTGATTCACCATTGTTGGTATGGATGAAGCTATACCAGCTATTAAAGGACAAATAGATTTGAGTACTATGATTCCTAAGGAAATGATAGACATTTCTATGGCTATTAAGTCTCAACAAAAGAAGGAGAAGATGAAACAAGAGGCACATGTTATACTAACTACAAGATACATACTATCTGACTTAGCGCCTAAAGCAACTTACGATGAGAAGGGTGCACCTATTGAATAGTTAGGTCTATTGGTGGCAGCTACTAGAGAGAAAATGCAAAGTTTAGAGGATGTTGCAACAATGAGAGCAGAAAGAGATTGTGAAGGAAGAGGTCATAAAAGTTGGCTCAATCCATTGTAATTGATAGAAATACATTAGCAATGGTAGTAAACAAGGTGAAAGATGCTCTAATTGAAGGTGGTAAGACTCTTAACTCAACTTCTGATTTTTCACGCTTTTTGAAGGACTTAGATAGGAAGATATGTGAAGCTCAACAGGAGCTAAGGCTGTTGATAGCAAATTTTGATCTTATTGATAGTCCAGCTACAAGTTTTGGAGCACAAGTTAGTGCAATCAATCATAAGCTTAAGGCTTATAGGGATGAGCAGGAAAAGAGGATTGCCAACTTGGTGCAGTTACAGATTCTATTGATTCCTAAGTTGGAGATTTTGCAAAAAGGTGTTAAAAACGCTGGAATAGTGTTAGTCTCACCTGCTCCATGCATTGTAGAAGAATTGGAGGAGGTTGCCCATTTGCTGCATGGGCATATACTTATCATGGAGAACCTACTGAACACTTGGGTTAATGACCTACAGGTTTTGAAGGCCAATTTTGCAAATGTATTTAGTAGATTGTAACTAGGTATATGCTACTCTCTATAAATAAAATTTTGAATTTTGCTTATCTTTGTACACCTTTATCATTGTTGTCAAAGGGGGAGTAGATAGAGTAGTATAGAGTGAAAAATTGGCTAAGTATTTGTATGAGGGAGCGGTACAAACATGAATTGATGCAATATGATGCATGATCTATTTGTAATTACCTTAGGGGGAGTAATTCTAAAGTTGATCTACTTAGTCAGACACTTAGCAATTTTTCTAAGTGTTGTCATCAATGCCAAAGGGGGAGATTGTTGGCATCTTATGAAGATGATCATTTCCTAGATCATGTGATGAATGTTGTAGTGTTTTCATTGCTGGCAACTAATCTATTTCACAGGTCAAATCATATATATTGGTGATGAAGATGACTGTACAAGAATTTGTCTAAGTATTCAGTGTATCGGTGATAATACAATCTGTGATATACATTTTGGTGTGCAATGATAATTTGGAGGATTCATATGGTACGATCATGTTGATGTTATCTACAGTCATGTTTACCTACATCTGTGATCGTGTGAGCTGATTCAACACAAAGTTGGAGAATTGAGGAAAACACCAGTCATATCGGCAAGAACAATCAACTAGTCTAGTCAAGGTGATGAAATCGAGGTTGCGATAAATTATGTGTCAAAGTTTAATTCATTTGTGAATTGTATTGTTGAGACCCGGCCTTGAGGAGTTCAATTTCCTATGTTGGAGTGGTCGCTTATGAATTTTGATTAGGATTTGGAGACCGACAACAGGTAACATGTTTTAGGGTTATTCCACCAACCTAAATGTGTTTATAAGAGATGAAATTGAGTAGAATTGATAGTTGTTGTTGATGCGATGATTGTAGTGGTTGAAGTGGATGTTTGTATGAACTGAACAGTGAGTTGAGCAGTGCTTAAGCAGATCTATCAAGCAAAGTGTGTTACTTTCAGATCAATTTCATTTGAGTTCATTCTCAAGGCAAGTCCTAACCAGCTTGTGATCAAAATCCTCTAACAAGGTTACTCTTAACATGGTAAGCAGGATCCTAACTAGTCTAAAGACTAAATCCTCTAACTATGTGACTCTCAAAAGGAATTTCAAATCCTTTGACAGGGTAGTTCCTAACAGGACTTTGTAATAACTTCTAACCGGGTTATAGATACTCTTAACCGGGTATACCCTTAGCAGGGTGTTGTAATGCTCCTAACAGGGCAAGATTTATTGGTGCACTAGTGAGATTTGTGAGTGACAATTCCCAGCGTGGTTTTTCCCTCTAACAAGGGTTTCCAGAATAAAATATTGGTGTCATTGTGTTGATTTCATGGATGTATGTTTTGATATGCTTTTATGTTATATTTAGTTTTACATGTTGGTTACTTTGGAAGCTGATAAAAAGTTTTTGTAGATTTGCGGTGCCCTTTTGAATGACAATCAGGACAAAGAACAAGCTTATCTTCTCTTTCTACCTTCTTCCTCCAAATGTCAAAGTTTGGTACCCAGCCTTTGATATAAAAACTGGTACCGACCATCAAATAAGGGTCATTATTCTATATCTCTTCATCATTTGTCTGTTAGAACAGAAGCCATTAGTCGACAATTTGATTCCAACCCTTCCCTAATTTTGTTCGCACCGCTAGATAAATTACCATGTCCCTATTTTATTTTCAATTATTAATTTAAATTATTAAAGTGAGAATTAAAATTAAGATTTATTTTTTCTGATATATTTTCTTAAATTTTACATTGACAACAAAATATGTTCCAAAAAAAACATAGATACATACTATTTAGAAGCTTTTATGTGAAAAATACTTCCTGAAGCAAGTAAACCTCCTCTTAAGCTCCAAGATCATCTACAAAAACCAAAATAATCTTCAACAGAGAAAAAAAAGAGCATAAATTTGCAATAATGGATGGAAGATATATTACATCTATATGATCAATGATGTGCATATGCAAACTATGCAATACAATGAAATGTACATATGAAACCTTGTGTAAAAGACAAGGTTAAGAGATAAGACTATCTAGGATGATTACAAGTGTTTTAATCCTTTGTCATGTGACAACTAGTGATAAAATAGAATAAGATCACATGACACCTAAGACCTTCTAGAAAGATTCATATCTCACTAAGTAAACATGTGAACATGTGTGAAAATTATGTAACAAGAAACTAGAATAATGAACCTTGCTCACATTGCAAAGGAGGGAAATGGATAGAAAACCCCTTGCTCACACCAACACCACCATCAAACTGCCTCATAACCCTTAAAGGATGTAGCTCTCAGGCAAAATTATTGAGATTTGGGATTACCAACTCCCCAAACTCTTAAATCATAGATCTTTATAATTATTAGACAAAATCTTTGATAAGCCACATTCATAGAGCTCTATCAAATTGTCTCGTGACTCTTGGAAGGGTATTATTTCCAAAATCCACAACTCCTACAATTTATTAGACCTCAATTCATATAAAGTTTACACCAAATCTTTTCATGCCTTCAAACATACAAAAATAAAAAAAATATGAATTCTTCAATTCTATCACGATACAAAAATAATAAAATAAAAGAAACATAAAATAAAAAACACATATTTCTTGTATAAAGTATTCTTTCTTATTGAAACGCTGACTTGAGACAATAAAAATCCCTATCTTTTAATGTCTCAAACCTCCAATTTATCTTGATTGCTAAATCTTATTTGCCTTTCAAAGCTTTCTTTGACATTACTATTACAAAACAAATATATTAAGTTACAATTATTATATACCATACGATATAATAAAACCTTTCCAAACTAACTCACTTTATCTTTAAATATTAAATTCTAAGTGACTTCATTAAAATGTATACTTTATTTTTTCTAACATTTTATTTTCGATGTTACATATAGAATAGAAAGTTTTTAGTTTTTTTTAAAAGACAAATTTAACTATATTGATGTTTTCTTCTTTGGATATTAACACATTCTCCATATGGCATGAACGAGATATATGAACCTAAAAAATGCCCCATAGCTAATTGTATGAGTTTGGAAACTAGGTCTACTAGAACAGAGAGGGAACTATTATGATGTCGTCACCAGATATTTTTGCCAAAAAGTTGGCATTTTGCAATAATATAAATAGGGCAAGTTTATGTTTGTTAGACAGTTTGGATCCAAAATTATCAATAATAACAAATTTCTTCCAGGAAAAACAACCAATGTGCAAATGTGTATTGTAATTAGGCATAACCTTCATAGCTTATGGGCAAATGTGTATTTTACCTAGGCATAACCTTCATAGCTTAATTTCTCGACGTAATATTTTTGGCTTTTTTCTGCCTAAACATATTTATTGTTATATTGTTTTTTTTTAATCATAAAATAACTACAGCTGCATTGAAAAGTATAGTGGAAGCTGCTCCATGGGATTATCCTTGGTTGCAATCAAGAAGGAATATGACATGACAAGTAGCTAAGGCTTTTTGTTATGCTGTGTTTGTACTTGATTTTTCAAGTTCAAATTTTTGATATGTATAAATGATAATAAAATAAATGTTTAATCGATCAAGATGAGCAAAATTTGATCCGTTATTTGTGCTTATTTGTAGTCACATCAATGAATTAAATTTCCATTGCAAGAGTAAATTGTACTGGTATGCGCCAAAGATATGGTTTTTTATTTAGGCATCTAAACTGTGTTGAAAACAATTTAGAAGGCATTAATGAGAACATTTTAACTAAGCTCAGACATTCTCAATATGTATCTGTTACATGCTGAGACATATCAGCTTCGAGGCACATCTCTCAATATTTTACAGACGTGTAAGATATCTAAGCTAGTTAACATGTAATCTTATGGAGAATCAAATTTGTTTCGTTAGTAGGAAAAATTCAATGACTGTTACAAGTTCAAAACCTCTAGAGATAAAACTCTAACGTCAACCAAATTATTTCTCATGCCCTCATTTCACTAATCCTCAATTTCTAATCAGATTTTGAGCTTCAAATTCTCGTTTGGTCAAGAATGAATCACGGTAAAGGTGAATAGCTTAGAACCTGGGACTTTCACGCATCCTGAATGGAGGTTGCCCCAGTCTGAGTAATAATAGAAACGATTATAGCCTGCACTATGGATATTTGCGAGGTCTATTGTTGCCATTGTTTGCAGCATAACTTAAGATATTGCTTGTCATGACTCATAGTGGGCATGCAGGACTAAACGAGGACGTTGCTTAGCTTTCCTAATTTATTTAGCATTGTCCAACGAAAGGGTCCCTTATGAAACAGTGGCTCACAATCATATTCATAGATCACAAAGCATTCCATGCATAAGACCATGAAGCCTCGTTCCATTCACATTCCTATCTAGCCTTGCAAAGAAAAAGGAAAGGAAAAGTACTTTCATAGTCCATGATACCAGCCGATCGGTTTTTGGGTCTACAGATAGCTCTTTCAAGAACACAAGTTCTCCGCCACTAGACCAACTCAGGCTGTACCTCCTATTTGTGACCTCTCTGTACAAGAAAAATGAATTTTACTGTATTTAGTTTTTAAAAGAATCCATTTCACTGTAGTTTTAAAATCAATCAGATATCAAATATTTGGCTACAACTGGTTAGAATAATGAAGGAATACGGTTGGTTAAATAATTCAGAATTAACAGAAGAATGTATAGACCAGATACTATAGGACCCTGCCTAGCCAATAACTAATAAGTCAGTTGATTTTGATCAATGCTGTTTTAAAAACACGCATCATGAACAAACTCTTTTGACTGTGTATCGTTCATATATTTTTCTTGATTATATCCTCATGAAAGTGAACATATACTTTAATCATATTTTATGAAGGTAATGCATGTTGTGAGACAGGCGGACTTACATAAAATGCACCCAAAACATGACTGCAGCCATAAAAAGTTAAAAACTATTTGAAAAATTGAAACGATTCTTACAGGTTGACACAAAGGGCAGAGTCTGAAGCCTTCACAGTAGTCTTTTATGATTTTACTGCACAAATATCAAGCTAGGTGCATAACACACTCATTTCCACCAAACATATAACAAAACATAAAGTTGCTCTTGATCACAACTCGTCCACAATAATGACATTAACACATACAATACCAATCAGTGAAAAAATTGCGCCCAGAGTGCAACTGCTAGCAAGACGAACATGTTCATTTAGTATTTTATACATCCCCCCGAATGGTATTTTACACATCCATTTAGTATTTAGAAAAACAATCAATACACACCCAAATGTTTGCACTCCCACACATCTTATCATTATCTATACAAATCAATTGCATACCAGCAGCTTGCAAAAGAAATTTCCAACGTAATAGAAATTAAAACATTTGGTGTTATTCCCGTTCCCGGTAGTGACTTTATGGCAGTGCCCATTGTTCATTTATGTCATGTTCACAAAAAGAGGACCAAATAAAGACCTAGCAAAGACATTCTTTAATATAGTCAAAACATCAGAAAGAGAATCGTTGAGATTCAAAATTCACTCAGCAAATTTTTAAGGACTAAAAAGAGATATAAATGATCCAGACCAAACTTAAACATTGCTAACATGAACATGTTAATGATTTATTTCAATGGTTTCCTTGATAATTCAGACTAATAATTTTGATGATTAGATTCCGTTTAACAGACCAATCATGGGGTTTTTAAATAACTCTAGTGACTGATCTGACAAATATCTGTGGTTTACCCAAAAGTCATCTGGTCATGCCAGTACACTACTCATTTGGTATAGCAAATCCCCTCCAAATTAAGATGCTTTTCTCACTGCTCTACATATTCTGGTAAACCCCAGTCTCTTGGCACAAAGTCAATCAATGAGCCAATAACCTGATCTGCTCCTTGACATAAACTGGAGTCCAAGTTTGGATCAGGAACCATAACTGCTGACCTGTATAAGACATGTCAAGAATTTATTCTCATAGGAAAGAAATAAAACAAGGTTTGTTCTTACTATGTTGGCACTCACTTTTTATCAAAAAACAATTCCAGAGAACAATAATCCTCTATTGGGCTGAACATTCGAAATTCAAGTTCATAATTCTAGTAGAAGCATGAAATCCAAGTAAATGAAATGAAGATTTTGTATTCTCTCTGCATAGGAGATTAGTTTGCTAGTGTGTGTTTATTGTATCTAATCCCAAAATTAAAAAATCATACCAGTCCAAAAGGTTGAGCTCAATTGGTTAAAAGGTTAGGTTCTCATTATTGTGACCCAAATTAAAATCCCTAAATAGACATTTAATGTGGAATTCTAAGTTGCAACTCTTGGTCTTCCATTTTTGGCTTCTAGCGTAGAAGTAATTTCTAATGTGGATTTCTAAGTTTTGACTCTTGGTATTGCATTGTTGGATTCTGGTAGGGACATTTGAGTTGTTATGTAATAATTATGCTCAAAGGTGCTACATATTAGTCTCATTAATGCTCATAAGAAGTTTAGTAGAGGCACATATTAATGGTCACAAGTAGCTAAGTATTAGGGTCATCAATCCTCATGCAGAGCGAAGTATTAGTCTCATTTGTAACCAATTGCTCAAATGACCTATATTTGTAAACTTCTTTCAATATAAGAAAAATAGTCAGGCCCCAAACTGCACATCTCGAGATGAAAAACATAGATAATTGATGTGTAATGCATAAAAGCTAAATATATATTTTTCTAATATGGTGGCAAAGATATTTTCTTCAGATACCGAAACTAAGGACCCACCTATGCATAGTATAAGAATTCCATTTATGTTCTGGTCCAACTCCTCTTGCCTCAGTTACAGAATATAAAAACCTCTCATTAATAGTGATTGCAATCATTTTGAAATTGCAACAAAGTTCTTTATTTAATGTCATTTAATGTTTGATCAAAAAAATGATTCAGAGCACTGCTATTCTCCTATTCTATTACAGCACTAATAAGATCCAGTTCTCATTGGCTTTGTCTGAAATTTTTGAAAGTAAGATTATAAACAATTAGGAACATCAATCCTCTGAAAATTATAATAACTTCAACCCAAAGATAATTTACCAATAAAACATCACAGAAACATCAAATTTGAAAAGCAAAAATCTGAATAGTGAATAAATAATATCCCACTCGAATTTCAAGAGTAAAACCTATTCAATGTGAAAGTATGCTTTGATTTTGGCCAATGTGTTGTGGCGGTGGCGCTCCCCTTGGGCTCTCAAACTAACCACTTAGCCGAGGCTATGACAGGTCTTCAATCCCTCATACTTGCAAAAAATTTGGGACTACTAAGGTTTGGCTTGAAGGAGATTCTAAAAAAATAATTAGATGTCTTAAGGGTCTCACTCCCCCCTCATGGACCATTAGGAACATTAAATCTAAGGCTAGGGAGATTATCAATTCCTTTGATAAATTTTGTGTTTCGCATGGATTTAGAGAGGTTAACTCTATGGCGGACTGGTTAGCCAATGCGGCGGTTAAATCTGACAAAAAAGTGACTTGGCAGGATGAGTTGGACCTCTCCTATGATGCCAAGGCCATATTAAATCATGACAGGACACAAGGAGATTTGGGACTTAAACCTGATTACAATGCCCTTTCCAATGACCAAAGTAATAATGAGAAGTAAAGGTGGCTATTCAACTAACAATTTGATTAGTCATCATGATATAAGTTCGCACACTTTCTGGGTGTTATTTACCCTTTATCGGACTGCTTTTTCAAATAACTACACTAGTATTCAAGCTTTCAGTTTTCCTCTGGTTTCTCTGCTTATTGTGCTTAGTGGTCGAGCCAAACAAGCCATGAGGGGAAATAGAAAGAGGAGGGAGCCCTTATCCTGTGAGGATTGGAAGCAGAAGCCCAAAGTCTGGGAGGTCTTGGAGGTGGGCAAGATGACCAATTTCATGGAGCGCTTACACGGGCACAACCCTTCTATTTCCAGAATGTTTAAGGACTGGAATGAGGGGAAGAAGACTATAGGTGGGAGAAAGGTCAAAATTGATGAAGGGTTGATTGCAGAAGTCACTGGTATGCCCATTGTGGGGAAGAAGTTCTACAGAGATCGAAAGTTTACTGATGGTACCATCATGAAGTTCCTAAAAGAGGAGAGGGACATCCTGATCAAAATTGATAAGACCTACTTCTCTCCCAAGTCTATTAAGAAGATCTGGAGGCTGGTTCTCTTCGCCATCATGCAATACATTACTCTGGATGGGAGATTCTCTCGAGTGTATGGCTACCATTTCGTGTTGTTGAACCCTTTCCAGCATAATTAGAAGGTATCCTTACCCTATTTTAATTTCTGCTCTCTTAACTCTAGTATCAAGAGGGCTAGGGTCAATCCTGATAGCAATCATGCCCTTCATGAAGGGCTTATGGTCCTCATTGTTGACTATTTTAAAGCTAACTCTATTGAGCAAGCTATTTCTGAGCATTCGGCCTCGGATGAGGATTCTCTTGACTCTGATTAATCCGAAGAGGATGGGGATTATGATATTGAGATGGAGGAAGATACTGATCTTGATATCCCAGAGAGCTCGGCTAGCAAGGGTAAGGGTAAAATGATGACCTCTGGGTCTGGAAAGATCAAGAAAGGGAAGACGGCAAAAGGTAGGAGTGGAAAGAAAATCAAGGAGGAGATTTGGGTTGAAGAAGGTGTCGATGGCAGCAAGGAGATGGACACTAACCGTGAGGATAATGTCAGGACCTCTCACAAGAAACCTAAGATTTCAGCCTCCATGGTTGGAAACTCTGAGAATGCTAGTAGGAATACCCTTGTTCCTTCCCCTCCTTGCAGCCCTGTGAAGCTGAATCGAACGGACTCCGTCAGCCCTCCCCCTCCTCTGTCGCCTAACACTAAGAATGTGTTGAACAATTCTATGGATGAGGAACAAAATTATGGATGAAGAATGTGAATGCTCAGGGTTCTATCCCTCACACTGATATTGATACTGATGTTGCTATGGGTACTCATAGGGAGGACACTTCTCTTTCTGATTTTAACAACTGCAGCAAGGAGCCCAACATGAATGTCCTGCAAACAGCTAAGGGGCTATGGATTTTTATAAGGTTGTTAATTGGGCTTTCAACGAGATTAAAGATATGAAGAAAAATCAGACGGCATTTTCCAGCAAACTAGATTTTCTGGAGGCCATTGGGGTTGGAAAGGACAGCTTCTTCCCTGAAGAGCTCAGAGATCTCACCAAGATTGTTAATGATGTTGATGCCATGACAGAAGCCTACTCCTCTGGATTTGAGAAAGTGGATGTTAGGTTTTCTGTTCTTGAGAAAAGAGTTAATGGCTTGGAGGACACTCTTAAAAAGATTGGTGAACAAAGCTTCAAGATCCTCAAGGATTCTTCGGAACACCTAAGGATCCTCATTGCCAAGATGGAGAATACCAATAAGGAAAAGGCTATTGTTCAGTTTGTTGATGATAAAGACACCTGTCATGTTGATATTCCGGATGACCAGGTAAGAGAACCCGTGCTAATATGAAGAAGATTGTACAGAATGCTAACAAGGACATAGAAGATTTGAAGAAAGCTGCTGATACCATGAATCTTCTTGAGTTGGAAGCGGCTGAACTTCTTAAGAATTTTACTTAGCTTTGTTTTAGCCTGGGGTTCTTGCTGTCCTTTTTTGTTTCTGTACGTTGACCCTGTCCTAGGTGCTTTCCTTTCGCTGGCTTTTCTATGGTTGCCAGTTGTTTTTTCCTTGCTATCCATTCCTTTTATGTTGTGCTTAGATGATCAATCTTTCTTTTTAATCTTGAAAAGGGTTTCAGGTCCCCTTCAAAACCAGTTTTCACTTAATCTAAAATGTGAAAGTATGCTTGAAAACCTTTCCTAAGGAATATAGCAATTCTTATATTCAATCAAAACTCACAAACATTATTTTTTGTTCAAGTTGTTGACTAACCCCTATGTAAATATCAATATAAAAATATATATTATTATGTCATGTGCCCTCCATATCAGCGGCGTGAAGAAGTTGTTTCGAATTGATAAGAGTATTTTTAAACAGTAACTTAATAGCATCGTATTAATATATATTGACATTATAAATATATTAATAATGTTAATACAATATTAATATAAAAATAAACCAAGGGGCGACGCCAAAATAAACTCAGTCTGGCTTACCAGCTATTTCAAACAGATATTTATGGAGAACCATTAACCACTGGGAGGAATCACATTTTCCGAAGACTGTTCTAAGTTATTCATTTGAATAACTGAACTTATCCTGAGATGAAAACCTCAGCGTAGAAGTAGCCAGGTAGGATGAAACCCCTTCCTAGCATTTGATTCTCATGCAGATTGAATCCGTGGGGAAAATTACTGATTGCTTTTTGTTCCAAGCTGTTAAACATGAGAATTGGTGAGCATCAAGATTTGGTATCTGCCAGGAAGTCGAAACACATAGGAGATTGGACCAGACTCGCTCAAGCCTTACGCCACTTACGAGGAACACACTGGTAAGCGCCTAACGCCACTTCTGGAAACTGTGGGAGTCACTCCATAGTCTGCACACTGTGGCTAAAGGGATGCTACAGTAATAAATATTCTATTTTTTTACTTGAACATTTTGTTGAATATTTTGCTCTTGATGTCAAAGGTTGATGATCAAAGTCATAATTTTTTGAGGATTGCTCAAAGAAATAGAGAATTGGAATGAAGTGCTTATCAAGCTACTGATTATTCATCAGATCTTCATCAGCTGCTTGGTTGTCTGCTCGAGGTACCTGGTTACTTGCTTGAGTTTGTTGGTTGCGTGCTTGAGCTGGTTAGTTGCTTGCCCACTTAAAGTTGACTTCTATGATGAAAAATGTGGCGGCCAAGTTAAAATATGCATCACATATATCCAACATTTGCATTTAATGCTTGGTTTTTAACAAAGTCTTTCCCTGCGATGGTTTAAGTTCTCGGATTCCCTTGTAATGCATGTGAGTGGAGACGTCTCCTTTATATCTACAGCTTTGCAACGTCTGATAGTATTTTTTAAGAAGGTATCAATGCCTGATTTGTGGAGGCAGCATTTTTTTTTTTGGGTAGGGACTGAGCAATATTATTTTTTGCCAAGCTTTTATCGACGGTGTCGGTTTCCTGTGTATGCAGATGTCGACTTTGATTTATGCTGATTGGGTCTTGTTCGATGATCATTCTTTTCGTGACTGGGCGGAGTGAAATTTTATTCATTGCAGGAAACTAGGAATACGTGAGTATGAGTATATATGGAACTTTGTTTCAGATTTTTTTTTAAAACATAGAAAACCTTCCTTCTGCATGTGTTACTCTATTGCTGGGAATGTTCTGTGCAAGGTGGTGATATACTATTGGAGTCAAGCATAATAGAACAATTTTTTTTAAAGAATCGATGTATAATAGGGTGAGCAGTCTTAATTCTTCTTGCTATTTTCTGGGCGGTATGATTTTTTAGATACGTGCATGAGAATTATGCTTACTATTGCTGGGCATATGGTTTGGAAGTTGTGATCTTTGCCTGGGATAGCCACGTGAAGAAAATTGATTGATGGAGTAATTTTTCGAAGCATTGGATGGAATGAGAACGTGTTCTGATTAAGTAAAAAAGGTTTTACAAGGTTTTACAAGGACCCGAAAACGTGTTGGAATGAGAACGTGTTTTCTGCTAGTGTGGAAAAAATATTTTCTTTGGTTCAGACACACCCTCCTAAGACATTTTTGTTACTAGGTGTCAAGGAGTCAATTTAAAGGAAGCCAAGCAGATCTTAGAAGTGACATTTATTTAAAACTAAGTCAATGTATTGTGCAGTCTATGGCATGAAGGGTGAGGAAGAAATACAGCCAAGGACTGGTGTGCATTTGTGCATACCTTGCGTATGAGTTATGGAGATGTGAGGGATCGAAGGAGCTGGGCATTGAAGGAAAGATTGGTGAGATATTGGTTCGTGCTGTGTTATGAAGTGGTGCTGTTCTGAGTCTTTGACAATATATATATTGAGCTGATGATTCAAGTCATAATGGTTTAAAGAGAACTAGTCAAGAATTGTTTCAGGTTTCAGTGTATTTTTGAGTTTGTGCTCAAACTGAGGTCGGTGCCTCAACTGATCAGAGTTGGTGCTTTGAGGAGGGTTGGTGCTCACTTATGTAATCTGGGTTTGTGCCCATTTCATTTATGAAAGCTATTGATGTGCCGTGGTTTTCTACCCAAAAGGGTTTTCCACATGAAATCTGGTATTCTCCTTGTTGATGTTTGCTCTCTATTCTATTTCTTGTTTTATGTGGTTTCATGCATTTAAGAGTTTAAAATACTGATTCACACCCCCCCCCCCACTCTCTCAGTATTTTCTGTGGGCTCTCCACGCTTCACCTGAAGCCACTGATCATCAAGGTCACTCAGTGTGACAACTGTAACTCATGTAACCAAGTTATATTGAACACAAACTTTCTAAATTACAAATATTTTTGGTGATCTGGAGTGTTTCGTACCTGCAATCCCAAAAACACTCATGCTATGGTCTATAATGACTATTTTTTTCATTTCAGTGTATATGTTATTACTGCTGTGAAAACAAATCTCTGTGATTGTTCATGTAGTGTTCAGAATCAGTATTCTCTGAGTCCA
The DNA here is from genome assembly GCA_018584345.1 of Thuja plicata. Lineage (NCBI taxonomy): Eukaryota > Viridiplantae > Streptophyta > Pinopsida > Cupressales > Cupressaceae > Thuja > Thuja plicata. Next base: position 1,025,377 of record MU223655.1, read on the forward strand.
TTGAATCATATTAGTATAAAATTGTTTCATATGATATTTAGTAATCACTATTGTTTGGGCGAAAATAATGTGGATCATTACAATGGTCTTAGAGCAACAATCCTACCAGTCTGCTGGGCGGTTCTGTTGTATGCAACAGAATCAAAGAGACCTTAAGAGCTCTGGAAAAAGAGAGGAAACAGTTAAAGGCAACAAAGCAAGAAGATATTAGTGGAACTGGGGGCAGAGGTAAGAAGAAGATGGCTGATCAAGAAGATGACTTCAAAGCTTTCCTGGTCAATCAACATCAAACCGAACAAATGCTTCAACTTAGTGAGCCACACCAAACTCGCACAAAATAATGGTGCAGAAGGAACAATTCAACAATTGACCAGGTTTCAATTGAACAGCCCAAGATATTAATTAGAGTCCAATTTCTAGAAAGACGAAACCCGAAATCCTGAGAGGAAGAAGAACAAGAGGATTGTTGATGTGAGTTTTGTACCACTACATAACATATAGGACTAAACGCTTGATACAGGGTATCAAACACTCAACCCTCTCTTGAAAAGCATATACTCACAAAGGACGTGAGGAAACACTCCAAGG
>MU223655.1:1051064-1066660 GCA_018584345.1 Thuja plicata
CGCCATTCTTGTGAGGTGGATATACTTAGTTTATTTGCTGCCGCAGAGCAAGATCATTGTTTTGCAGCCACCAGTCATAGACCAATAATGGCGTGACACTACAGTAAGTGCATTGGCTGGGAATCGCAGGCAGATTGTGTGAGTCTGCGTGAACATTGGTTGCAGGCAGTTTGTGTGGGGGCTGCGTTAATTGAGACCAACAGTTGCCAGCCTAAACCATGACTATTCAGTGAGTGGCGTTAGAAATTGGGAACTGCTGCCGTGTGGAAAAAGGGAAGAAAGACCAGCAGCAAACTTCTATAAGGTGCATAAACAGGGTCCATTGTTATTAAATGTATTTCCTTCAATGAAAAGATTATAAGTGCTTAAATGTGGGAAAGTAAATGTATGGGTGTATCATGAAATATCCACCTGTTAATTAAATCATGCTGCTAGCTGTTGTAATATTTACTTGAACAAAACCAGTAATAATCCAGAAGTCAAATATAGACATCGAACTCTTCCAATTCCATGTATGCATTTTTGGTGTTGAAAATACGAAGGAATATTGGTGGTCACAATTGTCAAGAGTTTTAAATAATTACTTAATAGCTAAAAGGAGAATTGTTATTACATTGCTTGCCTGCCAACTGTTTGATAAAATGCCAAGTGTATGATTTGTACGGAAATTGGTAAAATTTGATGGTTTAAGGATGAGGCCAACTTAGGCTCTTCACAAGCAATTATACATTAATCACCAAACAATACTCCCACATCTAACCATAATGCCATATCCACAGTGCACACTATCGACCAAGGTTCATTCTTCAAACAAATTCAAAACTTCCTTTCTGAATGGCATCCATCTATTTCCCTTTCTAATGCTATGCCAAATATGAACAATAATAGTAGCCATAATCACTTATTAAATTGACTCACCATAATAACTAGCAAATAAAATTAAAATAGCGTCCATATTTTCATTCAATAGATATTTTACAATAAACTTCAACTCTGAAAATTTGTCTCTCGGAGACTTTACAAATTTTGATAGTCTTTATTGTGGAAACCATTGTGAGAAATTTGAACAGTTTCTCCAACAAACTGGCTATGGCAAATTAGTCTCACTACCAAATCCAGTACCCTTAAGGTTTCCGTCCTAGAGTTTCCAGCTCCAAAGAAGCTATCCAAAACCAAATAAGAGAAAGTAATCCAAGTGTGAGAAAATGAACCTCAAAATCACCTTTCATAACATCCCCCGCAAAGATCTAGATGACTTTTCAAATTCCTGCCGTTTTAATATTTTAATTAATCCCGAGAGTTGAAGTGAATTTTAATTAAATAATATCACCTGTTAAAATAAGCCTGTCAGATAACCTTAAATAATTAAATTAAATAATTCCCTTTTTCCTGACTTTTAGCCTTCAGAAATTAAATAGGCTAATTAACTGCTCTGGACTACTCTGTGAAAGGGACATTATAAGGACTCCCCAAGGTGGAAGGTAAGGATTATATTTATGTGGCTATTGGTAGACTTACTATGCTCACTTTTTTTGCTATATTATTTGAGTATAAGAAATACTTAGACTACAAGGGCTGCCTAGAAGCATTGTAAGTGACAAGCACAGTGTGTTCATCAACCTGTTTTGGCAAAAGCTCCTTCAGTTTACAAGCATAAATTTGACTCCAAATACCAGCTATCACCTATAGACGGATGGACAAATTGGGGTTGTGAACAAATGGCTTGAAGTATACCTCAGAAATTATGTTACAGGGAGGAAACAGCATGGATCAAACGGCTTCACCTTGGAGAGTATTGCTACAACTCCACCCATCATTTGTCAATGGGTATGTCTCCTTTCAAAGCATTATATGACTATGAGGCATTATTGTTTGTGGATTTGGTTCTTTCAAATAGTAGAGTGCCCGAGCCAAAGATTTGGTACAGAAAAATATGGATATTTTGAATGCAATTAAGGAGCACCTACTGCAAGCCCAAAATCAGCAAAAAAATGCATAAAGATTGCCAATGGTTGGAGAGAACATTCAAAGTGGGAGACTTGGTTTTCCTAAGGCTACAACCCTATAGACAATCTACACTCAAGATAAGTAGTGCAGAGAAGCTTAAACCCAAATTTTAAGGGCCTTCCAAGATCACATGAAAGGTTGGAGATGTGCAGTATGAGATGAAATTACCAGCAAACAACAGGATCCATAATGTCTTTCATGTATCTCGCCTTAGAGGGTGTTGAGACATCATATCACTCATTCAGAGCGCCACCACTTGAACAAGGGAAATTGGTCTTGGAACCCAACACAATCATCAATACAAGGGAGAAGAGACTTAGAAATAGGGTCATCTCAAATTTCCCTATCAAGTGGAAAGGTTTACCCCTTGAAGATGCCACATGGGAAGGAGCTGAGATCTTTGATCATCCAAATCTGAATTTGCTTGTGGACAAGGAAATTTGGGAGTGGACTGTCATGTTCCCTCTGTTTCAGCAGCATGAAGAAGTTATTTTGAATTGATTAGAGTGTTTTTAAACACTAATAAACAACAATATAGTAATTAATATAAATTAACATTATTAATATAATAATATATCAACATTATTAATAAAAAAATAAGCCAAGAGTCGGTGCCAAAATAAACTAAATCTGGCTGGTCAGCTAATTTTTTATTAAATTTCAAATAGATATTTATGGAGCACCCATCAACCACTAAGAGGTATTGCATTTTTTCCTAAGACTGTTATGAGCTATTGATTTGAATGACTGAAGTTCTCTTGAGACAAAAACCCAAGCATAGAAGTAACCAGGTAGGATGAAACCCCCTGGCATTTGAGTTTCATGCAGATTGAATCTATGGGAGATATTAGTGAGCACTATTTATTCCAGGCTGCTAAACATTAGGAGCTGGTGAGTACCAAGAATTGTTCTCTGCCAGGAAGTCACAACACACAAGAGATTGGAGGAGACTCACTCAACCCTCGCACCAAGTTGTACTGAACACAAACCTTCTAAATTACAGGTCTTTGGTGATTTAGTGTGATCAGTATCTGCAGTCCCCAAAAACTCATCCTATGGTGTATGATGACTACTCTTTCATTTCAGTGTATGTATGATTACAGCTGTGAAAACAAATCTCTGTGATTGTTCTGTAGTGCTCGGAAATCAGTATTGTCTACATCTGTTGAATCAGACCAGTATAAAACTGTATCCATTACATATTATAATTGCGAATGTGTAACCAATCAACTTTCAAATGAATATGTGAGATTCGTATAGTTAGACTGTTGACATGAATAATATAATATGTCATGACCCTTCTATCTGAGGCTATTGTTTTGATTACTATTAAATGGATTCGATAAGATATAGTTTGATTATTACATGTCAACTGATTCTTATATTATCATGTTGTTGTTAATAAAAGTTGCACCAAAATGATGAATATTTACTTAATAAAAGAAGTGGCACGTTGGTCCCAACACCCCTTGGTACACTAACATCTACACTAACCAAAAAGATCGAACCATCTATACTTAGCCTAATCTAATGCACCTCCCATTACACTCTTCTTGGCAGCACATTCTACTGTAAGGGCTATGATGGCACTTTAATTAGATGTCTCAACGCAAATGGGGATAACCTGGCACTTCAAGAAGTCCATAATGACATTTGTGGTGCTCATACAAATGCCATTATCCTAACCAAGAAGCTCGTCTTTAAAGGATACCATTGGCCTAACATGAAATCAGAAGCACAAGGGCCTAATTCATGCTCCATCGATAGCTTTATAGTCTATTCCCACTCCATGGCCCTTTTCTACATGGGTTCTCAATCTTATTAGCAAGATTAATCCCACATCCTCTAATGGCCATAAATTCATCATCACTGCTACCAAATAATTTACCAAGTGGATCAAAGTTATTCCACTCACTTTCATCATTAAAACCCAAATAGCCAAGTTCATCCTTAACCACCTAACATGCCAACTTTAGCATTCTCTCCACCATCAACACTCCTAATGGCAAATCATTAAAAACCACAAAGTGCAAACCCTCTAAGCAATTCCATATCAAGCACAAGTGATCCACCCATACTACCCAAAAGGCAATGGCCAAGCTAAGGCGTACAATAAAACCATCATCAAAATCCTTGAGAAAATCATTAATGACCACTAACCATGACTAGCTCCTTCAGCTAAATCCCGCCCTTTGGGCTTAACCACACTTCTATTGGTGCCACACCATATTCCCTTGTTTACAGTTCTGAAGCAATCTAGCTAATTGAGGTTGAGCTAACATCATTATGTATTCCCTTGCATAACCTCATTTCCGAAGAAGAATGCAAAGTGACACGCCTAAAAGAGCTTCAGCTCCTTGAAGGACAGCATCTCCATGTTGTTAATCGCCTCACGGCATACCAACATCGGTTGTGTTATAGCTACAACAAACAAATACAACCCCAAAGTTTGAGGTGGGCAACCTTGTTCTTAAGCAGAACCAGAAGAATGCCAATTGAAGAAGGAAAGAAAAACAAGGCATAAAGGTCCATTTATTGCATTTGAATCTTTGTGTTTGCAATTTTGCTTTTCCTTGTCTTCATGTAGAAAAAAATCAAATGAAACCACATACAGACAATATCCAAAAATGCTTAGCCTGAAGCAACTACTAAAAGTCATCTCAATAAAACCACAGTCAAAGGACTATTGTCATGAATTGAGTATTTGAACTGAGAACTTAAGGTGAACAAGGGCCAAATGGTGTTGCCATAGAATATAGAGATACACTCTTTCTGAAATCAATGTTGAACAATTTAACCAACAATTTAGCATTCTTGATGTTTGAATTCTGATGACTTTGTTCGATAAACAGTATCAGCTTGTGAGAATGAGAGTATCGGCCAAGGCCCAAAACTAATTGCAGATGATGCAGTCCTATTTCGAGCACAGGGACAAACATTTGCAACAAGTACCTCTTGTTAGAGACAAAATCCAAGTTTGACAATACATTCTTAGAGCTTAGCAATATTGCAGATGAATTCCTCAGAGCGACTAATTTACCCTGACATTTTATGGATATGAGCTTGTTTTTCTGTAGGTTTCAAAGGCCTGGCGTATATCACTTATGGAAAAAGAAAAAATTAAAGGCATTATTTATTTTTAAGGATACAACCCTTATAAAAGACAAAGACATACTCTCCAAAAGCAATCAACATTAAGTATTACTTACATGCCAGCATTTCTAGCTGCAGCCACACCTGATGGAGCATCTTCCAGAACCAAAACATTCTCTACTTGGAGGGAAGGATCCTGGACAAACATTAGAAACTCCATCAAGGTAATTATGAAAAACAATATGAAGAGATCAAAAAATCTAAAGCCATGTCAAAATCAAATTTTAAATTTTGAAAAAAATAGAAAAAGATCTCATCACCTCAAATCTTTGTGCAGCCACAACAAAGATGTCAGGAGATGGTTTCCCCTGTTTAATTTCCAGATCATCACCCACAACTATATGATGCATCAATGAAAAAAGTTCTTTGTGTTTTGTTGTCTTCAACTCATAATGTCGTCTATGAGAGCTGTACGAAAATGAAAAGAAACTCTTTTATGCAAGAGTAAGAAACAAAAAAAGGATTTTTATTTTTTCCATATTCAAAAACAGCATCATTTTCTTTCCAACCTTGTTGCAACAGCCATGGGTACTCCATGCGCATGTAGATGCCGTACTAAACGCTCCGCTCCTGAGCCAAAGAACCCATCAGTAAGAACATGAAATCTGATCTATGTTGTGAAAAGCATAATAACCCAATAAAAATAAACATGTTTTATTAAACTCCCACAAAGAAATAAAACAGAAAATAACATGCTCTAAAGCCACATATATGATTCATTTTTCAATTGAAATTTTTTATCATGTCTGCTTATAATATCCAGAGAGAAACAGAAGTGTGCATGCTCAATTCTTTTTTTTTCAGATATCTAGGGAAATCTATTTCTCAGAACCAATTAGCATTTTTGTATTCCTACTGGAAATTCCATGTATGTTTTCAAAACTGCGTGGAGCATCCATTCACACTATACAAACTATGACAGTTTTCTTTAAAGATTCCATATATAGCTTAGAAAATGGAAGTTTGTTTTCCTTGCTTCTGATTATGAACAACTTTCAAAAAAACGTCACTGCTATAAATATTTGTATTTCAGCATCATTGAAACTGAGGTTTGTACCTGGCATAAACCCACTTTCTGGAAACAAGCTGTGTAGCATTTCCTCTCTTCTCCTGACAAATTCCTCAGGCGTAAGAACATCTTCAAGCCCAGTCTCCTTCACAAATATCTGTGCAGCTTCTAATGCTTTTCTGCCGATCATTTTCGATTTCAAAGACCAATCAAAATGTTTTCCATATCCTGCGAGAATATTTTCCTGGACAACCGTATAAAACTTTTCTGTATCTGAAATGAAATGGCACATCAACTTCATTCTGTTATTTTCTCAAATGAGATTATTAAAAAAATTATTTCATTGCTTAGAATTCTTGAGGACCATCTCTAAAAGACTTCAAGGATAAAATTTGTACCATTCGATGTAAAAGATATTGAATCATGAAACAAAATAAAACTACACTTTCAATGTGCCTTTCGAAAAACATTGAGATATCTGTGTGGGCTCCATAAACAGAAATAAACAAGATAAGCCAAATCTCTCATTAAAATATGACAATTACTTATATTAACTACGTTGCAGGATGCGTCTCCTGCAGTCTGGATGCGGATGCGGATGCGGATGCGTCTGTGGATATGGCTTATTTGCATATTTTTTAACTATCAATTAGCATTTAATATTTATCTTTGGCATTTGGCATTGATCAATGATGAAGTATCATACTATCAAATGATTTAGTTTTACAATTCTGTATATTTCTTTAATTTTTTTGTAATATAATATAATACACACACACACGTACCCAAACGCATCCAACCCTAAAAAAAAAATCCATGCATCCACCTACCGGGTTCTCGTACCCACATCCGAACTGGTAACTTAGCTTATATATACTTTTTGATGTTTACAGAACTAATATACAAATTAGATAAGATTTCTGATGGTATAATCACATTGGAGAACTCCTGGAGATTCTTGAATTGTATGAGGTAGACAAATAATCCAAGATGGACCCATTCCGTGGACCTTGCAGACTAATGCTTTGTCTTTAGTTTGAGGAAATACAACCAAAACAACAATTGGTTCTATCAGAGTTTGTAAGGTAAATTAAGTATTTGGACAGTGTCGCCTTTCAGTTTTCAGTGTTCACCGATAAATATAGGATGGTTACAGTAAAAACTCACTTCTGCTTACTTTGATCAGCTTTTCAGCATAGATCCAGTTCCACCAACAGCCATGCAATTTTCCAAAGTGTGTTAGAAGAATTTCCTCACCTTTTGTCCAAATGACAATTAGGAGACTGAATGAGAAAGCAATGACAAAGTAAGCATCTTGAATAGAAGCGGACCTGTATAGTTTGGGGAGGTCAAGACTGATTGGATATTCCCTTATATTTTCAATTATGAAACCCATGAGATAACCCTATCAGTGTGGATTACAAAAGATCACATAAACAACAATCAGTTTCCAATCGCCATTCTATGTTAAATATTTGAGTAATTGGTGAGAAGATTTTCTGGTATATTTTAGAACTCAATGATTGTTGTCAGCACTAATTCACAGAGAACGCATCAATCAAGAATAAGCTATACTACATTTACAATTGTGTTTTAAATTATTCTTAAGCCTTGCTGAGGGCATTGCTAATGTAAGTTTATTCCTCAAAAAGTGACCCTAATCACACAGAGTTAACTTGAACTAAACACAGATACAGTTAACTTGCACTAACTTGCCACTTAACATTCCAAAATGTGCTTTCTAATTTTCCACTCCATCTTTTGCCTCCAAAACAATTCAAATGTTATTTGTTAATTCAACATTAAATCTGATTTTGGTCATTTAACCGCGAAGGACAATATTTCCTATTTTATCCGCAGGTCCTGATTTACTATTTCTGGATAAGCGGACTTATAATAAATAGTAAGTAATATTTTTGGAAAGGGGACATGACAAAATCCCTAGTCAAAATCAAACACCCCAATAGTAAGATAGGTCCATAGGCTAAAAATGGCATATTTGTTGCACCTTGTCATGAAGGAGGGAATAAAATTGGAAAATACTAAACAAGTCAGAAAGTTATAAAAAATTTGAATTAGAGATATTATAGGTGATACGCCTGGCAACAAGAGGCCAGGCGGTACAGGGATGTAATGTCCCCTCTTGTCTGAGGCGTCAGTCTGGAGTAAATATTTTAATAAGTCTGTTTGTACATCTCCCAGACTTGGTCAAATTTATGATTAAAGGAGATGAGTTTTGGTAGGTCCGAGTTCGCTTAAGACACTTAAGTTCCTATTTTCCAGTCGTATTTGGGGTCTTGGATTTCTCGTCCTTTGGCAAATTATTGAGATAAAGATAACATAATATTCTAATTGGTGGCAAGCTCATCTTCAAGAGAAATCGCCTAAAAGCTAGGCCTTTTTGGTTGTCAATCTTTTTCTCCTTTTGAGGCAGCGATGGGAGGAGTTTTGGGGATCTTATTTTTATCTTTGTTTTATGTTTTCTTCTGCAACTAAGAACGCAGCTATTCCAAGACGAAACCCTTGGAATGAAAGTTTGGACGCCCACCCAAGTTGGCTGTCAAGAAATAAGTGTCACAGGTACTAAGTTAGATACACAGCGTTGAGGAATGGTATTCCAAGAGGAATCGCAGGTCTGTTAATGTTAGCTACCAAGAATGGAGAGTATCACAGGGGTTTGAAGTGTGCACAGCTGCATGTATCAGATACTCCAGTATTTGTCTATCCATAGGGGAGCCGTCTGGGAGATGTTCTCAAAATATCCGCTCAGAAAACTCAGTTTAAGGAGGAGTTTTCATATAGGAATCACTTATTCAAGTATATTCCCTACTGTCAATTACTCTATCAGCAAATATTGATTCTTATGCAGTTATATTCCATTGTTTACAATAAAATCTTAGAATGAATAAGGAAGTCTCAGTAACATTTGATGGGGTGAATTTATAGTCTCTATTGTTGTAGTAAACCTTCAATTTGATTTGAGGTAGATTAAGCAATTGCATGTTTTTTGGCTTGAATCTGTTAGAAAGGTTATTTCAGTGGTATCAGAGCGCAAAAAACCCTGCCAGCCTGTGGGGTTTCTTCGGCTTTTTCGTGTTTTTTTTCGTTGCATGTTCAAGAATTGGGGTTCTATGCACTCCAGAGGGATTGAATCTCATAGATATAATACAAGTAGGTCTGGGCAACGGGAAGAAGTAGAGATTACTTCATCTGAAGCAGAAATGGAAGAGAGAAGGGATGGAAGCCCTACTCGTGAGATGAACAATCAGCTAAATGATTTTTTGACAGTATTTGCTCAACAACAGCAGATGATGCAGCAATTTCAAGCACAGATGTTACAGCCATTGGACAGTTAAGAGATGATCGTGCACGATCAAGGAGTTCGAGTAGCCATCACAACAGAGAAGTAGGACGCGGAAATCAAGACAGAGCCACTTCTAATGTGGTTAGGACACCTGATACAAGGTCTGATCAGCCTTTCCGTCCTCAATTTTTACCATGGCTGAATGACAAAGAACCCCCTCCTGAAGCAGAGGAAGAAGAAACTCACATCACAGTTGATGTGATGGCTGCACGAGATGAGTATATGTAGTTGCCGACTGATGTAAGGTAGCTAATGAACTTGAATCAGTTCATGAACCAGCGTAAGGACAAGGTTAGAAATCGTTTGGAGAGACAAGACAGGAGGCCTAGGGGTCCAGTAAGGCAAGCTTTCCAGCCTCTAGAATATAAGGATGCATTGAATAAGATAAATATCCCAACTTTTGATGGAACTGGGGAATTATCGGCTAAATCATGGGTACATAAGTTGGATACCTTCCTGGCACTCAAGCCCGTGGAAGAGGAGAAGGCAATTTAGTTTGCTACCATGCATTTGGAAGGGGTAGCATATGACTGGTGGCATCACGGTCTCATTTCCCAGGATCATGCCATTATTCAATCATATGAAGAATTTGTTAATAGACTAATCACCCGTTTTGACAAGAAGGATATAGAGGTATATTACAGAGAGTTGGCCCAATTGAAGCAAGTAGAACAGCTGGAATCACTTATCAATGAATTCCAGAAGATTGCAGTAATGGTTCCAGATATGCCTCAAAAGAGGGTCACAATGCTCTTTGTTGAAGATCTCGATGACAAATTAAAAGGCTTAGTGAAGGCCCATAGACCCAGTTCTCTTGATGATGCTATTGGACTAGCAATGGACTTAGAGATTACAGCACCATATCAGCCTCAGAAGAAAGAGTACAGCCCTTGGAAAACTGATAAAAAGGGGCCAAATCAGCAGAGAAACACAAGTTTCAATCAACCTAGAAGTGCACCTTCCAAAGCTGATCAAGAATCACGAAACGAACTTAGGAGGAAGAAATTGTGCTTCTCTTGTAAAGAACCTTGGGAACCAGGACGTCGCTGCCTTGGAAAAGGTAAACTTCATTTAATTGAAGTACATTCAAAGGATGAGGACGAGTCTGAAGGTGGTGTTGAGGAAGGTCATATGCAGGAATTTCAGCCACCACAGATTGAGCTAGAAGACACTCCGGCTAGAGAAAACCCACAAATAGCTACTCTTTCAGGAATCCCGAGAGGTAGACCTTTCCGACTAAAAGGAGTTCTTAAGGGGCAGCGAATGGTGTGTTTAGTGGACAACAGTGCTACCCATAACTTTACTGATGAGGGCCTAGTCATTAGACAAGGACTTCATGTAGAGGAATTTCCCAGATTTAGTGTGATTGTTGCAGATGGTTTTCCCTTGAGTTGTAACCGTGTCATACCACAACTGAAAATTCAGATGGGAGACTATACTTTAACAGGTGACTTCTATGTTCTTGGTCTCAGCAATGTGGATACTATTTTGGGTCTCCAGTGGCTTGAATCATTAGAGAGGTATGTTCAGGACTTCAAACAGATGCAGTTGGAGTTTTTGGTTGAGGGTAAGAAAACCATACTGAGAGCTATGGCGGATGGAGGTCCAAGGGTGGTTACTGCAAAAAGAATGGAATTTTTTTTTCGCCATAATGATATTGAGTGACCAGACCATTGCTTTGTTTCTAACAATGCTGCCACAGATGAGGAACGCTCTTACCATGTTGATATACAATCTATGTTAGATAAACATGGTGCTGTGTTTGGAGATATTCCTCCAAGACGTCCTCCTGATAGAGGATTTGAGCATGTGATTGAGTTGGAAGAAGGCTCAAAACCAATTATAACCACTCCTTACAGGCATCCTTGTCACTTCAAAGAGGAGATTGAAAAGACAATTAAGGAGTTGCTGAAAATGGGACATATACGCCCAAATTCTAGCCCTTTTGCATCCTCAGTAGTGCTGGTCAAGAAGAAAAATGGCACCTTACGTATGTGTATTGATAACAGGGCTTTGAATAAAAGAACTATAAAGAACAGGTATCCCATTCCTAGAATAGATGAACTTTTGGATGAGTTACATGGCTCAGTTTTCTTTTCTAAGATTGATTTACATCTTGGCTATCATCAGATAAGTGTGCGGGAGGAAGACATTCAGAAAACAGCTTTCCATTGTCATTATGGACACTTTGAATTCCTTGTTATGCCTTTTGGTCTCACCAATGCTCCAGCAACTTTTCAATCTTGCATGAATCATGTTTTCCGTGAACAATTGAGGAAGTTTGTATTAGTATTTTTTGATGATATACTAATATATAGCAAAACTTGGGAAGAACATTTGCAGCATTTAGACATTGTTCTAAGTATCATGGAACAACAGTCATTGTTTGCTAAAGCTTCAAAGTATGAATTCGGAATGACAAAGATTCTTTATCTGGGACACGTGATTGGTGTTGAAGGGGTAAAAGTTCATCAGGAGAAGATACAGGCAATCAGGGATTGGCCACTTCCTAAGAACATTTCTGATTTGAGAGGCTTCTTGGGTTTATGTTGTTATTATGGAAGATTTGTGCGGGGCTTTTCCCAGTTAGCTTTCCCCTTGACAGATCTTACAAAGAAAGGGGCTTTTCAGTGGTCTACAAAGGCATAGGCTACTTTTGAAAGGGTCAAGGACATCATGAGCACATGTCCAGTATCAGCACTTCCTGATTTCACAAAGCCTTTCATTGTGGAGTGTGATGCTTCGGGGCAGGGAATTGGAGACATCCTATTGTGTTTGAAAGCGGGAAGCTCAGAGATCCAGAAAAACTGTATTCCAAGTATGACAAAGAGATGTTGGCTATCATGCATGCTTTAACCAAGTTTAGACAATACTTGGTGGGCGCAAAATTTACTATTAGGACTGATCATAATAATCTGAAGAATTTTTTGGAACAAAAGGATCTCAATGAACGTCAACAAAAGTGGGTGAGTAAGATTCAGGCATATGACTTTGATGTGGAATATATCAAAGGAACAAAGAATGTGGTTGTTGATGCACTTTCTAGGAGGCCCACTCTTTGCTCACTTACAGAAATTTCAGCTGATTGGAAATCGCAATTGCTATACAAGTACACTAAGGACTCCTGGGCTTGTGATATAGTGGGTGGGAAGGTACAGGATGATAGATATACTGTATTAGAAGAAGTGATATATTACAAAAACAGGATCTTCCTTGTGTCTAAGTCTGAATTAGAGCAGAGTATTATGAGAGCATTACATGACACACCCCTAGTTTGATATCCAGGGTTCTTCAAAACTTACAAGTAGGTAAGAGGGAGATTCTCCTAGAAGGGACTTAAGGATGATGTGCTGTAACAAGTCTGTGAATGTTTAACATGCCAGCAGAATAAGGCCGAGCACACTTTTCTGGTAGGTCTTCTGCAACCTCTACCATTCCGGGACAAAAGTGGGAGGGTATATCAATGGATTTCATCACAAGACTTCCACGAGTCCAAGGGAAGGATTGCATATTTGCAGTGGTGGACAAGTCGACTAAATACTCCCATTTCTTCGCCATTGCTACTGAGTACTTAGCTTCACATGTTGCTAATTTATTTTTTCGAGAAGTGTTCAGGTTGCACGGTCTTCCTAAGACCATAGTCAGCAATAGGGACAGTAGGTTTATCAACATATTTTGGCAGGAGTTGTTTCATTTGACAGGGACAAAACTGACACCCAGTACCAGTTATCATCCTCAGATGGATGGACAGACAGAGATAGTGAACAAATGGGTTGAAGGCTACCTCAGAAACTATGTTTCAGGGCAGCAACGTGCATGGGTCAAATGGCTGTATTTAGGTGAGTATTGTTACAATACTACCTATCATATGACTATTGGAATGTCACCATTTAGAGCTTTGTATGGATATGAGGCTTTGTCATTTATGGACTTAGCATTTGATGACAATAAGGTTCCCCGAGCCAAGCAAAGGAAACCATACAAAGTTACCAAGATATTCTTAAGGCATTAAGAGACAATATCTTACAGGCACAGAATCAACAGGAAAATGTATGCAGATAGGCATAGAATTGAGAGAGTATTTCAGGAAGGAGACTTGGTTTTCCTGCGCTTACAGCCCTACAGACAATCATCCTTGAAGAGTAGTGGAGCAGAAAAGTTGAAGCCCCGATTCTATGGGCCTTACAAGGTTCATAGGAAGACTGGGGAAGTTGCATACGAACTTGAACTTCTAGCAAGAAGTAAGATTCATAATATTTTCCACCTCTCTTGCTTGAAGAAGGCATTGGGACAACAGACAATTGTTTCGCCTGAGTTGCCTCCGTTGGATGAGGAGGGGAAACTAACTTTAGAGCCTAAAGGAATTGCAGATTGGAGAGAAGAAGTTGAGGAATAAGATTGTGCGAGAGTATCTGATAAAGTGGAAGGGATTGCCTATTGATGATGCTTCATGGGAAGGTGATGAGATGCTACAGCATCCTAACTTGCGATTGCTTGTCGACCAGCAATCTTGGGAAGGGAGGACCGTAATGTCCCCTCTTTTCCGAGGCATCAATCTGCAGTAAATATTTTCCTAAGCCTGTTTGTGTGTTTCCCAGACTTAGTCAAATTTATGAATAAAGGAAATGAGTTTTAGTGGGTCCAAGTTAACTTAAAACACTTAGTGAAGTTCCTATTTTTCAGTCGTATTTGGGGTCTTGGAGTTCTCTTGTCCTTTGGCGAATTATTGAGATAAAAGATAACATAATATTCTAATTGGTGGCGAGCTCATCTTGAAGAGAAATCGCCTAAAATCTAGGCCTTTTTGGTTGTCGACCTTTTTGTCCTTTTAAGGCAGCGATGAGAGGAGTTTTGATGATCTGATTATTATCTTTGTTTTATGTTTTCTTCTGCAACTAAGAATGCAGCTATTCCAAGACGAAACCCTTGGAAATGAGAGCTTGGAAGCCCACCCAAGTTGGCTGTCAAGAAATAAGTGTCACAGATACTAAGTTAGATACACAGCGCTGAGGAATGGTATCCCAAGAGGAATCGCAGGTCTGTAATGTTAGCCGCCAAGAATGGAGAGTATCGCAGGGGTTTGAAGTGTGCACAGCTGCATGTATCAGATACTCCAGTATTTTTCTATCCATAGGGAAGTCGTCTGGGAGATGTTCTCAAAATACCCGCTCAGCAAACTCAGTTTAAGGAGGCATTTTCATATAGGAATCACTTATTCAAGTATATTCCCTACTGTCGCTTACTCTATCAGCAAATATTGATTCTTATGCAGTTATATTCCATTGTTTACAATAAAATCTTAGAATGAATAAGGAAGTCTCAGTAAGATTTGATGGGGTGAATTTATAGTCTCTATTGTTGCAGTAAATCTTCAATTTGATTTGAGGTAGATTAAGCAATTGCATGTTTTTTGGCTTGAATCTATTAGAATGGTTATTTCAAGGGATCCATGGATTATACCAAATAATGAGAGGAAGCATCCCAGTCCGTCAAACAGAAAAATCCAATTGACTAACCTTGGTGTACGCTACAAGAGGGTTTACTGGGCTTCGGTATCAGAGTTACCTATGATAGAGGAAACACAATTTTGCTGGTATTCCAAAATGCTTACAGAACACTCTGTTAGTTTGGTAGCTTGGACAGTTGTTCTTCCATTTGCTAATAATTATTTATTTGACTCCTTGTAGAAACTTCTAGTTTGTAGAAATTTCTAATTTGTAGAAACTTCTAGCATGTGGAAACTTCTAGCAACTAGAAGTAACTAGAAACAAAAAGAGTAGTATAAAAGGGGGTCAAGGGGCATTTGGAAGACAACAAGTTGAAGAAGAAACTTGCAGTGTTAGAAAGTAGTCTTGCAGTGTTAGCAAGGGCGAAGTGATAGCGTTTGAGAGATAGCAGTGGAGGAATATCAACAGGAGGAGTTAGGAGATTTTCTGAGTTCTGCCAGTGAGAGGCAAGGAATTTTGTATCTCTTAATTTGCTGAAGTTTAATATATTTCTCATCTGCAGTACTGGTTTTCCCTTCAGGGTTTTTCTAGGGACAATTTGTCCAAAAATATTGTG
>MU223655.1:1082790-1102485 GCA_018584345.1 Thuja plicata
CAGAAGAGTGAAAATTTGGGGTACCGGTCCCAGTGGTTTTTCCCTTAACAGGGTTCCCACGTTAAAATCCATGTGTTATGTGTGTATGGTTTATTACTTTATTGTTTTACATTTCACATATGCATTTATGGATTGATTGGTATACTCTGTATATTTACTGAGTATCAGTAAATGAGTTTTACTGCTTATCGGTAATCAAGGAGAATAAGGACAGACAAGGTAAACCGACAGACAGTAAATTTTTTCAAGTATTTCAAGGCATACATCTTGTAGGGACTTAATAATCTGAGGTGTATTAATTGGTGGATTAAAGTTTAAAGGATAAATTTTTGAGGCCATTGATTACACCCCCCCCCCCCCTCTTAGTTATTACTATCAATATGTGTTAATATATAGAAGCACTGAGAGGGAGGGTGATCAGTGTAAACAAAAAATGTACTGATTCAACCAATAATCTGAGAATACTTTTAATCAACTTTCACAAGACCAAACAAGCAACTGTAACTATGTAATATAAATAAAACAATTCAAACAACCACAAATCATAACTCATAACACTACTATTTCTCATGTGGAAACCCTTGTAAGAGGGAGAAAACCACAGTGGGGATGACACCCACAAATCTCTTCACTATAGTAAAAAAATTTCCTTGTTAGGAGCTTACAATACCTTGTTAGGGGATCACCCAATTAGAAGTGATTAGTACCTTGTTAGAAGTAAAATGAGACATGTTAGGATCTACCTCGCTAGAGGATTTAGAAATCCTTATCTGAAGTAACCATGTTAAAGGATTTAAACCGAAGACCTGTTAAAGTTCACCTTGTTAAGGGATTTAACCTTGCTAACCTATTAGAGTTAGCCTTGAGCAAAGAACTCAAATCATTGATCTGTAATGGCATTGCTTGCCTTTAAGATCCAATTCAATATTTGAAATCTTGACACAATACTCTGCCTTTGTCTCTGATCACAACCACCAAAAACATGCTCAACAACCCTAAATCACTAATTTAGCTTTTCTTTATATAGTATTAAAAACAATCCACGGGTCAACACTAAACTTTGACAGAACTCATGACAATGTGTGCCAATAAAACCAAACAAGTCAACACAAAATATAATACAATAAATTATTACAAAATACGGACCATAACTTAATCACCTTGAACATCTAATCATGAGGAATTAATCGGTAACTCAATCAATTCATATAGAACAGTCACCAAAATACTAACTTACACAAAATGTTGAGTTAATTGTCACAGTCATACGTTTGAACTATTCTGACCATAGGGATGCACCAGTAAAGATCGCATCACCCAATTTGCTCACCATATTGAGCGCTACTTAAAACACTTTCATGTTACTATCTTCTTGTTCACCGGTCATAACACTTAGAATATCTGCTTCACCTATTCATCATGTTGATCGGTAACTGCAACCTATTCACCAAAACTAATAGAGTTGATAAGAATCCATCAATCAAAAACTAAAACTCATCATTTTATATCCAAAATCCATCATAATGCCAACAATCTCCCCCTTTGGCATTGATGGCAAAACATAGTGAAAAGTGACTAAAATTTTCTTCTCATCGATCACCAAAACATATGCAGAGCAATATAACCAACTAAAATACATTACTCTACATTGTATACCGATCATTCCCTCAACTATATTTATTTTTCCACCATGCCATACCGATCACTCCCCCTTTGACAGCAATGACAAAGGTACAAAATTGTTCTTCAAAAATGAAAACTTACCGATCACAACCTCTCAAAAACCTCTCTAAAATTGGCTTTTGTTGTATCCAAAGAACTCTCCCATGATTTCTGCAAGTGTACTATAACTTGAATCTATCCATGTATAATAGAAGAAAACTCCTCCATGGCTTCAAGTGTACTCATATCAGGTAATCCAAATGTTATCTCTGCATCTTTAACATTTTGTTGCATAACATCAATTAATGGAATTAGATAGGTCTGCAACTCCTGTAATGTAGTGATCCTCTTGTTTTGTTCTTCTTATAATCTTTTCAATTTATAATTTATCATCTTCACTTGTGATCCATAGGATGTGGTTGAATGTGCAATAGGATCAAAACTAGCAATTAAAGATTTAAGCTCTTGCTAGCTTCATTCCTCTTTAGCTCCAAATCTTGTGTAAACAATAAAAAATCAGAAGCTTTGGCTAACAATTGTCCAACTTCCTTCAATATTTCCTTTACCATATTTACTTGAACTTTAAGTTGTCCTTTTTCTGATGCAATTGTTTCCATCAACTTCCCAGTTCTCTTTTACTCATAATCCAACTTAGCTCTATGAATAGCAGCTTCCTCCAAGCTTGAAACTTGTTCAGTAATAGCACTGACCAAAGTATCCATTTGTTCAATAATAGAAGCATTTGGATCATATGTCACTTCACGTACAAGATCTAATAGAATATCTCCAATAGACTGTAGTACCTGAGTTTGTTTTTTTCACCTCTGAATTGGTCCCTTTTTTCTTTCACCTTTAGTATAAATGATACTTTCATTAGTTCACTGAGACTCATCTTTGCAACATCAAGAGGTTCTTGAATGGCCTCAATATTTTCTTCTTTAATATCATCTTTAGTCTCTTCCTTAGGAACATCGAGACTCTTCCTCTTCAACTTAGAACTGGAACTTTCACCAAGATTCAACTTCCTTTTCATTGAGTGTGTTGCTACATCAGCTTCATCTTTCTTATCAATATCACCAATCTATCCAACTATAGTAGTTGCAACATGTATCTCCACCTCTACAACTTTATCCTTTTGATCTCCTTCTTTACCTTGCACATCTGCAATTACAACATTAGGATCTTGTTGTGGTGTATCATAAGGTAAATTACTGAGAATGTCTTCAATTACTTGTTCAGTAGAAACAAGTTCATCTATTGAAACCTCCTCTTTAGTAGATTTTACCAGTACATGTTCTTTCAATTTCATCTTCATGATTTCAATAGCACGATGGTCTTGTTTAGATTTTGTAAGATGGGTGACCTCACTAGCAGGAATAGTTCTCAAAATAGGTACATCACTAGTCACATGCAACCCAGTCACCATGTGGATAATATCCTTGGTAATCTTGTGTGGTATGTGTTGGAAATGAGATAAGTAACTGAGAGGGGAGGGATGAATCAGTTACTCCAAAACAAATCCTTTGTCCCTTAGATGTCTTAAATACTTTAACACTGTTACTCGGTTAATTAAGGTATTCTTCTGTAACTCGGGTGTCAAAGCAATCTTTATAATATCCAATGCATTTATACTTTAGAGATTAAATGCAAAAACATAAATCATAAAACAAATAATATATACACATGTGACACCAAGATTTAACATGGAAACCCAATATGGGAAAAACCACCAATGTAACTAGTTACTATTTTCACTCTTCTGAAGTGAGCCCTGTTAGGAGCCAACCCTGTTAAAGGTTACAATAACACACTGTTAGGTGTGACTTGGTTAGAGGATTTAATCACCCTATGAGGAGTGGCCTTGTTAGAGGTCTTCAACACTTCAATATATAAATGCTACCTTGTGAGAGGATTCACAAAAAGACTGTTAAGTCTACTCTGTTAAGAGATTTTAGATCACTGCTACAATTGTTAGAAAGTAACAATGAATTGACCTGTATGTGTAAGCAAATGTCTTTGCTGATTTAGATCTCTATTATGATTATAACTGGATCCTTACTGATCAGATGTTCTATTGCAACTCTGAGTGATCTGTACTCAATCAGAATCCTATCTGATTTTGCCTTCACTCTTCATATCACATAATTCCACACTTCTGCTTCCTCTATCTCTTTATCTCTTTTTTACACACATTCAATCCAAACTTGACCTTTCATTTATATGGTAAGCCCTGTCAAGTTGGCTTGAATATACTTCTAATAATAAATCACAATTCAGTTGGCCTCATATAACCAATTAATTATAGAATATAAATCACTATTAGTCGGTTGTCACTAAATGCCTGACCAAGACTGAAATGCCCGAGTGACTCGGTCAACACTGAACTTCCTTCAATGCCTGACTGAACTCGATCAACACTAAATAACTCATTCTATTCACCAATTGTGTTCGGTTTGAATGTAGACATTTGTGTAACATCACTATAAAAGTGTAAATACATGTGTAACATCAATGACAATACACAATTGAATAATTGTCTTCAACAATCTCCCTTTTTGGCATTGATGACAACACAACATGTCATAATACAAAGAATTGTAGAGAAACAGAAAAAAATTATTAATGTCTTTAGCTTCATTCTGATTCTCATCCAAAAAAAAAACTCCATCTGACATCAAAATCTCCCTTTTACAGTATTGTAGAAAAATTCTTCCTCTTTTATCTTGTTCTTATGTATTATAGAAAACTCTCCCTCTTTGACAACAGATGTCAAAGACACCATCTCCACAAATATCAATAGTCACTATTGTTTTAATTTGTAATTGTAATGTACCTAAATGTACAAATTCATCTGCAATGTGCTTTGATGTACCTGCATCAACTGATAAATCTTCACTGTCGCTCGGGTTGATGCATCACTAAACTATATTTAGTGAGTTTTAGTTAGGGGAAGCACCCCTAGCTTTCCTCTAAGATACAAGAATGCATCCTTAGGTAAAGGTTTGGTGAATATGTCTGCAACTTGTTCTTTTGTATTCACATATTCCAACCTTACTTCTTTACTCTGTACCAATTCCCTAAAAAATGATAATGTATTGCTATATGCTTGGTTTTGGTGTGCATCATAGGATTATTTGAAATGTTAATTGCACTGGTGTTGTCACAGTAGATAATAAATGACTCTTTTACTTCTTCCTTCATTCCTAACAATAATTTCTTGATCCATATGATGTTTGAACAATTCACTACTGCAGCAACATATTCTACCTCTGCTGTAGACTGAGAGATACAATTATATTTCTTGCCAGTCCATGATACTAACCTCTTTCCAAGAAAGAAAGCTCCACCACTGGTGCTTTTCCTATAATCAACACTTCTAGCCCAATTAGCATCAATGAATGCCTTTAAGTCAAAGTTTCTACCCTTCTTATACCATACACCATAGTCTTCAGTACCCTTCAGATATCTCAGGATTCTTTTGATTGTCGTTAGGTGATTATCTCTAGGATTAGCTGAAAATCTTGCAACAATACCAATTACCAATGCAATATCAGGTCGGGTGTGAACAACATATTGCAATTTTCCATACATGGATATATAGTTGGTCTAATCTACCTCCTTTGAATCATCATCTTTAGACAATTTCTGTCCAGTACACATGGGTGTTCCAACAGGTTTGGAATCTTCCATACCAAATTTATTAAGTATCTCTTTGATGTATTTTGATTGAGTAATGTAGATTCCATCCTTCATTTGATGTACTTGTAATCCAACAAAGAATTTGATCTCACCAAACATAGACATCTCAAATTCTTTACTCATAGCTACAGAGAATGCTTTGCATAGGTCATCATAACCAGTGAATAATATATCATCAACAAATATCTTTGCTAACAATATTTTGTTCTGTAGTCCTTCTTTGATGTACAAGCTACTATTATCATTGGTTCTGTGAAATCCAATACTTATTAGATAGCTATGTAGTCTTTCATACCAGGCTCTGGGTGCTTGCTTCAGTCCATGCAATGCTTTGTGCAGCTTGCAAACCATTTTCCTTCTGCTAAGATCAACAAAGCCTTCAAGTTGTTCAATGTAGACTTCTTGTTCTAGGATTCCATTTAGAAATGCAGATTTCACATCCATTTGATATACTTTGTATCCGTTATGTGTAGCATATTCCATAAGAGTTATGACTCCTTCAAGTCTTGCAACAAGAGAAAATTTTTCTCCATAGTCAATGCCCTCTTCTTGAGCATATCCTTTACAAACTAGTCTGGCCTTGTTTCTAGGAACTTTACCATTTTCATTCATCTTATTTCTAAAAACCCACTTAGTTCTAATCACATTCTTGTCCTTTGGCCTAGGCACAAGAGTCCAAGTCTTTTTCTTCCCAATTTGCTTAATTTCTTCATTTATTGCTTCGATCCAACTTTCATCATTCAATGCATCTTTAACAGTTCTAGGTTCAAATTCACTTAGTAAGCATTTACCTTTGACTTTCTTCCTTGTCATTACACCTTCTGTCTGATCTCCAATTATCTGCTTAAGTGCATGATGCCTTTTAACATATCTTGAAAGTACTAGATTTTTTATTTTAGATTCTGGACTTGATCCACTAGGTCTGTCATTCTCAAACATTCTTCCCTATTCCTCTGTCTGATGCTTGGGTTCCACTGTCTATGACTCGGATTCCTCTATCTGTGACTTGGGTTCCTCCGTCTGTGACTTGGTTCCCTCTACTTGTGACTCAGTTCCCTCTGTCTGTGACTCAGTTTCTTCTACCAGCAGCTTGGGTTGCATAGTTTGCAACTCAGGTTGTACAGTTTGTGCTAGTATATTTAGTGGTCAATAGTTCTGTTGTCCCATCACCATTGCTCGAGTCATAGGTATAGTATTAGGTTCATAATATACAAAGTTCTTGTAGTCTTTAAACTCTTTACTGCTCTTCTCTTCACATTTTTGTGCAAACTCATCAATCTCGACATGTACACTTTCCATGAATTTATGAGTAGTGAGATTCAGACATTTGTATGCTTTGCTTTTACATGAGTAACCTAGGAATATTCCTTCATCACTTTTTGCATCTAGTTTTCCATTTCTTGCTTCCTTCAAGATGTAGCATCTACTTCCAAATACTTTGAAATAATGACCATTAGGTTTATAGCCATACCATAATTCAAAAGGTGTCTTGTTACTACCTTGCTTAAGTTGAACTTGGTTCAGGGTGAACACTGTAGTGCTGATGGCCTCCTTCCAGTATTTTGCAGCAACATTCTTTTCAATCAATAGAGTTTTGGCACAATCCATGATGGATCTATTTCTTCTCTCTGCTATTCCATTTTTCTGTGGTGTACCAGGGGCAGATACATGTCTTTTGATTCCTCTCTCATTACAGAATTCATTGAACTCGTTAGAAATGGATTCTCCTCCTCTGTCATATCTTAGGCATTTTAGTTTCTTTCCTATTTCCTTTTCTACTCTTGCAAGATACCAATTGAATTTATGAAAAGCTTCTGATTTTTCTCTAAGAAACATGATAGTCATCATTTTGGAGTGATCATCAACAAATAGAATAAAATACTTCTCTCCAGTATAGGTTGTTGTTCCAATTGGTCCACATAGATCAATATGTACCAATTCCAAGACTTCATCAGTATTGTAATTCTTTCTTTTGAAACTAGTCTTTCTCATCTTTCTGATTTGATAATGTTTGCATATTGCTAACTCGGGTTTATTTAAAATAGGAATACCTCTGACTCTCTTATTCTTGCTTATGTTTACCAGATTATCAAAGTTTACATGACACAACCTTTTATGCCATAACCAACTTTCTTCTACTTGTGCAATAAAGCATGAACCTTCAGTGAGATCAAGATATAATAGATTACCTTTTGTTTGTCTGCCAGTTCTAACTAGGTTCCCTTTACCATCCAAGAGCTTGGCCTTACCATTCATGAATTCTACCTTGAAGCCAATGTTGTTCAGCTGTGCTACACTGAGCAGATTTCTCCTCAATCCTTAAACCCAATAAGAATTATCACATTTGATTCCTTCTGTCAGAACAATACAACCTTTTCCTTTTACAGGGCAAGGTTCATCATTCCCAAACTTGACACTCCCACCATCATAGTGTTCAAGATGTTCAAACTTTGTCTTATCACCAGTCATGTGATGAGAACAACCACTATCAATTATCCATGTGTCATTTTTGTTGATGTATGAGAAAAGTGTTGTCTTTTCATCTTCTTCAACTGACTCATCCTTAATAGCAATATAAACCATTTCTTCTTCTTCATCATCACATTCAGAATCTTTAGCAACATAACAAGACTTCTTACCTTTATCCTTGTAGCTTTTGTAGTTCTTGAAATCTTTCTTTCCCTTAAATTTGTTGAAATTTTTCTCATCTTTGTCTTCTTTGTTCGGACACTTTGCAGCAATGTGACCAACCTCATTGCATGAGAAACAAATCAATGGTGTCTTTCGTTTGTATTTTCCTTTTGCATCTCTTCTTGCAAGTAGTTCTTCAATGATGTCAAGATCTTCATCATCACTGTCACTTTTAATATGCTTCCCTTTTGAGTATTTATCCTTCTTACCAAGGTTCAGTTTCACTTTGAATGCAGACTCAAGATTGCTAGAGCTAGGAGTGTAATTGTTAAATTTGTCTAGCTCAAAAGTTGTAAGCCTTCCCACTAATGTATCTAGAGTTATATCTTTATTTCACCTCATATCTTGAATATCTGAAACTCTAATAGCATAGATAGGAAGTAAAGCTCTTAGTACCTTGCTGACCATTGTTGTATCTTCAATTATTCCACCTATAGCTCTTATGGCACTCACAATATTCTTGATTCTGTCACTGTATCCTGTAATGTCTTCTCCTTCTTTCATTTTCATCTGGTCAAATTATCCTCTTAGACTTTCTGCTTTGGCTCTCTTTACATTTGCATCTCCTCCATGAATGTCCTGTAATTTCTTCCACATATCATAGGCTGTAGGGAAGTCCTTGACTTCATCAAATTCTGAGTAGCTGAGTGAATAAGCTATGTCAATCATCATTATGTTGTGATGCTTCCATTCCATCATCTATTCCACAGTCATAGTCCATGTTGGTTCCACATATCTGCTCTCCAAAAATTACAGATCAACATCTCCGATAGTAGATAGATGTAGCTTCATCAACTCCTGCCATGCTAGGAAATTCTCTTTGTTTAGCTTAGGGATCTCCCTTCTGTAAGACATCTTTGATCTTTAGCTTAGGTCTTGAAACCTTCTCTGAAAGCACTAGAAGCTCTGATACCAATTGTTGGAAATGAGATAAGTAATTAAGAGGGGAGGAGTGAATCAGTTACTCCAAAACAAATCCTTTGGCCCTTAGATGTCTTAAATACTTTAACACTGTTACTCAGTTAATTAAGGTATTCTTTTGTAACTCGGGTGTCAAAGAAATATTTATAATATCCAATGCATTTATACTTTAGAGATTAAGTGCATAAACATAAAGCATAAAACAAATAACATATACATAGGTGACACCAATATTTAATGTGGAAACCCAATATGGGAAAAACCACCAATGTAACTAGTTACTATTTTTCACTCTTGTGAAGTGAGCCTTGTTAGGAGCCAACCCTGTTAAAGGTTACAATAACACATTGTTAGGTGTGACCTAGTTAGAGGATTTAATCACCCTGTGAGGAGTGGCCTTGTTAGAGGTCTTCAATACTTCAATATAGAAATGCTACCTTGTGAGAGGATTTACAAAAAGAATGTTAAGTCTACTCTGTTAAGAGATTTTAGATCACTGCTACAATTGTTAGAAAGTAACAATGAATTGACCTGTATGTGTAAGCAATTGTCTTTGTTGATTTAGATCTTTGTTCTGATTATAACTAGATCCTTACTGATTAGATGTTCTATTGCAGCTCCGAGTGATCTGTACTCAATCAGAATCCTGTCTAATTTTGCCTTCACTCTTCATATCACAAAATTCCACACTTTTGCTCCCTCTATCTCTTTCTCTTTTTCTTACACACATTCAATCCAAACTTGACCTTTCATTTATATGGTAAGCCCTATCAAGTTGTCTTGAATATACTTCTAATAATAAATCACAATTTAGTCAGCCTCATATAACCAATTAATTATAGAATGTAAATCATTGTTAGTCGGCTGCCACTGAATGCCCGACCAAGATTGAAATGCCTGAGTGATTCGGTCAACACTGAACTTCCTTCAATGCCTGACTGAACTCGGTCAACACTAAATAAATCATTCTATTCACCAACTATGCTCGGTCTGAATGTAGACATTTGTGTAACACCACTATATAGATGTAAATACATGTGTAACATCAATGACAATACACAATTGAATAATTGTCTTCAACAGTATGTCCATCCATAGGAACTAATCATGGACACAAATCAATACATATCTTATCCAATTGATTTCAAAATCGTCAGGTAGGTCAGCAACATAAGTGAAACCCTTATCAGTCAAATGCTTATGCTCATCTTTCAAACTAGCACCATCACACAATATAATAAATGCATCAAAATAGCATTGTAACCAAGATCTTCATTCAGACAATGAATTAACGATCTTACATCCTCAGTTAACAACACGCCATGAGGTATCAAAGATTAAGCACCAACAGGATCATTTTTTGTCACCTTTAATGGATGCAATTTGAAAACTGGTCTCGACTCCTTAGTAATCTCAACTAACACAAGGGTATCCATAATGCTAACAATGATCACCACAAAACAAGAGTACCACTTTAGCTCATTGATAGAGTTCTTCAAACACCGCTTCACTTCAAACATGAAATCACAACCTCCAAATCTCAAACACTTGAAATGCTTTCAAATCGCTTAGAAAATGGTTACAAAAACACTGCTTAGATCTGTTAGAGCTTTTTCTTGCAGAATCAAAATAGATAAATAACTTAATCAACTCTATAACTCCCAACTCTTGATTCTTGCAAGACAAAGTCTAATTGATGATGATTAATCCTCCTCCTTCTTCGAGCTCCACATCACTCAGGCGGGTATTACCTAATTTTCACACATATGACTCCTTTGTACCAAATACAGGCTTGCAGATATATGACTGTGGAATAGTTTTCAAACCCTTAGGTAACAAATACCTTAATACTTTATCAAATCTTATGCAATATTCCACTTGCATAGAGTAATTATGAAAACTAGAGCAATCCTAACTCCTAACAACATGAAAAGGAAATGTTTTTTCAATTATGTTTTGATGTATGGATCTCTGAAATACCCCAAGTCTTTCATAGACCAGTGCCTTATCCAATGGGCAACAGAGTCAAATATAACATTGCAAAGATGATCATGAACAAAGGAAAACAACACAATCTGATATGTCTATATGACTTACATAAGACAAACCATATCAATCAAGTTCTACTTGTGAGTCCACCTACTTATTCAAATATGCAACTCTCTACTCAAATAATTTAACCCTCCGCTTGGAAGAGACCTTGGAATAGACAATACATAACCAGCATCCACTAAAAAGACAAGATTGGCATACCCTTGATATTCCAACTCATACACATCTGAAGACAAATCTTAAATCACAGTTGTTCCGTAAATGACTATATTTCTCGTTAACAATAGACAAGAGTAAAACACCCATAATGCTTTATTCTCTATGATTCAAGAAACAAAATGGAGACAACTTGATATAAGAACAACAATGCTGAAAATTCATTCATAAAGCTAGCTGTTACAGTGATGTTCTTCCTTGAAACATAAAGGAAATCAAAACACCCTATATGCATAGGAAAGGGAAAATATTAAAAGAAGATACTAATGGAACCTGCTCTAGACTTTTGAGAGAAACTGAATAGACTCATAAAACCCCCAAAATAGAGCAGCAACAGGAACCCTTAAAACAGAGGAAAGAGCGAAATAAATAGAAGAAGAAGAAGAACCCTAAAATCTATGTCTGATACACACCTATCCCTCTTGAAAATTTTATTTGCCCTTATTCTTCTTCTCTCCTCTGAAATCTGATATCCATCGGTGACTTCAAAATCTAATTTCAAATTGTCTTTTCAAAATCTGACTTGATCAAATAAATATGATCTTACCCAGCATCTGTCTTTTCTTGTAATTAATCTTTCAAAAAATCTGATCTCACTTGCCTCTTCAAATATCTCACTTAACCACTAACATCTCACTACTTCATGTGCAGTTAGTCTAGTGGTTAGTCGCATGATCTCACGCAGTTTAGCCTGACCGTAGTTTCCTTGTGCGACCTCACGACCGCTCACCACGTGTCATCATCGACGCTTGTCCACCATGTCATCACCAAAATTTTATCTTGATCATATGGGAACACTTCCCAATGCACCTCCTATGCGTGCGTGGAGAGCCTCCTGCTCATCTTCACATTCTATTATGTTTGTGCTCTTCCTTATAAACACCTTAGAAATCTCATTCGGGGTCAATGTGGGATTAATCCTCTTCAAGTTTTAAAGCATTAACTCAATCTGCACTTAAAATATGGGGCCCACAAGCACATTCTCTCCACCAGCTAAGGGGCCTGCCAAGGAGCCTCTTGGCTTCTTACTTTACATATCATCTGAGTGCCTTAGTATTTAAAAATTAAAAAACCCACTCCTTGGTGAATGTGGGATAATGACATTTTAAGTTTTTTCATGTTTTTAAGCCTGCGCAAGCCTAGGAGGATTTACACCTGCAAAATTTAAAATACAAAGAGTCTTGAAACATTTTCAAGTTATGCACAGCTCATATTCAAACATTATGCAGACAAAAACTTGGCAAGGTATTTTCTATGAAATGTTTTGTCTTGTATCCTTGTTGTACTACACAACCTCTAAACACTTCATACACCTGCCATTCATCTTCCACATAGGCTCTCCCCCCTTTGGCATACTACATTGGCAACTCCCTGACTCCTCTGCGGAGGTTCTTTGTAAGATTCTGCATTGCATTTAGTATATGTTTTGAACTTTAAAAATCCTTCTTCTCATTCAACACAGGCTTCACCAATCTGCAATTTGTTAGATTCAAAATGTTTTCCAACTTCATTTACCATCATTTGCACATGGAGTTTCCTTTTTCTGCGCAGAATACTTATTATTAAACCCACAAATTGCATTTGAAATTGTTTTAATATGCCTCCTTCTTGTATTTCAACACAGGCTTTGGTTGGAGTCTTCTCTAAAAATACCTTGTGCAACCCCCTCATTTTATTTCCTTATACTCTACGCAAGATGCCTCTATCTGCTATCCCCTGCACAACACTTCCTTCATTTCACAATTTGATTTATATTGCACTGCGCAATACTCCTCTGACCATGCGTGGTCTTCTTTCCATTTTGCATCCGCTTGAAAATTGTAAATGTTTTCCTATGTCTCCTATGCAGCTTTCACATTGGTTTTTAAAACAAAACATGTTCCATACATTATGCTTGGTTGTTGCGTAGACACCTTAGTGTTCTATTTGTTTTATCTGCATCTGCAACTTGCTTTTTCTTGTTCATTTAAACACTATCTTCCCCTTTTGAAACACGGGTTATTCCTTATGCCTTGTGCAATATGCATTTGTTTAAAGAATTTCAAAACAACTCTCTCCATACTGTGCAGGCTTTGTATTTGCAATGTTTTAATCACTTTGTCTCTGTGCTGGCAGCCTTAGAAACATGTGCATACCACCTCTTTGTTAAATAATTCATTTGCATTGTAATGTTTGACTCCATGCTGAGGCTCCCTTTCACAATGTGCAAGCCCTCTGACTTTGTAATGCGCAGACCTCCAATGGTTAAACACTTGGCCATGACACTTGCTTTTTTAATATGTTATTTTTACTCTCATGCGCAACACAGACCCTTCCTCCATTCTCCAATAACATTTCTTTGAAATGTTTAAAAGTTATTGTTTCATGCGTAGCGTGGGGTTTTTACTCTCCCTACCAGCTCCATCCACATTTGCATTTGTATGTAGTGTCAAAATGGTTTACACCTGCCCAATGTATTTGCTTTTACAAATTTTTCCTATTCAAAATCCATTTTATAAATCTGCAACCATGGGAAACCAAGAGCCCATACACTACTTCATACTTTCATTACTACACAGGCAAAAGAAAACACTTAGCAATAGTTGTCAAACTTGGCTTCTCACTACTTATTTTCTATGTAATGAACTATGTTTTGAACATCCTCTATCATCTTGCATAGATCCTTGCCATTTACACTTGCCAAGTTGCAATTGCTTGAATGCTATTAAAGTCTTTTAAAGAGTTTTACTTCCAAACTAGCACTTGCTTTTTAATTCTACACTTTGCATTCCTCCTTTGTCCTCTATCAGAAAGTTCATGTGCTTTAGATAAGCTTCCATATTCTAAGTATAAACCCTTGCGCAATTTGACCATAAAGAATCAAATTGGTAGATTTTAAAAATAACTCATTACAATTCTGCAAATTGAAATTAATAACATCTGGCCTCTGGAGTTGGTTCTAAAAACTGACTGAACAACTCACTGCAAGTATGAGGACTTGACTGCAAGTATGAGGACTTGAGAACCCACTCATCTCCATCATCTAATCATGTTCATCAACTGGATTTACTTGAAAAAAAAAATAGGGCCAAAAGATAATAACATTCAAAGTGAGCAACCTCAATTATTCAGCAACCAACAGTATTCAAACACATGCAAACCTTGCCGAAAATGCAACTTGGAAAGATATTGGATCAACTCTTGAGGATCTATCACTTGGTAGAATAATTCTATAAAACATAGTGAATATGCATGCAAAAGGGCTACGCCGAATCTTACATCATGTGCAAGATATAACTGATCAAATATGATGATTCAGGAACACAGTACAAACACAAATGTCAAAGCAACAGGAATTGCAAAAAGATTGAGCTTTGCAAAAATAGGAAAACATGCCTTGAGACTCAAACACTGATACAAGTAGTACACTCACAAACATAGAGTATAGGGAAACCACTCTCATCTTAAAGCATTCTTCTGATAACAAGTTACCACCCTTTGAAAATGACTATTCTATAAACTTTATTCTGTCCTGCACTGGAAATCTGCATAAACTGCTTCAAATTTTCATTCCACAAACCTAACAGAGAAGACTCTTAAAGTCTGATACCTGCAACATAGGTTCAATTTCATACATGGAATATGAATCTTCAATTAACTTGCTCTGACGATCAACTGATCAATTGACATTACTTCTCAAAGTTAGCAACTTAACAACTTTGTTAACTCAAACTCAATGAAAAATACATAAATTGGATTTAAAATCAACTGGGAAAAGTGGTCAAATGGATTGACCAAAGTATATAATCTCTAGGGAGGTTCACTTCTAGGTTTTTAATACAGGGAAAAGGTTAATTCTTGAAGATATTGAACTGGGTGCAACTTGTGGGAGCTAAAAATAGGCTATTCAGCATTTTGGGCAAAACAAAGAAACTAGACAGTTCTGGAGAATCGACTTCGGGGGATCCAAAAACCTATCAAATGGACTTGAAGTGGCTTGGGTTTTGAAACACGGGCTCTATGATATAAATTTTAAATGTTCCCAAAGTGGCGGTCCATGAAACTCAAAAGGATGCAAGTTATTCAAATGCAAATTGTGCCTATTACAAAAAAATGACACTTATGCGACAAATGCAGAATTACACAAGTGCTCAAAACAAGACATTAGGAAATAAATTGAAAATGGAACTGATGACCTAGGATGTCTTCATATGTCAAAAGAGAGTGATAAAAACCTGACATGCATGATAGACCTCAAGACTTCATCCGGGCAAGTAGGCACAAAAAACATTTATAGGGGGTCAAAATTCAGAACACTAACAAGGTACTCAAAAACCCTTGTTGTATTTTTGAGTCCCAATAGTGGCTTTGAATGAGGAGGTGTGCCCCATGTAGGAATGCAGAGAATTCAAAATCATTGGTAGAAGCAGACCACCCCAAAAATTCAAATCATATTTTATTCTCTCTCTCTCTCTTCTCTTTTTAAAAACTTGGAACCCTTTATTGAAAGCAAACACACCACACAACTGAAGAGAAAGGAAAGGAACTATACAAGAACAAAAATATTTACAAAAGTCCCAAATCCCCAAAACTAAAATCAGCTCTTAACTCTATCGAACATATGATTCTC
This sequence comes from Thuja plicata, assembly GCA_018584345.1. Lineage (NCBI taxonomy): Eukaryota > Viridiplantae > Streptophyta > Pinopsida > Cupressales > Cupressaceae > Thuja > Thuja plicata. The sequence goes on from MU223655.1 coordinate 1,098,641, forward strand.
ATCTCTATAAATCAAAGGTAAGTTGAAACTATTGCTTCCATGTGTCTGATCAATCTTGTTACCACTTTCCATTAGCTCAAGACAAAAATATTAGCATAGTCCATTTTAGAGCTAAAATGGAAATCATACAAATCTTGAAAAGAATATGGCATATGCATGATGCATTCATTAGTTAGAAAACTCTGAGAACCAATGCAATAATCAACAATGCCTAGTTTATTGCCATATCTTTGATAATCACCATCCAGCTGAGAAAAGCACTTTTGTTCTGCCAAGTTGTTGGAATCATCATTGTTGGATATATTTTCTGCAAGAGGAGACATATCAATGTTTGAATAAAAACCATGTTCAAAATCATCATCAAGATAAAGCTTCATGCCATGATCTCTATTCTCCTCTTCAATGGAGAGACTATTTTGTATCATAACACTGGTTTGTATATCAATATCAGAATTCTCTCTAGTACTTTCCTACAAATTATCAGCATCATACAAACCCAAAACTTACTGGTGGGTGGGAGGAAAAACATCAATACACTCATTATAAACATATATAACTTGAGAAATTGAAGGACCATCCTTAAATGGTTTAATGGAAGATTGAGAACAAGAAAAAGATTTAAAATCTACACGACTATCCCAATCAGTTCTCAACATTATATCAAGAAAATCTTCACCCCTTGAATCTGAGACAACTTTGATGCTTTCATTATCTGATATATATCATATTCAATTTTTTTTTGTCCTAGTGACATGGGAGTACAAGGAGAATCAGTAACACACATGTCAAAATCAGGACCTACTAACTCATATTCTTTATCAAAATCAATGTGTGTTGGGCATGATGGTTCAGAGCTATCCCTTCTTGAATATCTGAGATACTCACAAGACAAAAAAATCTGAAATTTTTTCACTATGAAGTGAATCAATGTCATCATTATCAAAAATTACATCCATGTGACATGAAATTTTACAGTCATTTTTTGATACATACCTCTGAAAATCATCAGCTAAGAGTTCTAAGATTTTCTCACTGCTTAGCAGGCATTGGAATTCTTGTTTACCCTCATTGGCTTCTTGATTGATGCTAAAAATTTATTCCTCATTGGAAACATGGAGTGAGACCTCTTAGACCATATCATCTTGTGGAAAGAAATCACTACATCAACTTACATCCGCATTGTAATAATCATCTTGTTTTTCACACAAAACATCTTCAAATGAAAACATGAAATCTGCATTGTTATGCTGAGACAAAGAACAATCTACAAAGCTATACATTCATCTTCATTTTCTTGTTGCTCATATAATTCATTGTCAGCATCATAATCAACATCACTAGCACAAGTAGACTCAACATCATTATCATAATAGCTAGATTCACTATCACTAGACTCAGCCTCATCAACATAACTAGATTGATATTCAGTATCCTCAATAATTTTATATTTAATATCACTAGATTCAACCTCAGGTATAACTTTAGATAAAATATTTTCAACATATTCCATCCATTTCATGCTATGCCAAATATATTCCACCCTCTGAGAGCTTGGCAAATTAATTGAATCAGGAAAACAAAGTTTCACAGACAAATTAGCCCAAACAAACTCTTGAGTACAAAAAGGGATAATATACTCCTTAATTTGAGCATAAAACCTTATGTTAAATTCAAGTTGAGATTCACCCTCTTCTCTCCTCATATTTCCTTGTAATGTCAAAACAACCCTTTCTTGAAGCTTTTGTCTTAACACTTCTACTTCAGCATGAACAAACTCAAGCTCTAATAAACGGTCTCTAGATTTGGACATGTCATGATAACTCATGTGCTCCATGTCCCCCATTTTTACTTAGTACATACTTCCTCTTGATTTTGAAAAAATGCAACTATAACCTTGAAGTATGCAAACCTATTACCACACCTTGTTCCTTATCTTAGTGCCTAGATCACTTAATAAGGAAAATATGTATAGCTGATTTTCATGGAACAAAAGGATTTATCCAATGAAAATAAAAATACATGGAATATGATGAAGTTGTTGCGAACTATTTGATTTGAAGTCACCTCCAAATCACCTTCAAAACTTGGTAGAGCCGCCACCTTTTGCAGAGGAAAATATTTTTATTAGTTGAGATCTCTTTCCCAACTCTGACCTTCTTCAAATCATTACATACATCTCCAATATAGGGTCTCTTAATGATTCCTCTCTTGACTATGCTATAAGTCATATGATTACTATTATCTTTTGCCTATTCACTACAAGTCCGCCTCTTCTTTGTAGTCTTTCTTCAAACATGCACACTGTTGCAGATCAGAGAACTCAGAGTCGCCACTCACCACATGTGAGATTGTATAGGTGTTTTTTTTAAAACTTGGACTTTCAGACACTTTGCAATGACAGACAAAAAATACTTGACTCTTTTTTATAAAAGTTTGAGGAATATATCTTTGCAAACAATGACTCTATAACCAGACTCTGGGATGATTCAGCAAAACAAGGAAATGATCATCTTAAACTTGTTGTCCTATTACTTCCCCAACAGAGTTGCCAATTTGTTAGTGCGACTCGAATGGGCAAACTCAATCTGAAATTTTTTATTTAACTTTTAAAGTACAGGAGATATTCTAAATAGTTCAATAAAAGCTTTTCATCCCTAGTAGAGTCGCCAAATTTTTAGAGATTTTTCTTGTAGAATCAAAATAGATCAATAACTTAATCAACTTTATAACTCCCAACTCCTGATTCTTGCAAGACAAAGTCTAATTGATGAGGATTAATCCTCCTTCTTCTTCAAGCTCCACATCACTCAGGTGGGTATTACCTAATCTGCACACTTTTGACTCCTTTGTAATAAATATAGGCTTGCAGATATATGACTATGGAATAGTTTTAAAACCCTTAGGTAACAAATACCTCAATACTTTATCAAATCTTATGCAATATTCCACTTGTATAGAGTAATTCTAAAAACTAGAGCAATCCTAACTCCTAACAACATGAAAAGGAAATGATTTTTCAATTATGTTTTGATGTATAGATCTTTGAAATGCCCCAAGTCTTTCATAGACTAGTGCCTTATCCAATGGGTAATAGAGTCAAACATAACATTGCAAAGATGATCATGAACAAAGGAAAATAGCATAGTATGATATGTCTATATTCCTTACATAAGACAAACCCTATCAATCAAGTTCTACTTGTGAATCTACCTGTGTATTCAAATATACAACTCTCTACTCAAATAATTTAACCCTCCCATTGGAAGAGACCTTGGAATAGACAATACATAACCAACATCCACTAAAAAGACAAGATTGGCATACCTTTGATATTCCAACTCATACACATCTGAAGACAAATCTTAAATCACAATCATTCCTTAAATGAATCTATTGCTGGTTAACAACAGACAAGAGTAAAACACCCTTAATACTTTATTCTCTATGATTCAAGAAACACAATGGAGACAACTTGATATCAACACAACAATGCTGAAAAATTCATTCATAAAGCTAGTTGTTACAATGATGTTCTTCCTTGAAACAGAAAGGAAATTAGAACACCCTACATGCATTGAAGAGGGAAAAATATTAATAGAAGATACCAATTGAACCTGCTCTGGACTTTTGAGAGAAACTGAATAGACTCAAAAACTCCCAAAATGGAGCAGCAATATAAACCCCTAAAATAGAGGAAAGAGAGAAATAAATAGAAGAAGAAGAAGAACCCTAAAATCTATGTATGATTCACATATGTCCCTCTTGAAAATATGATTTTCCCTTTTTCTTATGTTCTCCTCTGAAATCTGTGTTAGAAACACTGAGAGGGGGGGGGGGGGGGGGGG
>MU223655.1:1107847-1128916 GCA_018584345.1 Thuja plicata
GAAACCTTGATCAGAGGAAAACCCCGGTGGGAATTAGTACCCACAAATATTGTACTAAGTATAATGAACCTGTGAGAGTTCCTTTTCCCTGTTAGAAGCAGTCTTTACAATATGAGTACAATGACCTAGTTAAAGGTCTGACCCTATTAGGAGTCTTTTAAAAAACCCTGTTAGAGGTATATGGCTCATTTCCTAGGCTCACTGCCCAATAAGATGAAGGCTACAACCTTCTAAAAGATGATATGCACTATATCAAAATGAACTGCTGTGATGACACTATTGTTTGATCAGTTCTATGTATGTATGAATGCTCTTACTCTCTTAAGGAGATATATCATATAACGACTTTATTATACTATCCCTCTGTATCTTCTTTTTGCATAATAATCAACGCTTGTAACATTACTTTACATTACATACTTATATGTTCATATCCGAATAGGCGCGACCCAAAATAAAACACTAGTTGGCCCTAAAACAAAATATACAACGCTTCTGAACAATTTGGCTCAAGAATTTTTACTATAATGTTAATTACATCATTACAAACATATAACCAAAGGCGCTTAGCCATTACATTACAAAATAATTCACGCTGATCAAAACAGTAGTCGGCTTCCATGCTCTATCTTCTGGACTGCTGGTCTACTGATCTGCTTGTAACTTTGCCGTATTGTTGTTCTATAAAATGCGTGTCTAGATGTAGCATGTACACATGTCATACAACTTATATCTGAACATGCATAAGATGAATCGATCTCTCGCACGTGCGCTGATGTGCTGATCGCTGAGTATCTCTGTTTACCCTATTTTCATACTTAGTCATTTTGCCTTTCATGATAGAAACTAAACATGACTTTGTTGCCATGATGACAACACAAAATGAGTCATGCATCCTCAAGAAGTCAACTTTCCAACAATCTGATCTCCATCAGTGACTTCAAAATCTGATTTCAACTTGTCTTTTCAAAATCTGACTTGATCAAAGAAATCTGATCTTACCCAACATCTGTCTTTTCTTGCAATCAATCCTTCAACAAATCTGATCTCACTTGCCTCTTCAAATATCTTCCAAATATGATCATTCTCTAAAAAATTAGATTTAATTCTTTGAGCAATCCCTTCATGATTTCATATCTTTTCCAAACTTTAAAATAAAATATTTCATTTGACAATCACAAAAAGACTATGCAGTTTTAATATTTCAAATTTGCACATTATTTTAATCTATTACATTTTGTCTTATTTGTGCAAATATGATGTTATTTGCCTTTAATATTTTCTCAGACTATAGTTTAATTCCTTTTAAATTAAATCTTGTGTACATTTCTATCTTTAAAATTCACCTTTTTCTGCATTTTATGCCCAAAAATCACCATATTTGGACACTTGGCATGTACTGGTTGGCTGCTCTTAATTGGCCTTGAAACTCCTCCTTTAACCCCGGTTCACTTAGTGACTTGGAGACAAGCTAGGTCTCTAAGTCTCTGAACAATTTCCTTTAACCATGGTTTACTTTGAGATTTAACGTGAGCCCTTGATCTCAATCTTGATCCGATGACTGGGGCTTAATCTTGGAAGGAATGAAACTTAACAGTTTTCATCTAGAGACTTTGCGCAACTGTTTACTAACCTACATTCGCGTGATCTCCAATGCCTTTGCCTAACCACGGTTTTCTTACCCGACTTCGTGATTTCACAGTCTTTGAGTCTCAGAATCTCTGGCAGTTAACTGGTAACATCACATGACCTGGCGTGCGGTTAGTCGTGTGATCTCCATAGTTATCTCACTTAACCGCTAGCATCTCGCGACTTCACACATGGTTATTCGCGTGATCTCGCAAAGTTTAGCATGGCCATAGTTTCCTTGCGCGACCTCACGACCGCTCGCCACGTGTCCACCAAACAACCTGTCATCATCGCGACTGCTTGTCCGTCACATTGTCACCAAAATTTCATCTCAGTCATCTGGACATGCTTCCCAATGTACCACTTGTGCACGTGTGGAGAGCCTCCTGCTCATCTTCACATTCTATTATGTTTGCGCTCTTCCTTATAAACACCTTAGAAATTTCCTTTGGGGTCAATGTGGAATTAATCCCCTTCAAGTTTTAAAGCATTAACTCATTTTGCACTTAAAATATGGGGCCCACGAGCACATTCTCTCCACTAGCCAAGGGGCCCACCAAGGAGCCTCTTGGATTTTTACTTTACATATCATTTGAGTGCCTTAGTATTTAAACATTAAAAACCCCACTCCCTGGTGAATGTAGGATAATGAAATTTTAAGTTTTTTCAAGTTTTCAAGCCTGCGCAAGCCTAGGAGGATTTACACCTGCAAACTTTAAAATGTAAAGAGTCTTGAAATATTTTCAAATTATGGGCAGCTCATATTCAAACATTGCGAAGACTAAAACTTGGCAGGGTATTTTCTATGAAATTTTTTGGCTTGTATCCTTGTTGTACTGCACAACCTCTAAACACTTCATACACCTACCATTCATCTTCCACGTAGGCTCTCCCCCCTTTGGCATACTGCATTGGCGGCTCCCTGACTCCTCTGCATAGGCTCTTTTTAATATTCTGCATTGCATTTAGTATATGTTTTGAACTTTAAAAGTCCTCATTCAACGCGGGCTTCATCAATCTGCAATCCGTTAGATTTCAAAATGTTTTCCAACTTCATTTACCATCATTTGTGCATGTAGTTTCCTTATTCTGAGAAAAATACTTATTCTTAAAAACACAAATTACATTTGAAATTGTTTTAATATGCTTCCTTCTTGTATTTCAACGTAGGCTTTGGTTGGAGTCTCCTCTAAAAATACCTTGCGCAACCCCCTCATTTTCTTTCCTTATGCTCTTTGCAAGATGCCTCTGTCTGCTATCCCTTGTGCATCACTTCCTTCATTTCACAATTTGATTTATATTGCACTACACAATACTCTTCTGGCCATGTGTGGGCTTCTTTCCATTTTGCATCTGCTTGAAAATTGTAAATGTTTACCTACGTCTCCTACACAACTTTCACATTAATTTTTAAAACAAAACATGTTCCATACATTATGCTTGGTTGCTGCGTAGACACCTTAGTGTTCTGTTTGTTTTATTTGCACTTGAAACTTTCATTTTCTTGTTCGTTTAAACATCGTCTTCCCCTTTTGAAACATGGGTTATTCCTTATGCCTTGTGCAATATGCATTTGTTTAAAGAATTTAAAAACAACTCTCTCCATACCGCGCATGCTTTGTATTTGCAATGTTTTAATCACTTTGTCTCTGTGCTGGCAGCCTTACAAACATGTGCAAACCACCTCTTTGTTAAACAATTCATTTTCATTGTAATGTTTGACTCCATGCTAAGGCTCGATTTCACAATGTGCAAGCCCTCTGACTTTGTAAAGCGCAAGCCTCCAATGGTTAAATACTTGGCCATGACACTTGCTATTTTTAATATGTTATTTTTACTCTCATGTGCAACATAGACCCTTCCTCCATTCTCTAATAACATTGCTTTGAAATGTTTAAAAGTTATTATTTCATGCTTAGCATGGGGTTTTTACTCTCCCTACCAGCTCCATCCACATTTGCATTTGTTTGGAGTGTCAAAACGGTTTACACCTGCCCAATGTCTTTGATTTTACAAGTTTTTCCTATTCAAAATCCATTTAATAAATTTGCAACCATGGGAAACCAAGAGACCATATTTCCTATGGATATTTCTGTCAAAAAATTTGCCCAACATTGCCTATGCTTTCACATTTTAAAATGTATGAATGAATGCCAATACACTACTTCATACTTTCATTACTACACAGGCAAAAAAAATACTTAGCAACAGTTGTGAAACTTGGCTTCTCACTACTTATCTGCTGCATAATGAACTATGTTTTGAACATCCTCTATCATCATGCGCAGATCCTTGCCATTGACACTTGCCAAGTTGCAATTGCTTGAATGTTATTAAAATCTTTTAAAGAGTTTTACTTTCAAACTAGCACTGAATTTTTAATTCCACACTTTACATTCCTCCTTTGTCCTCTGTCAGAAAGTTCATTTGCCTTAGATATGCTTCCATATTCTAAGTATAAACCCTTGCGCAATCTGACCATAAAGCATCAAACTGGTAGATTTTAAAAACAACTCATTACAATTCTGCAAATTGAACTTAATAACAACATCTGGCTTCTAGAGCAAGTTCTAAAAACTGACTGAACAACCCATTGCAAGTATAAGGACTAGAGAGCCCACTCATCTCCAAAATTTGAGCATGGTTGCCAACTAGATTGACTTGAAAAAATAGGGCCAAAAGATGATAACATTCAAAGTGAGCAACCTTAATTATTCTGCAACCATCAGTATTCAAACACATGCAAACCCTGATGAAAATGCAACTTAGAAAGATATCAGATCAACTCCCGAGGATCTATCACTTGGTAGAATGATTATCTAAAACATAGTGAATATGCATGAAAAAGGGCTTCTCCAGATCTTACATCATGTGCAAGATGTAACCAATCAAATATAGTGATTTAGGAACACAGTGCAAACACAAATGTCAAAGCAACATAAGTTGCAAAAAGATTGAGCTTTGCAAAAATAGGGAAACATGCCTTGAGACTCAAACACTGATATAGGTAGTACACTCACATACATAGAGTACAAGGAAACCAATCTCATCTTAAATAAATCATCTAATAACAAGTTACCACCCTTTGAAAATGATTATTCTGTAAACTTTATTCTCTCTTGCACTGGAAATCTGCATAAACTGCTTCAGTTTTCATTCCACAAACCTAACAAAGAAGACTCTTAAAGTCTGATACCTGGAACATAGGTTCAATTTCATATAGGGAATATGAGTCTTCAATTAAATTTCTCTGATGATCAACTGATCAATTGGCATTACTTCTCAAAGTCAACGACTTAACAACTTTATTAACTCAAACTCAGTGAAAAATGCAGAAATTGGATTTAAAATCAACTGGGCAAAGTGGTCAAATAGATTGACCAAAGTCTAGAAATCTCCTAGGAGGTTCACTTCCATGTTTTTGATGTAGGGAAAAATTCAATTCTTCAAGATATTGAACTGGGTGCAACTTGTGGGAGCTCAAAATAGGCTATTCAACATTCTGGGCAAAATATAGAAGCTAGACAGTTCTAGAGAACCAACTTGTGGGAGCTCAAAATAGGCTATTCAACATTCTGGGCAAAATATAGAAGCTAGACAGTTCTAGAGAACCAACTTTAGGGGATCTGAAAACCTATCAAATGGACTTGAAATGGCTTGGGTTTTGAAACATAGGCTATGTGATATACATTTTAAATGTTACCAAAGGGGCGGTCCATGAAACTCAAAAGGACGCAAGTTATTCACATGCAAACTGTGCATGTTACAACAAAATGATACTTATGCAGCAAAAGCATAATTCGACAAGTGCTCAAAACAAGACATCGGTAAATAACTCGAAACTTGAATCAGATGACATGGTATGTCTTCATATGTCAAAAAAAGAGTGATAAATGCCTGACATGCATGATTTTACTCAAGACTTCATCTGGGCAAATAGGCACAAAAAACATTTATAGGGGGTCAAAATGCAGAACACTAACAAGGTACTCAAAAACCCTTGTTGTATTTTTTGGTCCCGACAGTGACTTTGACTGAGGATGCGTGCCCCATGCAGGCATGCAGAGAATTTAGAATCATTGGTAGAAGTAGACCACCCCAAAAAATTCAAATCAGATTGTAATATCTCTTTCTCTCTCTTCTCTTTTCAAAAAGTGGGAACCCTTTATTGAAAGCAAACACACCACACAACTGAAGGGAAAGGAAAGGAACTATAGAAGGACGGAAATATTTACAAAAGGCCCGAAGGCCCAAAACTAATATCAGCTCTTACCTTTGTCGAACATATGATTCTCATCTCTATAAATCAAAGGTAAGCTTAGACTATTGCTTCCACGTGTCTGATCAATCTTGTTACCACTTTCTATTAGCTCAAGACAAAAAAATATCAGCACAGTCCATTTTAGAGCTAAAATGGAAATCATACAGATCTTGAAAATAATATGGCATATTCATGATGCATTAATTAGTTAGAAAAATATGAGATCCAATGCAATAATCAACAATGCCTAGTTTATTGCCATATCTTTGATAATCACCTTCCAGCTGAGAAAAGCACTTTTGTTCTGCCAAGTTGCTGGAATCATCATTGTTGAATAAATTTTCTGCAAGAAGAGACATATCAATGTTTGAAAAACAACCATGTTCAAAACCATCATCTAAATAAAGCTTCATGCCATGATCTCTTTTCTCCTCTTCAATGGAGAGACCATTTTGTATCATAACACTGGTTTGCATATCAATATCATAATTCTCTACAGTACTTTCCTACAAATTATCAGCATCATACAAACCCAAAACTTGTTGGTGGGTGGGAGGGAAAACATAAATACACTCATTATAAACATATATAACTTGAGCAACTAAAGGACCATCCTTTAATGGTTTAATGGAAGATTGAGAATCAGAAAAAGATTTAAAATCTACACAACTATCCCAATCAGTGCTCACCATTATATCAGGAAAATCTTCACCCCTTGAATCTAAGAAAACACTGATGTTTTCATTATCTGATATATCATATTCAATTTTTTTGTGGCCTAGTGACATGGGAGTACATGGAGAATTAGTAACACACATGTCAAAATTAGGACCTACTGACTCATATTCTTTATCAAAATCAATGTGTGTTGGGCATGATGGTTCAGAGCTATCCCTTCCTGAATATATGAGATACTCACAAGACAAAAACTCTAAAATTTGTTCACTATGAAGTGAATCATTGTCATCATTATCAAAATTGACATCCATGAGACATGAAATTTTATAGTCATTTTTTGATACATACCTATGAAAATCAACAGCTAAGAGTTCTGAGATTTTCTCACTACTTAGCAGGCATTGGAATTCTTGTTTACCCTCATTGGCTTCTTACTTAATGCTGCAAATTTATTCCTCATTGGAAACATGGAGTGAGACCTCTTGGACCATATCATCTTGTGAAAATAAATCACTATAGAAACTTACATTCACATTGTAATAATCATCTTGTTTTTCACACAAAACATCTTCAAACTGAAACAAGAAATCTGCATTGTTATGCTGACAAAAAGAACAGTCTACAAACTCAAAAGGAACATTTCTAGCTATACATTCATCTTCATCATCTTGCTACTCATAGAATTCATTGTCAGCATCATAATCAACATCACTAGCACAAGTAGACTCAACATCATTATCATAATAGCTAGATTAAATATCTCTAGACTCAGCCTCATCAACATAACTAGATTGATATTCAGTATCCTAAACATTTTTAGATTCAATATCACTAGATTCAACCTTAGGTATAACTTTAGATGAAATGTTTTCAACATGTTCCATCTATTTCATGGTATGCCAAATATATTCCACCCTCTGAGAGCTTGGAAAATTAATTGAATCAGGAAAACAAAGTTTCACAAACAAATTAGCCCAAACAAACTCCCGAGGATAGAAAGGGATAATATACTTAATTTGAGCAGAAAACCTTATGTTAAATTCAAATTGAGATTCACCCTCTTCTCTCCTCATATTTCCTTGTAATTTCAAAACAACCATTTCTTGAAGCTTTTGTTTTAAGACTTCTGTTTCAGCACGAACAAGCTCAAGCTCTAATAAACGGTCTCCAGATTTGGACATTTCATGATAACCCTTGTGCTCCATATCCCCCATTTTTACTTAGTACATACTTCCAATTGATTTTGAAAAAATGTAACTATAACCTTAAAGTATGCAAACCTCTTACCACACCTTGTTCCTTATCTTAGTGCCTAGATCACTTAATAAGGAAAATATGTATAACTGATTTTCATGGAACAAAATGATTTATCCAATGAAAAAAAATACCTAGAATATGATGAAGCTGTTGCGAACTATTTGATTTGAAGGATCTATGATATACATTTTAAATGTTCCCAAAGTGGCGGTCCATGAAACTCAAAAGGACACAAGTTATTCAAATGCAAACTGTGCCTGTTACAACAAAATTACACTTATACGACAAATGCAGAATTAGACAAGTGCTCAAAATAAGACATTAGGAAATAACTCAAAACTTGAATATGATGACCTAGGATGTCTTCATATGTCAAAACAAGAGTGATAAACACCTGACATGCATGATAGACCTCAAGACTTCATCTGGACAAATATGCACAAAAAGCATTTATAGGGGGTCAAAATGCAGAACACTAACAAGGTACTCAAAAACCCTCCTTGTATTTTTGAGTCCCAACAAGCTCGTAGAATGTAAAGTGACAAATGAACTTCAATTTTTCCCTTATAACATCTCAATACCAAGCAATAAGTGCAAACATGCAAATAGTAACCTTAGCCAGTCACAACGGTTAGAAACATAAAGGTTACTATGCCTTAAGAAAAATCATTATGTGGTCGCATATAATCATATGTAATGCAATATAATTCATCATATTCTCACACAAAATCATTAGGCATCTAAATATGTTGATAAATATTACCGTGCACACAACTTAGGGGATAGGTTATAGATCTTACTTGATTTTCTCCCCCAAAGCCAATAGTTGTGACTTAGTCAGATGATGAAGTCTCCACACTACCTGATGTAGTGGAGTTCTCTGTTATTTTATAAGACTTCATTTCACCCTTGTTTACCCATTTTCCTTCATTTGTTTCCTTGTTTCTTCAACATATACAATATTCTTGCCTTTATCATTATCGGGCCTATTCATCAGTTGACCTCCAGTGTTATACTTCTTCACTCTAAAAGACCTAGCAAGATGTCCAATCTTATTGCAATTGAAACATGCCATACCGGTTTGTCTCCATGTTCCAACATTTCCTCTACCAGTTCTCATCCTGCAATTCACTACAATGTGTCCAAAGTTGTGAGAAACAAAACAATTAACATTGAATTGTCTTTCCCTTTAGTAAGGGCTTCCTCGGTTCACAAGTGGCATTTCATTGTTGATTATAGTCCTGCACTCATTAGCCTTATGACCAAACTTGTTACAGTGATAACAGTTACCTTGAAAAACATTAGTCTTAGCATTGTAACCATTAGGTCTACCAAACAAATTTTCAAAGCTAGGAAAAGATGGATTAGGTTTAGACTAACAAACATTAGCAATATGTCCTTCCTTGTGGAAATTGAAACATACCAATCTATACTTCCTCTTACCAACTTTGTTGTTATTCACCTGAGGTGCATGCTTTCCTTCTGCATCAGTCTCCTTTGTACCAGATGTCTCTCCAACTTTAAATTTGGAAAAACCTAAACCTTGTCTATAACCTTTTCTCTTTTGTCTAGAGAGTTTGTTCATCAAGTTTAGCATAACTCTTGTTGAACTTGTCCAAAATATTATTAGCACTCTTCAACTCTTCTATCATCTTTCCATTATCATTTCTCATTATTTTAATCTCTCGTAATACATTTGCATTCTCTTCATTAGAATCATGTAGGTGTTCCCTCAGTATATAAATTTCTTGCTTATATTTGAAAAGCTCATCCACCTTGTTTGATAGTTAGGGCATCCTCTAAAACTTTCTTAGCTTCATCAACAGCATTCCTTACTTCTAGCTCTTCACCCATTCTTATTGAGAAGGTTTCAAACTCCCTTTGCATGTTCTTATTTTCATGTTTCAATTTATCTAACAACTTATGCATGTCCTTGTTGTCCTTAGCTAGCTATTCATTTTCCAAGGTCACAACTTCTACTTCAGATTCATTAGATCCACTTTTCTTAGAAAGGTGTTCAATAAGATCTTGAATTTCACTCAATTGTTCATGAAACTCCTATCTCTTAACCCTAGAACTCTTCAATTGGTCTTTAAGTTTATCAATCATGCCCTCGGCCTCAGCAAGTTGTCTTCTATAAAACTCCATGTCTTTCTTAAGTATCTCACCCACACTGTTAGGATTCTTTAAGGGAACTAGGCTCTGATACCAATTGTTAATATATAGAAGCACTAAGATTTGGGGGTGAATTAGTGTAAACAGAATATGTACTAATTCAACCAATAATCTGAGAATGATTTTTATCAACTTCCACAAGACCAAACAAGCAAGTGTAACTATGTAATAGAAATGAAACAATTTAAACAACCACAAAACATAACTCATAACACTATTATTTTTATGTGGAAACCCTTGTAAGAGGGAGACAACCACAGTGGGGATGATACCCACAAATCTCTTCACTGCAGTAAATAGTTTTCCCTGCTAGGAGCTAACAATATCGTGTTAGGGGCTCACCTGATTAGAAGTGATTAGTACCTTGTTAGAAGTAGAATGAGACCTGTTAGGATCTACGTCGCTAGAGGATTTATAACTCCTTATTTTAAGTCAACCTGTTAAAGGATTTAAACAAAACACATGTTAAAGGATTTAAACAAAACACATGTTAAAGTCCACCCTATTAAGGGATTTAACCTTGCTAACCTATCAGAGTTAGCCTTGAGCAATGAACTCAAATCATTGATCTATAATGGCACTGCTTACCTGTAAGATCCAATTCAATCTTTGAACTCTTGACACAATACTCTACCTCTGTCTTTGATTGAAACCACCAAAAACATGATCAACAACCCTAAATATATAATTTAGTTTTTCTTTATATAGCTATTTTTAAGTCCGTTAAAACATTAAAGACAATCCTCAAGTCAACACTAAAATTTGACCAAACTCACGAAAATATTGTGCCAATAAAACCAAACAAGTTGACACAAAATGTAATACAAAAATTTATTACAAAACACCAACCATAACTTATCTACCTTGATCATCTAATCAATAGGAACCAATCAGTAACTCAACTGGTTCATATAGAACAATCACCAAAATACTAACTTACACAAATTGTTGAGTTAACTATCGTGGTCGTATGTCTGAACTATTCTAACTATTGGAATGCACCAGTAATGATCACATCACCCAATTTTCTCACCATCTTGAGTGCTACTCAAAAAAATTTCATGTTATTGTCTTCTTGTTCACCAGTAAAAACACTTAGCATATCTGCTTCACCTATTCATCCTATCGATCAATAACTGCAACCTATTCACCAAAACTAATAGAGTTGACAAGTCATCATCAATGAAAAACTCAAACTCATCATTTTATATCCAAAATCCATCATAATGCCAATAACATGTTGTCTTATGATAGTGTTATTGAGGAAATTAATGGAATGTGTGGATCTCATAAGAGCTTTTGTAAAAAATGATAATCCTAGAGATGACATTGAAAGGAATAACATTTGTACCTCTCTTTGGCTATCTTTTGTCAATAAGGATAGAGTCAATACTCCTACTAATGATCTCCCCAGTAAATATGCACCATTAAATAGTAGTAATAGATCATCTCCTCACAAAGATACCTTGGTGCAAGAGGCTAAACATGTTAGCTTAATTAAGCACTTCAATCACTTTAGATCCTCTTTATTCTCCTGGCTCTTATCTTCACCATTACAATATCCTATATCAAGAAGATGTTGTTCACTTTATTCATGATCTATCTCCTAACATAATATTAAGCAAAGATGAAGATTTAGATGAGCCTACTTCTTCCCAACCTATTAAAGTGGATGTGAATAATGATGATAGGATTAAGAATCTCCCTATAGAGATAAACCCTCTTTGTAAGATTTGGCTATGAAGGTATCCACCCAAGATTTAGAAGCAAACTAGAAATAATAGTAACAAGAAATAAATTATATGATAAGAATAAATCATATTCTCACCAAGATTGTAATATAATGGATGATAGTACATAGGAGATCCCTTGTTTGTATATCCAAGGTGAGTACATAGGTGTAGATGAGACAATGACAAGTGTTGTCTCATTACATGATAATCAAGAGACAACTTATCACACATATAAGATGGAATCGCATGTCCACTAGGGGTGGATCATCCTCTAATGTGTAATAAAGTATGTGCAATGTGTGCAACAAAGGTGGAGAGTGATAAAGTGATAAGTGCACTAAAGGTGGAGTCAACACATTAAGTGGAATGTAATGACGTGATAACACCACCTAAATTAGAAACACTCTTAAAATATCATACATGGTCCCTAAGTAAGCTTAAATACAATGTAATTAGTACCTAGGTGTGTGAAATAACCAAGGTAAAATAACTTAATTATACCAACACCCCCCCTTAAGTGAAACTTAGGGAGAATGTACAAAAGCTAACAATGCAAGATGGGTCCCAACTACTAGGCCATGTTAGGTACCCATGTACAAATGCAAATGAAATCTATCAAAAGTGGAGAAAGGGAGAAAACCACATTAGAGAAAACTCCCCTCCAAAAAAGAGATGAAAAAATACAATGCTCTCAAGGAGAAGAACAAAACCTCGTGTGAAGAAAAAATCCCCCCATAAAAGAGAAGAGGAAAGACTATGAAGTGGTCCCTAAATATTGAATCTCCTAAAAATATGGTCCAAGATGATGACCAATAGTCCTTAATAGGAAGAAATAGAGCCAATATTGCACCAAGAATGCCAAAGTGTGACAAAACTAGGTACCAATTTTGATGAAGAACTGATGATGAATCTATCATTACAATATGATATAGAGTAGGCATGGAGACACCTGCATGATCATCAACTAGAGACTCTCCAATGGAATATTGTTACATTATAAGTCTCAATTGGAGTCATGCACCACATCTCGCAAGATAATTCCTAATCTACTGAGTATAGAAGGATTACATCAACTATGTCATCAATGACAAAATTAAAAGAAGGATGACACTTTATATCAGTATGTGTACAACATAGCTCATACAAGAAAATACATAATAGATGAAAAAAATGCAAAGCTAGAAACTGATGATGATGTCACCAAGAAGTCTTGAAGATTGTAAAAGATTCATTCGATTGGAATGATGCCAAGGAAAAATAGAGTACAACTAGCCTCCCTTAGCTACTATTTGGAAGATGTTGCATTACAAGTGTGATATGTGGACAAAAATATCTTTCCCAAATTTTCTTAGTCATTTGGAATTTGTTTCTAAAAACTTATGAAAAAAAATTAAGAATATTTTATTACTAAAAAAACTTTATTAAACAATAAAGATTTTTTTTCCTTTCTTGGAATTTTCATTTCAATGACTAAAATTGCTGCAATCAAGCTATAATAGGCTTAGATAACTATGTAAAAGACCAAACTAAGTTCTATGCATTACAATTGCAAAAATAAGTCAATTTCTGAAAGCACAATTTCTTATCATAGTCACTATAAACTAATAGAATCACTATAAAATACCAAAAAAAATCATGCACTTTCAAAAAAGACTTCACCTTAAAAGGAGTCTATATGAACTCGACGAGGCCTTGGAAGTTGAAAAAACAAGATTATATGATTTTTTGAAGAAACCACCCGCACCACTATATACAACACAAAATCCCACCTTAAATACATATAAAAGAACTCTAAAATGCAATTCAGATGACTGAGATATCATTTGAAAATCGCCTACATAATTATGATGTTTGAATTGCCACCACACCTCCAAACTTCAAATGACTATAGATTTAGCCTCTAGTATCTAATTTTGATGAAACAAAAGTCAATCCTAGGGTTTTTGGACCTCCTCAATGTGATGCCAACCTTTGATTTGCACCAACAAGATCCAATTTTTCTTTGCAATAGAAAACCACGAAAAGGACCCCTTGAAATCCACAAAAAAATGCACTCAAATATCTCAAAATACTATCCAATGACACTCTATGGAGTCTGATACCATGTAAGATTTGGCTATAAAGGTAGCCACCCAAGATCTAAAATCCAAATGAAAATCACATTAACAAAAAATAAATGATATGATAAGAATAAACTATATTCTCACCAAGAATTTAATACAATGGATGATAGTACATAGGAGATCCCTTGGTTATATAGCCAAGGTGAGTACAAAGGAGTGAATGAGATAGTGTCAAGTGTCATTATATCATTACATGATAATCAAGAGATAAATTATCACCCATATAAGGTGGAATCACATGTCCACTAGAGGTGGATTATCCTCCAATGTGTAATAAAGTATGTTCAACATGCACAATAAAGGCGGAGAGTGATAAAGTGACAAGTGCATTAAAGGTGGATTCGACACATAAAGTGGAATGTGATAACATGATAACACCACCTAAAATTTAAATGCTCCTAAAAGCTCCTATGTGGTCTCTAAGTAAGCTTAAGTAAAGTGTAATTAGTACATAGGTGATAAATAACCAAGGTAAAAATAACCAAGGTAAAATACTTTAATTACACCAACACTCTTAATGTTCATCCCTACACAACACCTTTTCATAAACCTCAAGATGCAATCCTTTCACCTTCTAAATTAAAGACATATTATGAGGTAGGTTATGACATTATCTCTAAGCAAGGCTATAGTGGACAAGGCCTTGGAAAATCAAAACAAGGAATAAAAGGCCCTATAGAACCTTTTCCCACACAAGGCTTAGGATTTGGACCTCAAGAAAATATTATTCATAACATTCTTCAAGATGATTCAATGACCCATTTCTTCACTATAGAAAGAAGAAAGCAAATACCTAACACAAGTAACGCTCCTACTTCATATTTTAATCATCCACCTTCATTACCAACACTTTTACCACAAGAAATAAATATTACTGAAGATTTTTTGGAATTATCTAAAAGAATATTTTAGAGGCTTAATATGATAAAAATGTGAAATTCCACTTTCACCACTTTCCAACAAATAAAAAATCAAATAATAATGATATGCATTATTTTTTCATCATAGTTATTCGCACTCTCTTGTTGATTGTATTCAATTTAGACAATTTGTTAAAGATTTGGTAGATAGATGTCTTATTCATGTAACAAATTATTCTTTTTCTAGATATTGAAAATATTGTGCATTAGCACTCATTTCACCTATTATTTTGCTCCATATTATGTAGCATTAGTATCTTACCTTATAATGGGCTCTTTGTCTTGCATAGTGTTATGTTTTCAATATAATATTGCTTTGTGAGAAACATAATAGTTCCTTTCCTTGTCTTCACACTTGGGGGCCAAGGTTTATCTCTTTAATCTCCTATCCTTTCTAAGGATCCACTTTCCTATAATTCTTTGAACAAAAATATCTTCCTCCTCTACTTGTACATCCTTCAAAAGGATCCCTTTACACTTGTTGCAAGATATATTTTTACAACTATCTCTTCCTTGCCTTAATAGGGTTGTCTCTTTGGTTAGGGTTGCATGTACAATGTTTCTTAAAGGATATCTCCTTGGTGTTGAAGTTGTGTATCCTTTCTCTTCGTGTCCTTAAGATGACACCATAGCTCTTTGTTGCTATCTTAAGGAGGGGGGAATATATGTGGCCTCCCTGTTTCATATTTAGAAAATTTCCTTAGATACAATACTTTCCTTGGTTATCCTTTGCACTTTTTAACATATTTCCTTGGGTACGTTGCTTTCCTTAGTTATCATTTACACCATTTAAACAAATTTCCTTAGATATAATGCTTTCCTTGGTTATCCTTTGCATAATTTTCAGCATATTTGCTTAGATACAATACTTTCCTTGGTAATATTTTGCACCATTTTTAGCGTACATCCTTGGATATAATGCTTTCCTTGGTCATCCTTTTCACTGACTTTTAGTAGATTTCCTACATACAATGCTTTTCTTGCTTACCCTATTCACATTTGTTTTTATCAAATTTCCTTGTATATGATGTTTTTCTTGGTTATCCTTGAGGTGGGTTGACTAGCATAACACAACTCGCTAGACTATTCAACTCTCTCTTGGGATAAGTGGAACTAGCATGACACATATTGCTAGACTATTTTCAACTCTTCCTTCTCTTTTGTATCACAAATCACAACATAACACAACATTTTATCTAGTTAATTATGTTCTCTTTCATGGATCACCTAGTATAACACAAGCCCTTGCGATCCATGATTTCATTTCTCTCTCCTCCATGATCACATAACATAACACACATTTCTAGTTGGTTGGATCATGGTGTCTTATTTCATCTTTGATGTATGCTCTTGATCTTTCCATTTGACTACTTGTTCTCTTGCAATAATATTATGAGTGTGATATTAGTGGTTGAGACATTTTTTCTATCAAAGTCTCTTCAACTAGTTGACTGAGAGTCTTTCTTTTTAATACTATCCCCTTTTTATGATTCTTTTGTTTTCATCTTTGTTTGTATTTATTTTGTTTGTTTTGTGTTCCCTTGCATGTGGTTTTATGAGTTAAGATCCTAGGGTTTTGGGGCTTGTTCCCTTGAACACACACACACACACACACACACACACACTCTCTCTCTCTCTCTCTCTCTCTCTCTCTCTCTCTCTCTCTCTCTCTCTCTCATCATGAGTATGTATGTAGGCTCATACTTTTTCTAAAGTGGGGGCTAAATGTATCATCAGAGATTACATTCCTATGCTATTTCTTTCTCACCTAGGCCTTTATTTAGCATGTATGGCCTTCCGTACCTAGTCTTAATATTTCAACTCAATTCTAAGTAAGTTTCTAGGTTCTCAAAATTCTAGACCCTAGGTCAAAATTTGGGCCTATATAGGGGGGGAAGGTCACCTTGGGCAACCTTCTCCCTACAATATAGCTCCAAATTCAAATGATGAAATAGTTAGCTTGCGAGAGTGGTAAATTCAAGCTTGTGTCAGCTTGTTCTAAAATTAACATCTTGTAATGTTGGGGAGAGGTATAAAAGAAAGTTACCCTCCCTAATTTTGATATTCACCCTCATATCTCCTAATTCACTTGAGCTCAAGCATTCAATAATTCCATACATTTCATTCCACCATATTTTTCAAATCTAGCATTATGTAAAGCTTCAACATAATTCATACAAGAATGTGTTCATGATTTTCCTTTTGTGTCTTGTGAAGTCATGTTATTACACCAACACTTGTTATCACATTAAAAGTTCACATTGCATCAACTAGGTATAAGACATCACAATTCTTAGATCTATCCTCTACTATATATCAACACACTTTCAATAACATTTCAATTTCATGGTTAATTCTAAAAGTGGGGTTTGACTAGGCAAACACATTTTAACCCAACTTTCTCTCTCTTTTCTATGTGCATGAACAAGTGGCAAATTCACAAAGAAAGTTATGGATTGAGTATTAGGAGATCTGCAGAATGCCTATCATAAGATTAGAAACTATAGGGAAAGGATCAACCTGTGCAATTGGCTCCTAGGGGTTATTCACCCGACACAAATGAGTCCCCTTGATTTTACATGAAATTTGAATCACGAGTAAGTTATTATCTATGATATTTTTTCCTAGAACTTGTATCCCTCTTCCATAATTATATAGTCACCTTTCAACTCCATGAATCTATTTTTTCCTAAAATATTGAGCCAATTGGAGCACTACCCTCTTAAGGCAATTAAAGAAAAAATAGGACTAAGCTTCCTAGTTTTCCCATATGGTGCAGGAGCACACCTAACTCAACCCTTAGCTCTTTATTTCTGGCATGTACCGACTCTAGCCAATTCAAGAGAGTGTGTGTGGACCTTAGAAGGTCATTTGTTTTTCCCTAAGATGGATATGACTAAGTCAATCCATGTCTAGATAGGTTGCTTAGTTGGTTTCCTTTAGTTGTGTGTGTGTGTGAGGTAGTGGGTAAGCCTCTGGAAATCCAACCAAGGCATCGGGAACTTTGGATAAGCTGCTTGGGATCACTGGCACTTAGCCTACATTTGTGCCTAGCAACTCAGCCTACATTGCCTAGCAACTCGGCCTACATTGCCTAGCAGCTCGGCCTACATTTGTGCCTAGCAACTAGGCCTACATTTGTGCCTAGCAACTCGGCCTACACTGGAGCTCAACTTTCTTTATTGTTGCTCGGCAATATTCAGTCATAATGGCCCGTAAAAAGTGGACCTTGTCTTTTATGGATAGTATGGTTAGTGTAACGGTTCCTGAAGAGATTCTTGCGAATGAGTGGATCGTCAGGGTTGTTTCCTATGAGAGGATGGTTACTAATAACATCTAAAGGATTCATTTCAGAGATCTAGAGAAGGTAGAGATTGAAGAAAAAGAGAAGCTACAGGAAATCACAGAGTTGCAGATTATTGTACTATTTTTTTTTGTTTCAAGTAATGAGAAGTTGCAAATAGTCTGTTCAGTGGATATCAAACTTCTTTGTTCATTTTACATGCAAGTAGATTAGTACTTTATTTTCTATTTTGTAATTTTTTAGTTCTTCACCCATTCTGGGTTGTAAGCAGTAATGGCCCCTCAAGATTCCTGAATCCATGGTGAGAATCATGTGTTGGGATGGAACTCAAGAGGAGCCCTTGTACATAGTTTCCTTTTGGTTTTCTATAGGAGAAGACACAAAAAAAAGTCTGGAGATCTTACCCTAGGCGAGCTTGGTAATAGTCTGGCTAGGGAAGAGAATGAGAGAAATGTTCTGAGAACATTGATTGAGTGAGAAGAATGAATCTATTTGTGTAGGTTCAACAAGAAGAAGATGAAAATCATTTCAATGTGGGATTGAGTCTTGAAGAGGAGGTAAATTTGAGAGTGGCTTACCTCAGTTAGGGTTGTGAATACCCTAAGGGATCGAGGAGAAAGATCTCAGAACAGAGCCAAGCTAGTTCTGATGCAGCAACAAGATTCCTGTCCACATCAAATTGGTATTAGAGCCCTAAAAGATTTGGGTGTGTGTTGTTTGGATGTTATTTGCAGAAACTTCTATCAACTCATCCAAGATGGTGACCAATGCGGAACTCAAAAAATATGTTGAAGAGAAAAAGGAGGAGAATAGACTCCTGAAGGAACAGTTAGCTGAAATGGCAACTAAGTTGGAAGAAGTGCAACTTAGGACTACATTAGTCAATGAACAAATGAGAGAAGCTGATGGAAAGGGTAAAGCAGTGGTAGAGGAAGACATTATTCCAGAGCCAGACCCTGCTTCAAGAAGATCCATTCTTGAAAGCATTGAAGGCAATGAGTGGTAAGTCCTTAGAAGGTGTGCCTCTATTTAGTGGCAATATGGAACTAGAATTAATCATGGAATGGATAGAAGGTCTTGAAAATCACTTTGACTATGATAATGTGATTGAATCTCAGAAAGTAAGAATAGCCAAGACAAGGTTGAGAGGAACTGCTCTCACTTGGTGGAAGTTTGTCCAAGATGAGAGGGAAAAAGAAGGAAAGAACCACATAACCAGTTGGAAAGGTATGGTGGCCAAGATGAAGGAAAATTACCTTCCTGATGATTATGAAGTGCAATTGCACAAAAAGAGACAGAATCTGAGACAAAAAGATTTAGAAGTTAGTTCCTACACCGAAGAATTTCACAAACTATGCTTAAGGTTGCATGTGATGGAAGAAGAAAGATTGAAATTGGCTAGGTACTTGAATGGACTCAAGTGGAGTATCCAAGAGGAAATTAGTCTCTTAAACCCCAAGAATGTACACCAATGTTACTAGCTAGCCCTCAAGGTGGAGGAAAAATTCAAGAAGAAGCAAGATTCAAATAGCAGAGGAAGAGGAAGAGACAACATAGGTCATAGAGGAGGATATGGAGGAAGAAATTAGAGTGAGTCCAAACACACTGAGAATCAAGGAGAATCCAATAACACAAGAGGCGGTTACAATCATGGAAGAGGTTCAAATAGTAGTTCAAGAGGAAGAACTAATAACCAAGGAAGATGATCTTACTTCTCTTCAATGAAGTGTTACAACTGTCAGCAATTTGGACATCCTGCATATCAGTGTCCTGAAAAAGGTTCTACTTCTCAAGGAGGTGGAAAAAGAGTTAATTATGTCCAAGAAGAATCAAGTTGCAACAGCAAGCCATCTAAGGTACCGTTAGAATCAGAAGAAGGTGAGAACCTCATTATAAGGAGGACCTTAATCAGAGAGCCAAGCAAAGAAGAACCAAGCCAAAGGAGAGCACTCTTTAGAGTGAAGTGCAAGATTATAGGAAAGGTGTGTAGAGTCATTATTGATTCAGGTTCAACTGATAATATCATAAGTGAATAGGCAGCCATCAAGTTAAATTTGAAAAGGATTCCACATGACAATCCATACAAGGTTACATGGCTCAACAAAGGATAACATGTGTTTGTAGGAGAACAAGCATGGGTAGAATTCACCATTGGAAAGTATAAAGATAGAGTTCTATGTGACATTCTTCCCATGGATGCATGCCACCTTCTACTTGGAAGACCATGGCAATTTGACAGCCAAGCCATACATGGTGGAACCAAGAATGCATACTCATTTAAGAAAGATGGAGTGACTTTAAAAATTCAGTCACTAATAGAAGAAGGAGAGATGAAGGCATCAAGTCCAAGTGTGCTCATGGTTGGTGAGAAGGAGTTCTTGAAGACTCTAGAAGAAGGAGAAGGAGTTGGTTTTTCTTTAGTATTGAAGCCAAAAGATGAAGTTGCTGTCAAGAAATTAGAGATACCAAATGAGGTAAAAGAAATACTTGAAGAGTATAAGGATATTGTGAATGATGGCCAGCCCACTCCCCTACCTCTTAAGAGACTTGTTAGTCACAAGATTGACTTCATACCAGGAGCTACCTTACCCAACAAAGCTTCTTATAAGATGACCCCTCAACAAAATGAGGAAATAGCCAAGCTAATTAGAGAGTTATTAGACCAAGGTCTAATTAGAAAAAGCATAAGCCCATGTGCAGTCCCTACTATTTTAGCCCCTACTCCATCTATGATAGCTGAAAAGATACTAGACTCAAGGGTCTACAAGAAGACTAGGAGCAGAGACTATATGGAGCACCTTGTCAAATGGCATGGCAAAGAAGAAGTTAATGCTACTTGGATCAGAGAAACAGACTTCAAGGGGTTGGGCATTGATCCAAACATGCTCAATCCAAGGATGGATTAACCTTTCTTTTGTCTAGGGGAGTATGGTGCAGGAGCACACCTAACTCAACCCTTAGCTCTTTATTTCTGGCATGTACTGACTCT
>MU223655.1:1128966-1149613 GCA_018584345.1 Thuja plicata
AGAAGGTCATTTGTTTTTCCCTAAGATGGATATGACTAAGTCAATCCATGTCTAGATAGGTTGCTTAGTTGGTTTCCTTTAGTTGTGTGTGTGTGTGAGGTAGTGGGTAAGCCTCTGGAAATCCAACAAAGGCATTGGGAACTTTGGATAAGCTGCTTGGGATCACTAGCACTCAGCCTACATTTGTGCCTAGCAACTCAGCCTACATTGCCTAGCAACTCGGCCTACATTGCCTAGTAACTCAGCCTACATTGCCTAGCAGCTCGGCCTACATTTGTGCCTAGCAACTTGGCCTACATTTGTGCCTAGCAACTTGGCCTACATTTGTGCCTAACACCTCAACCTACATTTGTGCCTAGCAACTCGGTTGGAGTTCAACTTTCTTTATTGTTGCTCGGCAATATTCAGTCGTAATGACCTGTGAAAAGTGGACCTTGTCTTTTATGGACAGTATGGTTAGTGTAACAGTTCCTAAAGAGATTCTTGCAAATGAGTGGACTGTTAGGGTTGTTTCCTATGAGAGGATGGTTACTAATAACATCTAAAGGATTCATTTTAGAGATCTAGAGAAGGTAGAGATTGAAGAAAAAGAGAAGCTACAGGAAATCACAGAGTTGCAGATTATTGTACTATTTTGTTTTGTTTCCAGTAATGAGAAGTTGTAGATAGTGTGTTCAGTGGATATCAAACTTCTTTGTTCATTTTTCATGCAAGTAGATTAGTACTTTATTTTCTATTTTGTAATTTTTTAGTTCTTCACCCATTTTGGGTTGTAAGCAGTAATGGCCCCTCGAGATTCCTGAATCCATGGTGAGAATCATGTGATGGGATGGAACTTGAGAGTAGCCCTTGTACATAGTTTCCTTTTTGTTTTTTGTAGGAGAAGAAACAACAAAAAGTCTGGAGATCTTACCCTAGGCGAGCTTGGTAATAGTCCGACTAGGGAAGAGAATGAGAGCAATGTTCTGAGAACATTGATTGAGTGAGAAGAATGAATCTATTTGTGTAGGTTCAACAAGAAGAAGATGAAAAGCATTTTGATGTGGGATTGAGTCTTGAAGAGGAGGTAAAGTTGAGAGTGGCTTACCTCAATTAGGGTTGTGAATACCCTAAGGGATCGAGGAGAAAGATCTCATAACAGAGCCAAGCTGGTTCTGTAGTAGCAACAAGACTTCTGTCCACATCACCATATAAGATAGTGAACCCTATTTCTCCATATTATAGGAGTAAAGGAGAAAATTTGAGTGGGAGAAAAAATCCTCTCCAAAAGAGAAAAAAAAAAGAAATACAAAAGAGTACATGTGACAATAATAAAGGACTTAAGATGTTTCCCAAGTGTTGAATCAATCACATAAGTACAATAAATATATCCCCAAATAGTAGAGAAAAGAAGAGACAATGTATCCCCCTTAAGAGAGAAGCTCCAATTCTAAAGAGGTGGGAACAAGGATGAATGTTGATCAAGATCCAATAATGGTAAACCACATTCCTCCCTTTTGGGGAAAAAACACGTCCAATGTCCAAGGCAAAAGAAATTCCATGAAAGAAAATGGAAAGAATAGTTTATTGATGTATGCCATGAAATTTTTTTAATTGTCTACATGTTTGAATATAAATATGCCAACTCAACTAAAGAAAATCCAAACAACTACGAACATATCTTATGAAAAACTTTTGAAGTAACTAGAGATGGCATGATAGAAATGATAAAGTTTCCATAAAAGAGGAATGGAATATCCTTAATCATGTCACCAATGTATAGAGTGTTTGATGTCTCAAACAACCATGTAATGTTTGGGGTGTGTGATATATCAAACAACCATGCAATGTCTGAAGTGTGTCATGTATCAAATAATGCTACAATATTTGGTGTAATCATCCCACACTACTAAAATTGGAAGGAAATAATCAACCTATTAAACTAAAATAATCTCTAAAGGAGTAGGAGGTGGATGAGGAGGCACAATATAAGTCTAAGGAACTATGGTGAATGACTAAAGTGCACACATGTTCAATTGACCAAACCTCTTCTCAAATATCTTATCCCCTCTAGATTCTTGAGAGCTAGGACAAGTCAAACAAATTGCATGCTCATTGGGAGAAAAATGAGAGAAATGATATAACTGTGAGGTATGATCAACAATACCAACTACAATAATCTCTCTACTATACAAATCTCCAATGAGCATTGAATCAGGGCTGAACTCAATTGCCTTCCTTGTCTCACTATGATAAATCAAGAATATATAAAGGAGGTTGGAAGATAGTGAAGGGACACACTAAAAATCATTGAATGTGTCATCATCAACCTCAATAGAGCCACTCTTTGTAACATTCCTGTAAGTGTTAATACCCATCAAAATGTGTAAAAAGTATGGTGATCAAAAGAAGAGGATAGACCCTCAAATGATAACATATGATGAGAAGCTCTTGAATCTAGAAGCCACATGTTATACTAATGGTTTGTCGATGTAAATAAAGAATGACCTTTTACAATGTCTTAACCATGTGGAATATAAGTTAAACCATAATGTATAGGCCTTGAAGTGGTAGAAGAGGATCCACTAGATGAATGAAACTAAATATGATTCTTCCAAAGAAGATCTTTTGTTTCATCAATTTGTTTTACATAACAATAATGCTCATCATGTCCCGTCTTGGTGCAATAAGAACACTTAGGCTTTTCCTTCCTAGATGAAGAACCCTTCAAAGAGGAGTAATTTGAATCTTGTGCATAAGACTCTAAAGCTTGTTGAATATACTATGAACCCCTATACTTATGCTTTTTTATATGTTTCCTTGTAGATAAATTAGCGACCAAAACATGAGATTTAGAACAAAAAATGGAGCCTAATAGTATCAACTTGGCCTAATCTTGTATCAAGCACTCATATAACACCTCAAATGAAGACATAATATGGGTAGGACCCAAAGCATCCGTGGTGGAATAAAATGATGAAGCAAAGAACTAAAAAGGTCCTCAAAGCTTTGACATAATTAGAAATATGTGCTCTTTGTCTATATCGTCCTTGACTCAACCCTATAAAAGTGATCTGATATATTTGAACTTATCTAGAAAGTCCTTAATGGAGGGGAAGGAATAAGGTAACAATGATGTCAAATTTGTGTCAAGCTAAAGTGCATGGAGGGCATTAATACCAAATGATATCCTAAAATTTGACCCACATAGACCTAGAAGTGGCACAAAAATCAATATAGAATTGGAGACCATTTAAAACATGTAGGCCAATCAAATCCATAGCCCCATCCATCTTTTCCATATTGTCACATATAAACTTGGGACCATAAATACCTAAATCAAAACAATCTGGTCATCTGATCTTTCTGACAATGATAGTTATGGGGTGTGAGTTTCTAAATATATTATGTAATCAGAATTAGTTTTTAGATTAGGGAAAGATGTGAATCTAAATGATGATGATTCTACCCCCCGCCCCCAGCAAGAAAAAAAATATTAAGTTGAGAAATGAAAAAAAAAGAAATGAACAAATATAAGATCTTTGAGTACTTGATATAAATTATTGAAAAATGGATAGTAGATCTAGGTTGAGCATAGAACCAACCTTTTGATGATATCTTGTTTTCAAAAATAGATTCTACTAGATGAGAGATATGGCCCCAAAAGTGAAAAATAGAAGATCTAACTTCACAATCTTGGTATGAAAATTTGGAGCAGGAGTTGACAAAATGACCACAACAATAAATTGACACTAGATCCAACTTTTTATTGATATCTTGTTTCTACAATTTCAAGTTTGTATGACCAAGTTACGACCAAAAAACTAAAGGTGGGTCAAAATAAAAACTATCGACAAAAAGGGTGCTTAGTGTTAGAATGTGAGGTTGATACAATCTATGTTGTTGTCATTAATGTTAATACATCCTTATTCTATCCTCTTGGTGTATCAGTTTCTATGGAACTGACTGGGTTTGGCAAATCAGTTGTGTATCAATTGATGTGCTTTGATAGTCTGTATGTTTTGGTTAAGGTTGTCACCGACAGGTTTTGGTGAGTGTTTTTTGATGGATGTAACATATGGTTGACTGGATCGATCCAATTTGGATGTGTATCCTGTTTATATTTTGATCCCATCTATGATTGTGTAACGTGTTGATTATGTCTGTTGGAACTGAGTGCTTTGGAGATGGTGTGGTGTTTTGGCTTGAGTGAGGCATGTTGTAATGTTTGAGGTCGTCCTCATTCATTCCTTGCCACCGCAAGAATGTTTTGGTGTGACCTATTTCAAATTGTCTGTCCGTCCTGGTGGATCTCATGATGTTGTATATATAAGAGAAAGGAGTTCTATTTTTGGGCATCTAAATTAATGTTTGTCTTTGGATCTATATTCGTATCTAATAAGACTAATGCGTAGTGATTGTGAATCCATTTGTAGGAGATATGTGTTCGTGCGTATAAATGTGTTTATCTCTGTGGTGGATTCTATCTCTTTTCATATTTTTTGGTTGAGAACCTTATTATATTTGAATTGAGCCTTTGTGTATCAACAGTGAGCCTTTGTGTATTGACAGTGAGCCTTTGTGTATCGGTAGTGAGCCTTAGTGTATCAACAATGAGCATTTGTATATCGACAGTGAGCCCTTGTAAAAATCATCATACCAGTGTCACCTTAAAAGGTGTTTTACATTTCATGATAATTAACTTCTCTGTGGTTTATCCCATTTGGCCTTCCACGTAAAATCTTGGTGTTCTCTCTGTCGGTGTTTCTATTTCTTAATGCTTACATTTATGTGGATGTTTGATGTGCTTAACTGACAAATCTAAAGTTGTTAATACTATTGTTTGTGAGTTGATCGATAAAGGAATTTTTTTATAATTTGTGTGGGAATAACTAATTCACCCCCCTCTAAGTTATTCAGTATGTTCAACAATTGGTATCAGAGCTTGGTTCCTCGGTGAAGAGATTAACTGCTTGAGGCAGATCCAATGGCGCACAAATTGATTATTTCTTTGTTTGATGGATCAAATTACAGTTTATGGAAAGATAAGATGAAAGGATACTTGGTATCAATTGGTTACAAGACCTAGAAGGATGTGCAAAAAAACTATGTATTTCCTCATAATGCGCTTACCACTCAGGACGAAATTGAGGCATATGAGGAAAATGAAAAGGCAAGGTATGCTATTACTAGTGTTTATCAAAAATTGAATTAGCAAAGGTTATTTATTTGAAGACTTCTTATGAAGTTTGGGAAAATTTAAAAGAGATCTATGAGGGTAATGATAGAGTTAAGTTATCTAAGAAACTGACAGCTAAGAGACATTATGAGAATCTAAGAATGGAAGACGGTGAAGATATCAAAAGCTATTTTCAAAGGGTTGAGAATGCAGTGAATGAAGTCAAGAACCAAGGAGGCACTATTACCAATGAAGAATTTATGGAAAAGATCTTGATGACATTATCATACAACTACAGTGATAATATCTCGACAATTGAAGAAGTGTATGATCCAAAGAAGTTTACCAAAGAACAGTTGTATGGTACCCTGACAACATTTGAGTTAAGAAATTTTGGAAGGGACAAGAGAAGATCTGAAATGACATTCAAAGAAACAAAATTAGATGACAACTCTGATGGAGATGATAAAGAATAATTTGAAGAAAAATTTTCAATGATATTGAATAAAGGTACCAACAAGTATAAAGGTATGTTACTTGTAAAATGATTTAGATGTGGTAAAATTGGTCATTTGGCAACTAGATGTCCAGAGAAAGCTCCTAGATAGAAGTTTATGAAGTTCAATAAGAAGTATTACTATGTGAATGAAGATGCTATTATGTTAGATGATGAATCAGAGACAAAATTTTTGTTTGTGCAATGTTGAAGAGGATGAGAAATTAGAAAATTGATATTACTAACATTTGTGCTGAAATTGATGATGGTGTTGAAACTTCTTTGTATGCTAGAAGAAAGAAAAAATGAATGGTCGATTGATAGTGGTTGTTCTCATCATATGAATGGAGATACAAGTTAATTTTTGTCGCTTAGCAAATATGATGATGGTCCCATTGGATTTATTAATGACAAAGAAACTTACATTGTTGGTAAAGGTTCTATTACTTTTGATGGGAAGAATAACACTGACAATGTCTATTATGTGAAGGGTTTGTATCACAATTTGTTGAGTGTTGGATAGATGTATGAAAATGGATATGATGTCATTTTCAAAAATGAATGTTGTGAAAATAGGAGATTTAATTACAATTGGGGAAAGAATAGGAAGGAACATGTACTGGCTATAAGGAGAATCAAAAGGATATTGTTTAATATATTATACCAATGACAATTGGCTTTGGCATCATAGGCTGTGTCATATAAAATTTGATAACCTAGTGAGAATAATCTCATCTCATGTAGAGGGAGATCTATCCAGACTGCATAAACCAGAAAACATTATTTGCAAGGGTTGTCAAGAAGGGAAGAAGAGAAGAGAACCAATCAAGACAAAAGACTATTCATCTACCGGTGTACTGGAGATTATGCACACCAATCTCTGTGGTCTTACCAGAACAAGGAGTTTTGAAGGTGAAAGGTACTTTACACTTTTATTGACAACTATTCAAGGATGACATGGGTTTGTTTTATTAGAGATAAATATGAGGCATTTGAGAAGTGTGTGGTAGAAAGATCAAATGTTTGAAGATCTGACAAAGGAAGAGAGTTTACATCTTATGCTTTTGAAATTTTTTGTGAAAAGCATGGTATTAAGAGACAATTTCCAGTAGCAAGAACACCCTAGTAGAATGGTGTGGAAAGAATGAATCAAATAATTGAGGAAGTAGCAAGAACTATGTTGAAGAGGCAAGCCTACCAGAAATTTATTGGAGAGATGCAGTACATATTATTGTGTATATGCTTAACTGAATTCTGTACCAAAAGAAACATGAGAAGAATTTTTATGAGTTATATCATGGAAGAGAACCTATAGTTAAGTAATTCAAAATATTTGGAAACAAGTGTTACATTCAAAAAGATGAAGAAAATCTTGGGAAATTTGATAGCAGAGTGAATGAAGGAATATTTATGGGTTATTATAGAAAGAGCAAAGTGTATCAGTGATACAAAAAGAGATTGAAAAAAATGTGGAGAGTGTGAATGTGAAGGTTGATGAATAATTTCAGAAGGTCCCAGAGCCACACATCGAGTATGAATCTGATACAGAGGACAAAAGGAAGGGGAAAAAGAAAGAAGAAGATACCCAACTGATACCGACATCTAAAACTAAGAAACAAAGGTATGTATAGAAGAATCATTCAGAGAATTAGATCATTGGAGACAAGAACAAAGGATTTGTTACCAGAAGTAAAAAATCTCAAGATCATGCTTTGTTATGTTTACTATCATAGGAAGACCTTGAAGGATATAGGAGTTAGTTTTGATGAACCAATTCCTATCATGTGTGATAATACCATTATTATAAGTATGTCAAAGAATCTGGTAACGTATTGTAGAAAAATAAATATTGACATCAGATGCCACTTTATCATAGAAAAGGTTGAGGAAGGTGTAGTTAAGCTCGAGTATGTGCCCACAAAGGAATAAATAAAAAAACATATTTACCAAACCTTTGTGCAAGGATACTTTTGAGTATCTCGAGGAGAATCTGGGCATTTTCCTCCTTCCTAGAGTTCACTAGATGCACCACTATGTGTGCATTGGTCCAATTCTTTGTATTTCTATCTTTTTGGATCAATGCTTGATGGCTTCCTTGTAGGGGGAGCAAAGTATATTAGCAAGGCAAAGCTTATTGTGCCCTTTGTCATTGTTGTCAAAGGGGGAGAAAGTTGGAGAAAGGTTAAAGTTTCTTTTTGTGCTTTATTATTGATGAATGTTGCCATCAATGAAAAATGGGGAGATTGTTAGAATGTGAGGTTGATATGATCTATGATGTTCTCATTAATGTTGTCATTGATGTTAACATATATCCTTATTCTGGCCTCTTGGTGTATTGGTGTATAGTTAGAAAATGGAAGCACTTCCATTGTAGACTAGTTTAGCATTCCGAGTAAGTGGTTTTGGGGTCATGTCAAGCTCCTTGAATGGGTTCCTAATTTAGACCTGGCTTTCCCTTGTTCTACCCCAATTCTCCACCTTTCTCTGGCCAATTTTTGGCATTTTGGACTGCAAATCTGAGATCTTTGACCTTAGGGTCAGGGTCAAAATTTTGGGTCTAGGTTGACCTCACCCCTGACCTAGGTCAAGGTAGACCTCGACCTTGACCCAGGGTCCAGATTTTAGGGTCCTACAGTTTCCGGATGTCGGTCTTTGAAAAAGGTTAATTCCCGCTTCTGGGTCGGCTATTTCAGGTTCTGAAGTGATGATTCCTAAATTATATTTAACATAGGTCCTCTCCTAGGGGTAAAGGATTTAATGGGAATTTAATTCTCCTATGTCAGCCTCCTTAGAAGATTATGCCCTAATTTCATATAAAAGGAAGTTTTCTCCTCTCATTTTCTCAAAGCATGATAAACCATCAACTAGGTGATACTAAGCATCCTTGAGCAATTGAGAAGCATCATCAAGTGAAGGTTCAAGCAATCAAGAAATATTTGAAGCAAGGATTCATCCATCATCAAGCATCCATTCATCAAAGAGATCCATGGGATGCCATTGAAGGATTCAAGCTACATAGTGCCCTTTTTGGTGATCTCTCCATCCACTTTCTTCCAAGCCTCTTCATAATCAAGAACCCATTCAAGATTTGGTGTTGGAGATCAACAAGCAATTGATTGAAGACATCCTACATTCTAGATCTATTGGTGCATACCTACTTGTGGATTCAAGGATTTAAATCCTCCACAAGGACTTTTGCAAGCAAGGTGAATTTATGCATTTACTTTGTTTACTTCTGCAATTTCAATTATATATATTTGAGGTTAATTCCAAAATTGGGGTTTGACCAAGGCAAACCCCCCCCCCAAAAAAAAAAACTCTATTTCTTGCAGGTACAGGTTCAGGATTGAAGATTTGAACTCAGATTTGGATACCCTTTTCAGCAAACTATCGGGATCCGCAAACAGATTTTCTGTTGGACCTGTGTAGTTTAGGGTCAAGATTATTGGGTTAGCAATGAGATTATTGGGTCAAGGTCAACCTTTTTCATAATAAGGTGTTGGATCAGAAAAATATTTTTGGGTTTTGTTCATCTCTGCGTTTCCTTTCTGGATCATACTTTAGATTTTCTAGAAACAGAGTATAGACCTCAGAATACAACATTCTTTGATATGTAATTCTTTAAGGGTGGTACTTCCTTTCATCCTTTTCAATTACTGTTATATATCATATCTTCTTAATCATAAAATAGAATTTAAGATCTTCCTTACTCTCATTTTGAAATGGTTGATTCTTTTTTGCATTGATCCTTCTTTAGGGTTAATCAATTTGGATCTTTCATTTGTGCATTTGGGGATAAAAGAGGAACATCTTATCTTCCTTTCCCCTATATGCTTAATCAACAATATAATATCACATACACATCACATAAATTACAAATTAAATGTAAAGGTTAAGGAAATACAACACACCTAATACCAAATCAATTTTCTTCCTTTACATTTTGGTGAACCTGTGATAGACAACTCTTTCTTTTTTGGTGTTAGATTTACATGTTTATGCTAGATCTTGCATATTATTTCAATTACATTTAAAATTCATAAATCAATATCTTGTGTTAGTTCATTTGCATTGCATTGGTGTATGAGCTTTACCACTTCTAGTCCTACATATAGTATCTCGGTTAGAAGAAGCCCTAGACTTATGGTTTCCTTTGATCTCGAGTCTTCCTCTCCTTTCCTTAGGATCCTGAATGATAATTTGATAACTCATGATTCCAATCCTTCTATGGAGAATAAATCTTCTCACTCATCACATGATGAGGATGATGCCATAAGAGTTCCTCCTGAACAAGTGCAAAATCTCTCAACCGAACTTGATAAAATGGGAAATTGGCTTATCCAAGAAAACCATAATCAAGATTCCATCCAAGCTATAGAGGCTATTAAGAAATTCCTCCATGATAATGATCAAGGTGTTAACTTCTTGCGTGGTCTTACTCATCTTGTGCATTCAAATGTTAAACCTTTATCTCAAGAGGCTCAAGAATTAGGATATACACCTCCTATCACTAGTTAAGGACCTTCTTCCACTCCTAGCATTCCTACTTATACTCCTTCTTTGATGACTACATCTATCCCAATTGCATCTATTCCCGTGAGTGCTCCTTCGGTATCTTTACCTACCTCACAACCTTCATATCATAATGTACCTTTTACTTATTCTAATACCCTTCCAACCATGGTTCCTAATGTTCCACCAGTTGTGTCTTCTATTCTTGTTGCTTCCTACACTTTTCCTAGTGTTCCTAATATTTCTATGCCACATTTTTCCTCTAATGATTCCACAATTATTAGTTTGGCTCAAACTGTGTCATCTTTACAACAAAAAATTACATCCTTAACCCAATCCAAGTTTAGCATTCCTACATGTGACATGGGTAGTCCTTTATCCTTAAACATCATTCATGTTGTTGTCCCTCAACAAGCCGATATGCCTCATCTTGAGAATTACAATGGTAAAGGCGATCATGTCACTCATGTTAAAACATTTTAAATCCTTTGTAGTGATTATGCTCATGACCATAGGATTTTAGCTAAATTGTTTGCTAGAAATTTTCGTGATAAGGCTTTGCAATGGTATTGTTCTTTAGTATTTACCTCCTTATTCAATTGATTCTTTTCCTAAACTTGCTAATACCTTTATCCAACAATTTCAAAATAAAATTGGTCCACAAGTTTCCTTAACAGATTTAATGCATTGTAAACAAAACATTAAAGAAAAATTGACTAATTTCATTGGTAGATTTAAGCATTTGTATAATCAGATTTCTTATCCTGTTCCTGATATTGATATTCAACACATGTTTATTTCAAATTTACAAAAGGATATTAGAGATAAGATTCTGCTTACTAAATTTACCTCTTTTCAACAACTTTGTGCAACACTTCACCATTATCAGTTACAAGAGAGTCAATTTGAGAGAAACACTCCAATGGCTCATGTTCTCGTAGATAAGAGTGGCAATGCTCCTAATCCTAATAAGTTTTAGAAACCTAACAACTATGTCAAGATTAATAAACAGACGAAGGTGGTTGTTGATCAAGTTGTTGTTACATCCAATAATGCCACTTCCGCATCCACTGCTTTTCGTATGAATCATATGTTTACTCCTCTCTTTGAAACTTTGAATTCTATAATGAGTAGGTTGTTAAGTGCTAATATGATTACCTTGCCTCCTATTCTACCTCTTCTCCCTACCACGATAACATCAAAATCATTTGATTCTAAATCTTTTTGTCAATACCATTGTTAGAATGGCCATGATATTGAAAAATGTTATTCTCTAAAGAATAAAATTCAAGATTTAATTGATTCTAAGGCTTTGAATGTTGATAATTTTGAGGGTAGTGGGAATAAATCTATTTCTCCTCCTAATCAAAACCTTCAAATCTATACAAATCCTTTACCTACACATGATACTAATACCATAGCTCAACCATCTTCTGTGGATATTGTTTATGATTCAAAGATGGATGATCTTAATCACATTGTTAATCATGTGGAGAAGGTTGTTTCATCTCAACCTACTGTTCATGATCCTTCACCTCTACTTCAACTTCCTGTTTCACCTAAAACTCAAAAAAAAACTAAGGATAAGCGACCTAGGGAACTTTTAATCACCTTTGATGATTCTGAAACGATTAAAGCTCCTGATGGTCCCCTTTACATCTATGCTAGGATTGCTAAGATACATACTCGTGGTTGTCTTATTGATCCCACATCTTTAATAAATTTCATTACTGAGGAAAATATTTTTATGAAAAAGCTTACAACGTGATTGCTATGATCCATCTGATGCATGGATCCAAACTTGTAATGGTTTTCTTTATCTTGCACTTGTTTCTATCAACTTACCGGTGGAACTTTGTGGTAAAGTTGTAGATACTACCTTCATTGTTATTCCTACTTCTGATTAATTTCAAATCAAATTTGGTTTACCGTGGATAACTGCTATGCATGCTATTTATTCTCCTATTCTTAAGTTCATTCATAATGGAGAAGTCAAGATGATTAATCATAGTTTGTATCAAACTTCTAGGCCTAGAGATTGTGCTACTCTTGATTTCTTCTGGCCTTCATTACCCAACTCATGTCCTCCTTGCCTTGATCATCTTTTTTGCTCATATCAAGCTTACAAACATAATAAAATTTCTAAGTTAAGCATGCCTCAGATAGATCTCAACTGTGGTCTTTTGCCTACTCCTTCCATACCTCCTTTAGCCATTACTTCTAATTCTAATAATCAAACTTCTACTTTTTCATTACAACCCATTGAGAATCCTCATATAGAACCTATGAAGGAATCTGTGGTCATTCCTCCTAGTTCTCAACTTGTGTTAAGCAAAGAAAAATGCAATAAATCTGCTAATGAATGTCATACGAAGCGTAGAGCTAATGCTAGGGCTCATGCTTCTCTTCTTCAAAACTCTTTACCTTCTTTTGACCAACCTATGCCTGATGTGTCGAAAGAAGTCAATATTCATAATGATGTTAAGATGAATGATTGTGATGATCCTATTCGCATCTTAGATCCCATTTCAATTAATCTTGATGAGGAAGATACTTTAGATGATCCTATTGATCTTAGTGATGAATATGAGACCATTGATCTTGACACTTACTTACCTCATATGCTTTCAACTCAATTGATAATTACACCTAGTATCAAGCAACATGATTCTCAAGAGGATCCTTGTTTGGAACTGGCTATCATTCCTACTGTATTGGATATAGCCCCTCTTGCAAGTTTCCCACCTACCCTAATTGATATAAACCAAGATAGGGAGGATCGACAATGTGCTTGATTGGCCTATACTTCATGGTAGCCCTTTTTGTGTTTGCATGCTGTACTGTGCTTCTCCTATAATGTGTTTGCTAAATGTTTGTTAGATTCTTTTATACAACCCTTGTTACTTTGTTGGTGCAAGGTGATAAAAGATTCAAACCTATTGTACAATTCCTCTATATGTATCTTTATTATTCTATATGTTGTTTCTATGTTATGTTGTACTTGTGCTATTGTTCATAAAATTTTCCCTTGTATAATCTGCTTGGATCTGCGACATGGTAGCACTGATTCTTTTTGGTCTCCAGGTTGTGGTTCGAAAAGATTCTTCTTCGTAACTCTTAAGTTTCTTTCCTCCATTGTGATGGTAGTTCTACTTTCTTTGGGGAATGATGTCAATTCATTTGCAATAATATCATATTTATATGTCAATTCATTTGCAATAATATCATATTTATATGTACATGTTATCTTATGATCATACTGACCCCACAGTAGGTAGATCCCTTCTGTGTTCTTATGTATGTTTATGTTTTATTTCCCTTGATTTATCTTCATTTGGGGGCATCGTAGTGGAAACGTAATCCGTAGGGTTGTTTATGTTTCCGTTCAAGCCATTGCTCATGTTAAAGTGTTAGCAATGACTTTAACATGGGGGAATACACTCTACTCACTTTTCGCACACACACGCACGTTCAAAATATTTTCAAGCACTTAAAACTTTTTCCCAAGTTATGGATTAAAAATAATCCTTAAAGCATGGACATTTTACATTTTATTTTACTTTTTAGGATCTCTTGATCCCTCCAGTTTAAATTTACACGGATCTCTTGATCCCTCCAGTTTTTCAAAATTTTGATCCCTTAAGGTCGGAAGGTGTCCTTAAGAGAGGATCTCCCTAATGGGTTGACTAGTGAGTAGCCACATTCACTAGGCGGTTCAATTCCATCTTTCTATTTACGCTGTTTACTTGTGTGGTTCACAATGGGATATAAGTTCTCATTGGGAAAGATAATCACACCCTCTTTCTCTTTCCTTAACTAGTGATGTCTCTCTTATTGTGATCTTAAGGTTGATAAAGACTTAAGTCCCTTGAGGGCTTGAGGTTTTCTTTGTCCCTTTTTTATTCCAATAAGATTGTCTATTCTTTATGGTCTCCTTTACCAAGAGTTTGTGTTGAGTCCATACTCTTGCTAAAGTGGGGGCTAAATGTATAGTCAGAAAATGGAAGCACTTCCATTGTAGACTAGTTTAGCCTTCTGAGTAAGTGGTTTTGGGGTCATGTCAAGCGCCTTGAATGGGTTCCTGATTTAGACCTGGCTTTCCCCCTGTTCTGCCCCAATTCTCCACCTTTCTCTGGCCAATTTCTGGCATTCTGGACTGCAAATCTGAGATCTTTGACCTTAGGGTCAGGGTCAAAATTTTGGGTCTAGGTTGACCTCATCCATGACCTAGGTCAAGGTCAACCTCGACCTTGACCCAGGGTCCCATAGTTTTTGGATGTCAGTCTTTGAAAAAGGTTAATTCCCACTTTCGGGTCGGCTGTTTCGGGTTCCGAAGTGATGATTCCTAAATTATATTTAACATAGGTCCTCTCTTAGGGGTAAAGGCTTTAATGGAAATTTAATTCTCCTATGTCGGCCTCCTTAGAAGATTGTGCCCTAATTTCATATAAAAGGAAGTTTTCTCCTCTCATTTTCTCAAAGCATGATAAACCATCAACTAGGTGATACTAAGCATCCTTGAGCAATTGAGAAGCATCATCAAGTGAAGATTCAAGCAATAAAGCAAGATTTGAAGCAAGGATTCATCCATCATCAAGCATCCATTCATCAAAGAGATCCATGGGAGGCCATTGAAGGATTCAAGCTACATAGTGCCCTTTTTGGTGATCTCTCCATCCAGTTTCTTCCAAGCCTCTTCATAATCAAGAACCCATTCAAGATTGGTGTTGGAGATCAACAAGCGATTGACTGAAGACATCCTACATTCTAGATCTATTGGTGCATACCTACTTGTGAATTCAAAGATTTAAATCCTCCACAAGGACTTTTGCAAGCAAGGTGAATTTATGCACTTACTTTGTTTACTTCTGCAATTTCAATTATATATATTTGAGGTTAATTCTAAAATCGAGGTTTGACCAAGGCAAACCCCCCCATCAAACAAAACTATTTTTCTTGCAGGTACAGGTTCAAGATTGAAGATTTGAACTCAGATTTGGATACCCTTTTCAACAAACTATCGGGACCCACAAACAGATTTTCTATCAGACCTGTGCAGGTCAGGGTCGAGATTATTGGGTCAGCGGTGAGATTATTGGGCCAAGGTCAACCTTTTTCATAAGACAGTGTCGGAATGGAAAAAGATTTCTGGGTTTTTTTTTGTCTCTGCATTTCCTTTTCAGATCATACTTCAGATTTTCCAGAAATAGAGTAGAGACCTCAAAAAACAACATTCTTTGATCTGCAATTATTTAAGGTTGGTACTTCCTTTCATCCTTTTCAATTACTATTATATATCATATATCCTTAATCATAAAATAGAATTTAAGATCTTCTTCCTTACCCTCATTTCCAAATGGTTAATTCATTTGTGCATTGATCCTTCTTTAGGGTTAATCAATTTGGATCTTTCATTTATGCATTTGGGGATAAAAGAGGAACATCTTATCTTCCTTCCCCCTATATGCCTAATCAACAATACAATAACACATACACATCACATAAATTACAAATTAAATGTAAGGGTTAAGGAAATACAACACACCTAATACCAAATCAATTTTCTTCCTTTACAACTAGTTGTTGTGGAAATGACTGGTTTTGGCATATCAGTTTTGTATCGGTTGATGTACTATGATAGTCTATTTGTTTTAGTTGAGGTTTTCACCAATAGGTTTCGGTGAGTGTTCTTCATTGGATGCAACATATGGTTAATTGGATCAATCCTATTTGGATGTGTATCCCTTGTATATTTGAGTCTCATCTATGTATGTGTAACGTTCTGATCATATCCGTTGGAACCAAGATCTTTGGAGATGTTATGGTGTGTTAGCTTGAGCGAGGTGTATTGTAATGTTCAAGGTGATCCTCATTTCATTCCTTACCATTGAGGGAATGTTTTGGTGTGACCTATTTCAAATTGTCTAGATGACATGGTGGATCTCATGATGTTGTATATATAAGAGCGGGGAGTTTTATTGTTGGGTATTTGGATTAGTGTCCATCTCTGGATCTATATGTGTATCTGATAAAACTCATGCGTGGTGATTTAATAAGTGACTACAAATCCATTTGCAAGAGATCTATGTTCATGCACAATAGCGTGTTGATTTCTATGGTGGATTCTATCTATTTTCATATTTTCTGGTTGTGAGATTTATTGTATTGGCAGTGAGCCTTTGTGTATTGGCAATGAGCCTTAGTGTATCGACAGTGAGCCTCAGTGTATCGACAGTGAGCCGTTGTGCATCTGGCAGTGAGCGGGCTTGTAAAAATCACCATACTGATGTCACCTTAACAAGCGTTTTACATTTCATGAGAATTTCTGTGGTTTTCCCATTTTGGGTTTCCACGTAAAATCCTGGTGTTCTCTGTGTCAGTGTTTTTGTGTTCTTAGTCCTTACATTTATGTGGCTATTTGGTGTGTTAACCGGTAAATCTAAAATTGTTAATACTATTATTTGTGAGTTAATAGACATAGGAAAAAGTTTTATAAGTTGTGTGGGAATAACTGATTCACCCCCTCTCAGTTATTCAACTTGTTCAACACTTAGGTGGTGTCTATTATATTGATGTCAGTAGAATATTCCTTTCATAAGGAAAATTTGCCCCTATTGAGAAAATAATTCAATTGTCAAAATATTTTGTGGAATTGGCTATAATCTTTCAAGAGTTTGTCAGAATCTTGAGTGAGAGGGATCATAATATTTCTATAGAATATTTTCTATTGAGGCATGTTTATGTCATGCTTGTTCTTTGCCTACACTTATGCAATAATGTACTTGCAAAAAAGTATTTTGTAATTTTTTTCAAAACACTTAAATTTAATTGTTAAAAATATTACCCAAAATTTTGTGGGCAATGTGGGGTTTGCTCAGCCTGCACGGTATGATGGTGCCAACACTTGATATGGTATAGTTGTAAAGATCATACAACCATTTAGATATTCATATGCCTACACAAATATTTGCCCTGAATTTTCCAATCTCAAATTTTGACAATTTGACAGGTGATTTTAGGGTTTTTGGATGCTCTAATCATGACGGTGAGGTTAGATTTATCTCAAAGTACTCATATTTTTTCTAAACCACAAATTTTGCCTCAAATTTTGTGTCATTAGCCAAATCAACCCCAAACTTCAACTACTCAGATTTTGACAAAACTATGTGATGGAAACCTCTGTTTGAAACCAATGTGCACAAAATAATGTCTCAAGGCTAGACATGCTTAAATACCATGTATAAGTTGATGATTTCACCCTCATAGGATAATAATCCTCTACAAGCACACTACATGTCACATAGAGAAATCAAGAAAGAATAATTTGCTCAACACAACCTGAGAATTTTCTATTGATTGCACAAAAGGATTTGTTACAAATGAGAAAATGAATCCATATGAAAGGATGAATGAAACCCTAGATGCAAATCCTAATACAAGATTATATTAGCATGCACCAAGTTTCATAACCATAATGAATGAGACAACTTAATTTAATTATTAGCCTAATTTAATAAAGTAGAAAAACACTTAAGTTTAGCTTAATAAAATATAGTAATTATAGAACCTAATTAATTAAATAATTATATAATGTATTGCTTTCTCCAACATTTTAGCCTCTGCATTTATCTCCATTTATTTCTAACGTGTTTCCACCCCAAAACTCACACCCATATAGCACCACTCACACTATTAGAAACTCAAAAAGAGTTTTCCTAGCTTTTTAGTTCCATAGTTAATCTCTTTTGCATCAGTTTTACAATGAATGGGAGGTTTTTACATCCTTTTTGTACTCTTTATGTTTTGCATGTATCCCAATTGAAATTATTGTGGAAATCATGGCCAATATAATTATAATCATCAACCACTTGCAATGGGTTGACTTTAAAGATAACTTTTATTTGAGTCTCATTTCTCTTCAAAGTAAAGATCATGATGTTGTAAATAAGCCACACTTACACCGATGATCAACTAGCCAAGAGGGGCCAATAGCTTAATTGGTAGAGCACTCCAATAAAAAATTAAAGGTCCTAAGTTTGAGTCCTAGCTAGGCCAAATGAGCAGTAGATCAACATGTAGTTCGAGTCCTAACCTTGTATTTACATAAAATTACTATTTATAGTAAGTTTACATTTCAGCACATATTTATCCAAAATTTTCCCCAAAGCTTCAGATGGGCTTGTTAAGCATGCTAATATTTTTTTGTTGCAAGATCATGTCTAGATTTGAAGATATTAAAGTTTTTATTTTTAAAAGTTGTGAATGAAAGGTTTGAAGTTAATTTCATAGGCCTTAGATGTTTGGAAATGGTCTAAAAGTATGTGCAACTTGTGTATTTGGTTATAGCTAGAGCATGTCATGAGCTTTTGGATGCTTCAAATAATTCATCAATCTGACACCCAGTTCAAAAGTTATGGCCCCTGGAAGTTATTTCACCTGAAATAGGAAATATAGATTTACATATTGGACACATAAATGAGTTGTAAAAGGGAGTTACACATGTTAGCATGTGTTTTGACCTATCATAGGCCATATTGGATTGGAGATAATATAGGAACCATTTTTGGTTGGCTTTAGCCCATGGTTTTGTAATAGCATTTGATAGCTTCATGTATTGTATCTTTTATATATTAGGTGCATGTGAGACAAAATTGTGTATTAGCATCTTATAGCTATTGAGTTACCTCTAAATGTCTAGTTGGTTATACTCATGGGAGAAGATTTCTCTGCAAGTATATTGTAATCTCTCAATGATTTCTAAAGAATATATTGGGTAGCTTCTGGAGTGTGGGGTTTTCTCTTGAAAGGGTTTTTACCACATAAATTATTGTATTGTTGTATGCATGTTATTTATGTTTATTTTTATTAAGTTTATGCAGCTATTATACATATTTGAAAAATCTTTTATACAACCCTCCCCTCAAGGTTAGTGTAGGAAGTTGTTTTGCTGCCTTAACTTCCTTACAAGTGGTATCAAAGCCTAATTACTTTTGGTTTTAGTTGTGGGTTGCTGGATTTTTTTGAACGAATCTAGATTTGACTGGAAGTTGTGTAGAAGATATTGTGTGATCTTGTTGAAGGATTTTCAAAATGGTAAGTTCTTTAGGGAGAGTATAGATGGATACCTAGAAATAATTTTGAGATGTGGAAGCTGAAGATGGACAATATTTTACAAGATCAATATATGTGGGATGTTATTGATGAGAAAGTCTTTAGATCCATGGATGCTACTGTGGCTACTTAGTATAATACTATGGAATGTAAAGCCAACGTTCTAATCAAATTATTCTTGGTAGACTCTATTTTAATTAATGTCCATGACGAATCCTTTTCAAAGAAGCTACGAAAGACACTTGGTGATATGTATCAAGTTGAATCTTTAGTGATTAAGAGTTTATTGAGGAAACAATTGTATTCCTTGAGAATGGAGGAGGGTGGATGGATTGTAGACTACCTAGAAGCATTCAATATGTTGGTGGCTCAATTAACATCAGTTGGTGTCAAGTTACTGTAAAGATGGATGAGGAGGATAAATGTCAGATCTTGCTTTATTCTTTGTCTAATTCATGGGGTTATCTTGTTATGGCCATTATAGTACTTTTTTTTTTCATTTTGAAGACTGATGATGTCGTGGAATCTTTTCTTTATGAAAAGATGAGGAGGAAGGTATAAATTAGTGCCAAGGAGGCCCCAACTATTTTTGGAAGACTTAAGGAAAGAGGAAAGAAGAATGAGAAGTATGGTAAATCCAAGTCCAATGGGAGATCCAAATATCATGAAAAGTCCAAAGTTATTTTCTAGAATTGTGGTAAGAATGGACACATCTGTAAGGATTGCAAAGAAGACAAGAAGAG
Source organism: Thuja plicata (assembly GCA_018584345.1). Classification (NCBI taxonomy): domain Eukaryota; kingdom Viridiplantae; phylum Streptophyta; class Pinopsida; order Cupressales; family Cupressaceae; genus Thuja; species Thuja plicata. Next base: position 1,148,987 of record MU223655.1, read on the forward strand.
GAAAGAGAAGAAATTTGATTATGATTCTGAGTTTGAGAAGGAAGATGGTGATGTGTTTATTGTAGCTTTAGCTACTCATGCAAGTAATGATGCATGGTTAATTTATTCAATTGCATCTTGGGTAAGTGCAAGAAGTTGGGTACCAATTCCACGGAAGTCTTGTGGGCTTGAAAACTACAGCTAGAAATGGGCACCCGTTTTGAAAAAAATGGGCACCCGTCTTAGGCTCGGACATCCGATCCAAAATTCAAAAAATGGGTGCCCATTTTTTTTACAAAGGGTGCCGGTTTTTAAAAAAAAATTTTACAAAAAAAAAACTCATTTTTACATGTCGATTTATTACATTTAAGAAATGGGTACACATTTTTAAACGTGTGCCTATTTTTTAAAATTTGAATTTACCTAACCACCATTTGCATTGGATTTCGGTTCGAGACAGGTTTGGTGGGACCAAGCCTATGCTTGAACCTCCAAAATAATGGCTAAGGCATTTGAACACTAGATTTCTGTCTTGCCATAATTTTTTGAGGGTCTTCCTAATCAAATTTTTTGATGAAATTAAAACCCATTAGAGATCTTACTGTCTAGATTTCAAAAATATAAATTTTATAGTGATATGATAAATTT
>MU223655.1:1151748-1179040 GCA_018584345.1 Thuja plicata
TGGAATGTGGATTTACAAATCCATCTTCCAGGGCAACCAAACAGTCCCAAAAAAGCATAACCGGGGTTTGCATAACCAGGGTATAGATAACCATGATTTACATTATTTTTCAATTCCCCAACCAAACAGGCCCTCAGCGATCACAAAAAAATACCTTTCAAAGCCCTACTTAATAAATTTAGCCAAATTAGAACATTACTTGTGTAAAGTTAAAATAAACGAATGCATAAATAAGAATGTTGCTCCCCTCATAATCAGAGAGAAACTTTGATAAAAAAACTGTTCAAAGTCTCCAAGCTAACACAATGACACACATTTTTTAATTGTCAAAATATCATCTAACTTCAACGTAATTATCATAACCATGTAGCCGACTAATATGATAATAAAGTGAAAAACATTTACAGGAGTCATCGGATGTCAAACATGTTTTAAGATCATCTTTGGCCTCCGCAACAATTGTTACAACCATCCTAACACTAGACACCACATTCGTTTCTGGAGCATGAGAAAGTAAAGCATGCATTCCAAGTTAAAGAAAGTGAATATCTTAAAGTTTATCGTTGCATTTCAATGGTTTTAAAACGAGATTTGGATCTCGACACACTAATCAAAACCTGCATGTTGAAGCTATATAAATATTCCAATTTGGTTTCAAAACTTTCAACATAGGCTTATCGACATTATTTTTAGTTGGTTATTAATTTACTTTCGGTACTCAAAGGGCTTTTCAAAACCCATGGTTTGTTTGATGCCCAGATATGGAAGCAAAGACAAGACAAAGGAACCATCTGTAAAACCTCCTCAAAATAGAGAGCCACGGCCTAAAAACATCAATGATGAGACAGTTAAAGCATCTAAGAATACGAAGGAAATAGACATGTTGGCAAGACAAAGATGGCAACACAGTGTCATTTTATGAAACCAAGATATTGTGACTTTAATTAATATTAGTGCATGATGGGCATTAGATAGAAATGTAACAAATCACCATGGATTCTTCAATAAAGTCGATACAACGGAGGGAGAACTGAAGTAATAATGCAGACAACATGAAGTTTCATTTTCAAACAAATAAAACATTGAAGGCAAGTGAATGTTTTAAATCTAGGTAGTGGGCATTAGTTTGGAAACTGCTAGTAGCATTTGCCTTAGTTGTGAGAACCATATATTAGCTCGACAATGACTTTTTAAAAAAAAAATATAACACCATCAACATTTGCAAAGAGTTGTGGAATTGATTTTGGTGCTCGATGGGAGTTACATAACTACATCATGTTGTTGAAAGTGTTGATATTCTATTGAACATAAATGATATGTGTGAAGTCATAATCAACTCAATGAAACTTGATTCAAAACTAAGTATCAGTGAAGAGATTTAATACTCTTTATCTGAAGTCACTTCATGAATGGAATTGGAATCAATGGTCTTTTTTAGAAGAATCTTTAACATCAAAATAGATAAATCTTCCTATGTCTTGAAAAACAAGTCACAAGATATTCATATCATGTGCTAAGAGATGCTACTAAGAAATTCCATCCTCGTAAACTAGGGCAAGTAGGATTTGTGCAATGCTTAAAGAGGTACTTCACAATAACATTATAGTGATAGTAAAGAAACTTGACAACATTATTCCAATACAGAGTTGCTTGTCATTTTGTTGAAACTCATAAAGAGTGTGATTCCTTATAAGTCGAGACTGCCTTAAATGATGCGAGCTATGAGAGGAACAATCTTTGATGAGCCTATAAAATGCCAAGTTTATATAATTTGTTATAACACTTTACCCCATGTTCATAATGACTTTCCAAGTTATTTCCAAACATTAGCTTAATTCTATGAAGTATTAACTATGACTAATGGTTATTGATTAACATTTGTATGTCTATCTAGCTAATGCTAAATTGTGATAATTTATTATGATTAATGATTATTATTAAATGTCAATTATTTTGGAAGGATTAACATATTATTTGTGAGAGATTTTACTTATTCATGCATCTGAGAAGAAGAGACAAGTTGACACTTGCCAATATTCAACTATTGTTGGAGGTGCAGAAAAGAAAAAATATCTAGTTTCAATAAAATGAACATATCTCACTCATTTATTAATGAAATTTAGATTCTAAAAATGATTTGGAAATTTGAATAGGAGGATCAAAAACTCTTTAAACCATTTGAGCTAATTTATCATAATAAATGAGCAACATTTGTCTAAAGTTGACTGAGTCAAAAGTAGTGAGTTTGGAGGCAGTAGTTAAGGAATGAGTTATAGTTTGGTTTGGAATCTTCCACCTTTTAATGATGTCATGAATTTGGAGTTATTGAAGTCATAGAGAAATGGATTAACTTATGGAAACAATAAATCACGAGTCCTAAAGAATTGTGACATGTGTTTATACAGATTTTCAGCCATAACTATGTTGTAAGAGTTTGAAGTGGTATCTAGTACATTCTCAACTCATTTTAGTTTGGTCTTTATTATTAGTTAGTTGACGAATACGTCATCTCCTTGATGTTGTTGGAGAAATGACATTTATTACAATTTGTTGATTTTGCATTTAATCTAAATCTCAAGCCTCATGTATATGTATGAGATCTTGTTTATGTTGGCAAGGAAGAGAGAGTAACTAGTTTGTGCTAAGTCTTGCTAGTAGTATTTTTGTTCAATTAACAAGTCTAATATCAGTTTATATCATCCCTTAGATTTTCAATAAGAAGATGATTTCAAAAATTAAACTTGTACATTGAATATAGAATGACAATTTACCTAAGATTGTTGCCACTCAAGCAAGGGCCAATTAAGGTACTATGACTCAATAGTTATTTATAGTAGTTTAGATTATTGTTTAGATCTGTAGTAATCAATGATATGTTCTTTCTGATTAGTTATTTGCAGAAAAGTTAAGTTAATTGGTCTTGCACCATCTGTAGCCACTACTGTAGCAATTAACTAGTCAACACGCAACCACTGCTATGCCATTTCATAATTTACCTGTAGCCATTGTTGTGCAACTAGTTTCATTTCCACCTTTGTTATCATTTCAATTAAGTTGTTGATTTTATTTTAGTTTCCTTTATGCAATTGATAGAATAGATTGGAATCTACCATAGTGCACATGCAATGTAGACCCATCACAAGTTTAAACTTCCCTGGTTGATAATTTAATGAGCCTCTCTAGGAAAATGAGTTACTTAATAGAGGATTAGTTATCTCATTAGAAGTGTGAGAACAAAGTGATGGGAAAAAAGTAATCTGAATAAATGGTATCAGAGCTGTACTGTTGTTGCCAATTCTGGTGTTTTCTGAAGTAGAGTTTCGACACATAGTACATCATGGAATGCACCATCATCAATGTCAATAGAACCCTTCCCACATACAGTCATAACAATGTTATTCCCCATCAAAATGTGTGGGGTAGGAGAAGCCTCAAAAGATGAGAATAAACCCCAAGAAGATGCCATATAGTGTGAAGCACCTGAATCCAATAGCCATCCAGAAGCGGGAGCAATAGTAGATGCACATAATGCATGACCCTTTCTGTTGTCTGACCCATTTTCCTGAGAAGATGATGAAGAAAACCAGTGAGAAGAGGAAGAAGGAATATCAATCTTGCTCTTGTGAAGAAGAGCTGTCAAATCAGAAATCTGTTGGGCATATCCATCTACCTTCTTTTGAAAGCATTGAGACTCATCATGATTGGGGTTATTACAATAAGCACACTTAGGTTTTTCGGTCTTTGATTTCCCCTTATTTGGAGGAGGTGGGATAGAGAAATACTGAGAAATAGAATCCTTCCAAAACTCTGTGGTTAGTGATACCTGTTTCTACTCCAGTTTCCGTGAAGATGGATGAGCAACCAAGGCATGAATCATAGAGCCAGAAGTATCATTCAACTATTGAATCTTTGACTGCTCTCGAGTCAACCGATCACAGAAGGCTGCCAAGGAAGGCATAATGTGCCTAGAACCCAAAGCATCCATAGTGGAATAGAAAGTGGAGTAGAAGATCTGGAAATTTCCTCCAAGCTTTAAGAGTATCAGGAAGATACACTCATTATTTGATTTGGTCTTCCCACATCCCTGTAAAAGTGAATTGAGAGCATTCAAACTTCATCAAGAAGTCGTCAACGGTGGAAAAACTGTCATGAGACAATGATGTCAAATCTGCATCAAGATGTAGTGCCCAAAACTCATTCACTATGCCAAACAGATCTACAAAATTTCCCCAAATGGCCTGAGGAGTTTCCAAATTCTCCAAATGAAACATGAGACTGTCAGAGATATTCAATGCTATTAAGCCCATGGCTTCATCCATCTTGTTCTTGTGGTGAAGAATCTCAAATGGATGCTGCAAAATAGGTTGGTTCTCATCTAGACAGGACCATAAGCCCTGTGACATGAGCAATATGGTCATGTACGCTTTCCAGGTATGGTAGTTATGCGATGTCAGCCGGTCAACAGAAGGGTCTGACATTGAGAGAAAGAATATGGAAGCAGAAGGCTCTTTCTAAAGTAAATGACATAAAGGAAAATGCACCACCCACAATATAGTAAACTATCCCCTATACGCCAAAAGATAACGTAGAGAACACAAAAAATAAGAAGAAAACCTGGTGACTTGATGCAGTGAGGAGAGAAATTGAAGCCGCTACTTTGACACTGAAACCATTTACTCAAATGGATGAATTGGTAGACGAAACCCATATAGTGGTTTTCGTCTTGGAAAGAGATTTTCGGCGATATCTTGTTTTTTGAAAAATGATATCGTATGCTCAAGTTATGGCCAAAAGACTGATAGGAGGTTAGAATGGGCAACTCACTGGAAAAACACAGTGATGGGAAAAAAATTGAAGTCCAAATGGTTGTCGCCTGTCACTAGAAAAATATTGACGGTCGTCTAACTGTTAGGAGCCCATCATTGATGTTAGCACGACGTCATCGCCTGAGAAAAAATGTCGGCACCTGAAAACATTTGCCAGTCACTGGCAAGGTGACCTCACATGCTGAAAAGATGATGTCAGCACGAGCATTGGCTGGCGAGTGATGCTCGATGGCAGAGGTGGCTCCCTGGTGGCATGGTGGTGGCGGTCAGGCGGCGGGGGGCCATGGCGGCATGGGGTTGGTGTGCTGGCCGTGGACCGGGTGCGGGGGCAGCGCGTTCTGCCAATGCCCAAAAAACAACAAAAAAAATTTTAATTTTTTTTTTTTTTTAGTTTTTTCTCAAAAATTGTGTCGTACGACTTAGGAGAGAACAAATGTGCTAGAGGTCACTGTAGCCAAAATGGACAAAATTTATATGAAAATATAGTTTCTCGGGCCTTCTGAGCATGATGGTGAGGTCCGTTTGCACTCAAAATGCACCAAAAAAAATTTCACCTTCAGATTGAAGACAAAACCCCAAAAAGATGAGATTTTTGCCTTCAAATCTTTGCTTCAGAAAAAACTAGAACATGCAACAACAACACAACTCTGATACCATTTATCAGATTACTTTTTTCCCATCACTTTGTTCTCACATTTGTTAGAGTAATAGTCTCTTGGGTTATTAATTAAATCATTATGATCTAATTACTAACTCACCTATCCACTCTAGTTGCTTAAGCTAACCTTAGGTTTTCCCTTTTAGGGTTTTGTGATTCCTTTTATAAGGATTCACCTCTTTGTTTTTCATAAGGAGCTTTTACATCGCATTGTATCATATTGAAACATATTGTTAATATATTATTTTCTTGTGCATATGATGTCTCCTCTGGCTTTTTGGCCTCCATAGTTTTTCCTGTCTTCTATACTTTGCTTCTTCCATGTGACAGGTTTGCATGCAGGTGTTCTTGGGAGAATAGGGTTTTTTCCTATTCTAACAACATTCCTAATGAGATAATACAAATTTTAGAAATCTGCAAGATTTGAGAAATACAAATCCATAGAACCCGAAGAACACCTGCATGCAAATAACCTGTCACAGGAGAGAAGCATAAAGGAGAAAAAATAGAACTCAGAATTAATCTAGAATGTGAGAGCAAAAATTGTATTCCAAGTTATGAAAGGAGAATTACAAAGTTCAACCTATAAAGGTGAAAAAAATCCTAAAAAATAAAAAAGCTAGGTTGCACATTAATAATTAATAAAAGAATTAATTATTAATGCACCTAAGAGAAATATTAAGCACTAAAGAGTAATAAAACACCTTAACTAATTAAATCAACATGATTTAATTAATAAGTGATTACTCTAACACCCCCCTTAAGATAAGCGCAGGGGGTAAGCTAACCTAGCACAACTATGAAAGCAGGAAATGGGTCCCGGCAACAAGGTCTGATCAGGTACCCAATACAAGGAAATATCTGTAAACCGGAGACAAAGGAGAAAACCCAGTGGGAAAAACCCCTCTCCAAAAAGAGATAGAAAAATGCAGAAAAGAAATGTCTCAAGAGACTCTCCCAAGACCATAAGTACAACCAACCCCCCATGAGAGAGGGATGAGACACCAAAGCCCCCCAGAATGAAGAAACTCCTGTCACAATGGTAGATGCATAATGTAGAATCCAAAAGGAGATCCTGAAGTGGAAAATGATATTCCTCCCCTTGGGAAGAAATGAATCCAAAGGAAAATGTCAAAGAAAACCTGTGAAGAGTGATGAACCAATCTGACTCAAGATGTGTTCCATGATCAGATGTTGAAGAATCTCTCTATCTGAACTGAAGCAAATGATGCCAAATCCAAATTGATGTGGAGAATCTTGAAATGCAACCGCTGAATGAACTAAGAATGGTGGGTGAACAATGATAACCTGACTGTCAAGGTAGAGGAGATGAATGTCCTCAAAATAATCCTCCAAATCTATAATATAAGACTCAACAAACAAGAAAGAGATGTCTGAAAGATAAGAGTCCAAAGTAGCTATGTTTGGAAGGTGAATGATGCCCTGATGCACTGAATCAGGAACAACAAGAGATGTTGATGGAGTCTCAGTCTGAAGAGTAGGAACTGTGAGACAAGCCTCTGATCCATCGGAAGATGTAAGGGTGTATAAATACTCAATCTCCTCTAAAGTATCATGATCAAAGGGTGTATTCTCTCTCCAAGCAATGGGTAAGAGACAATATGAAGTAGGATCCTCTGGGAATGGAGAGAGATTAGGGTCTTCATAGATCTCCCAAAGATGTGTCCAAAGTGGGTGAGGAAAATCAATGTCTGATATAGCCAACATAGTGTCATGATCAACACTAGACAATATAAGTCCTACTACGTGATCTCTAATAATATCCCATGCTAATTTTCCCTTTGAAGTGGTTGGTTTAGGTATGAGATCATACAAATAAGGGAAAAAATTAAGCCACCTACAATATGTAAGTATACCCTTTTCCCATGACTCATAATTACCCCATTCCATAATAACAACTGAAGGGTGAGTAGAAAAACCCATGATAACTCTTTTAAATAAAAAACTGAGAAATCTGACTTTATTGCATTTAGATCAAAACCTGGTGCAGTGAGGAGGGAAACAAAAGTCACAACTTTGACACTAAAAATAGGTACATAAATGGCTGAATGAGCAGACGAAACTCATGCGGTGGTGTCCAGCTTGGAAAGAGCTTTCCGATGATATCTTGTTTTCTAAAAAATGATATCGTATGCTCAAGTTATGAGCAAAAAACCAACATGACCTTCGAAAAACAAGCTCTCTGGAAAAACCAGTCACTACAAAAAAATTGATGGTCAAATGGTCGTCGCTCGTCCACAAAAAACAATTTGATGGCCGTGTGAACCTCACCAAGCCGTCACGCCAAAAAAAGGGTCACCGGTATGCTGATATCAACAGGTGATAGGTGGCGGCTCATAGGCGGCTCCCGGGCGGCGTGACAGGGCACAGGCAGGGATCTAGCGGCGCGCGGGCGACGCCTGAGTGGTGCGCTGGTCGGTGGTTGGCCGGTGGTGGTGGGGCGCGTGCTAGGACATGGTGGTTTGTGGGCCACTTATGGGTGGCGCGGTGGCTGCGTGTTTTTTTTTAAAATTTTTTTGAACATTTTTCTCAAAAAATGTGCCCTGAATAGCCCTGGAGGCAAAAAAATTTTGTCCAGAGGCACAAAAGGCCAAATATGTCATGCCTTATATCAAAATATGGGTTTCTAGGCCTTCTGGACTCAACCGTGAGGTCAGGTTTTGTCCAAAGTGCTCCAAAAAAACTATATCCCCAGATTGACGATAAAACCCCCCAAAAAGATGGGATTTTCTCCTTCGAATCACTGCTTCAGAAAACACTAGAACATGTAGCAGCAGTACAACTCTAATACCATGTAGGATTTGAGAAATACAAATCCATAGAACCCGAAGAACACCTACATGCAAATAACCTATCACAGGAGAGAAGCCGAAAGGAGAAAAAAATAGAACTCAGAATTACTCCAGAATGTGAGAGAAAAAATTATATTCCAAGTTATGAAAGAAGAATTACAAAGTTCAACCTATAAAGGTGAACACAACCCTAAAAACTAAAAAAGCTAGGTTGCACATTAATAATTAATAAAAGAATTAATTATTAATGCACCTAAGAGAAAGCTTAAGCACTAAAGGGTAATAAAACAACTTAACTAATTAAATCAACATGATTTGATTAATAAGCGATTACTCTAACAATTTGCACCAATCTATTGCACTTAGAGAGATCCACCAGTCTTGTCAAATATTTGCAAAAGCTTATTTGGAAAAATGTTGTAACATTTCCAAAGGTAGAAGAGCAACTTAAAAACTTGGGAATTCTAGAAAAAGGAAAACCAAAGCCAAGCATAATGGCTGAACAACATATTGTTCTTGATCATGTTACCAAGGATGATTCCTTGTGCTTATCTAATACAAAACATAACAAGAAAGGAAGTAATCAAAACAATGATCTTGTACTTGGAAGAAAAAACAAAAAATAGAGGATGATATTATTTAAAGGATATTGGTGCTAGTCAAATAATTGATGGAGACAATTGCCAACATAAATAAGATGGTATGAAGGATGGAAGTAAATCTCAATATGAACATGTTAAAATAGAGATTGACTTTGATCCATTTAAAACTAATATTTAGATGGAAAATTAAATTTGGGAGAGAAGAAGCTTATAGATTTTAGAGGAAATCCTTATCTTGCTCCTCTTACAAATATTGGAAATCTTTCAATTGAATATTGCGTAAGATTTTAGCAACATATATCACTTGTCCTAAAATGATAATGTGTTCCAATCTTTTGCAGGGACAAGATTCAAAATAGGTATTATTAAGATGTTATTCCAGTGAGGATTTATTTGGGGGATAAATTTTCGGTGCATATCCAGATACTGTTGAATGTGTAGTTGAACTCATCGAGAAGGAATGTGTCGCTAATCACTCTCAACTTCATCTTTCTAAATCATAATCATTGACACCTTATCCTTCATCACAAATAATCTTACTACTTGAATACTTCTTTTCTGACATATTATAGTTATTTGTCTTTAACTACATCCTTATATTATAACGAGGTATCTAGGGATGACAATACATATTCACATTTGAATTATGGAACTATAGATGATAGTGACACATGACATTGATTCAAATGTGATACATCTTTTGACCTCATTGAGATAAATCCACTTCAACCTAATTTCAATAAGTGATATAGACCCAAATCAATAACTTATTTTATTTTTCACTATATTTTGTACATATGGCATTTATGTTCATGTTTTAGTTATTTGTATTCTTTTAATTCACACCGTCAGATTCAGGGATATACACTATTTTTATTGAAAGCTTTATGATTTCTCGTTGGGGGTATCTTTTCATTGGCATTCTTCATCCCACATGGATGATACACACACACATAGTTACACAATAAGGACATATTATTTAGTTATTTTTACATTTGTATATCATATTTTATTACAAAAGTTTAGTCATATTTTATTTTCACTAGATAATTGCTTCTATTTGTGGGCGTTCCTTTATATTGCATAAAATTCAAGGAGGCATGTTATTGGCATTTCATTTTTGGCTCATGTAGTGTATTTATTCAATGTGAACCCATATTTATTCTTACACCTCATATTATCAAAGCTTTGTATTGCTCATGTCAATATTGGTTTATATATTTCCACTGTAGCATTCATGCTCATATACATTTGTAATACACCAAATGCAAGGTAAAATGTAGAGGATAAAATTGTACATCCTTAAAGAAAATTGCTTTTTATGTCACTTTGTGTGGATGACTTTAATACATGATACAACACACTTCTGGTTCTTTTGGTGCACTCAATGATTTAAGATCCAACACTTTGTTATCCCACATCACTATAGACTCATAGCATCCTTGATGCATTACTTAGAAAACTATTCACAAGTAGATTAGATCACACTTTAACTTTTATCATCTAAACTAGATTGTAAGCACAATCTTGTTCCTACTTCAAAAAATCCAAACACCCACATTTTAAGACTGAAAATCCCAAATATCAATAGTGCTAGGGAGTTTAGACCATGCATCCACCTTGGCTTATATTTAAGGCACCGACCCAAGTCATAATTGCACCATGAGATTATTTGATCAAAAGTAGGAAGATAGTTTTGCGCACACACGCGCGCACAAACACACACACACACACACACACACATGCTTGAAGGGTCAATGCATAATAGATAGTGCCAAACTCCACTACTTAGTCTCTCTTTTATCATTGCTAATTTTTATTTATTTATAAGTTGTAGGAGTTCTATCATTGTTAACCTAATTTTGGACTTGACTAGTAACAAGGAAGTTCAATCGTTCTTCCCATTTATAAGAGAAAATTTCATTACTATTGCTTAACATCACAAATTTTCCTCAAAAAGATAGATATTAGTTAAATCTATTTAAAAACGTCAAATATCTATCTCTCCAAAGATTATTCATCTCAATTGACTTGTCATACTCAAATTAATTATTATACTTGCTAAACCCAAATTCCTACATGAAGAAATATGATCTAAACCCCTTAAAACTAGACCCCTTTCATAAGGCTAAGGAAGAATGTTTCACTTTTGTGTTCCAAAATTGCAACTAAATCTCATCTCTAAACTTCAAAGTTTTAAAAGCAAGACTAGTAACAACAAAGTCAATCATCGACTCCATTTGTTATAGTAAATTACTATAGTACTTCTAACTATCACACAATTTTACTTAAAGAAATAACACCAAATATCTTTGTTATCGTACTCAAATTAATTATTATGCCTATTAAACCCAAATTTATACTTGAAGAAATAAGAACCAAGCCCCTTGAAACAAGACCCTTCCCATAAGGCTAAGGAAGAATGTTTCACTTTTGCATTGCAAAACCGCGGCAAATTCTCGTTGCTGCTTTGGAGGTTTAAGAGCAGGAAAGCATCTGAAACAATCATTCTCGCCTGGATTCTCTCCTTCCCTTTTAATCATGACCAACCAGTAAGTAAGCAACGCGTATACTCATAAACCGTTCCGTTCTGTTTGTATAGTTGGGTTTGGACTGTAAAAGTCATAACCATCATTTTCCCTGTCAAATCAACACTATGTCAAACACAGGCGAATCTTCTAGACAGTGATAATGTCTTCTATAACGCCTTTACGGTCGTTAGTAGACACCGGGTTTAATTAATGTCAAGGAAATATGTGGTGTAACAATAATGTTAGTGGCCGGCCACCTGTATATTTAATGGTTTCTCGTTGGGTCTGACAATGCACCGCTGCGAATGGGGATGATTACTGAAGACTGATGGTGCCTGTGAAGTTGATTTGCTTTACTGTTGGGACCAATTAATTCATTCGCAATATTATCATCACAGACCCCACATGACTCCTCCACTCCATTAAAGCTTCCCCCCCTCTGCCTCTGAAAATCATACCACCGTGGCCAAAAAGCTGAAATCACTACATTTCCGCCGATCCATACCAGCTGTACCCGTGATGCCCCGTGTTTTTTTCTTAAATACTCCCTCCCTGCTTTTTCTGCAACTGAATTTCGTAATGCCAGGGGAACAGAAAATTCAAGGGAAGTTTTTTTGATACCTGCATGCTCGATCTTCTTCATGGGAATGGAATTTCGAGTTCCCTTTGCGGAATGGGGTTCGAACCCGGGATCGGACGACGAGGAAGAGGCTCTCTCCTTCTGTGACATGCCCCTGTGCGAAAATCCCGACCTTCCCGCGGAATGGCGGGATTCGAACTCTGGATCTCCAGGTCACCAAGATTTTGACTTCGATTTCGGATGTTCGAACCCCATGGCGTACCACGCTTGCCCTGCGGACGATCTGTTCCACCAAGGTCGCCTGCTTCCTATGTCCTTGCCGAGATCTTCGAGCACCGAATCCGATCCGCCATTTGCTTACAGTAAATCCGATTCGCGCAATGAAAATCGGATTTTGTTAAATGAGAAGCTGCAGTCATGGAGAACGGACTCGCTGGACTCGCAGTCCAGCTACTGGACCAGCTCGAGCTCTGGAAATTCTCAAAGCTCACAGGGAAATTTAAATCACTCCGCCTCTGGAAATTCTTTAGATCATTCTGCCTCTGGAAAATATTTAAATCATTCTGCCTCTGGAAAATATTTCCGGCGAGGTAATAATGTCGCCACGGCGAGCACTAAATCCAAGCCCAAGCCAAATCGGGGCTCATCCACGGCTACAAAGCCTCCTGTTCCGTCCAGTAAATCGTCTCTGAAATGGCAGCAGTTCTTCACCCTAGGGTTAATGAAAACCCCTGCCATGAAGCTTGAAGACATGCGCCTCAGGCAACAGAAGCCTAACAGCCATGGCGTGGAGAAGTCCGTTCTTAAGCGCTCGGTTTCGTGCAGTTACGAGCAAGGGCCAAAGATTGCGTCTAAGGAGCCTATTTCTCTCAATTTTCGACACAAATCGAACTCCGTCAGAGAAAATATTTCCGCCGAGGAGACGCCTAAATCCAGGGGCTGGCGTATCCTGGCGCCATTGACGGCATTAAACGGCTGTAAAGCTTCAACAAATTCTGTCATCAACTGCTCCACCAGCAAGATGCACGCGGACGTTGGAGTATTTACAGATCACAGAAAATTGTCTAGTAAAAGGCCGTCTCTTTACGAGGATCAGAATTCACCAAGCTCTGCGAAATTGTCTGGCAGAGGATTTGCAAGTAGCTCCAAGGTGGATCCTCATAAACTTTCTTTCACCTAAGATTTGTCATTATGTAATTACAGATAGTATTTGATCTTCCGAGAAAGAATATTTGTGTTTCTGTTTCTGTTTCTGCTGTAAAATTTTCAGTTTCTTTGTGTTTCTGTTTCACAATGCGTTTTGCATTGACTATGGGAGATTCTTCGTATATTTGGTAAGAATTGCTACTGAATTTTCTTAATCCTGGTGCTCAACAAAGTTATTCAACGAGCCTGTAATTGCAGTCGTACATATTGACAGGCAAAATATTATACTCAAAAGTTACGAGGTTTTTCAAAATATTACCTGCTTTTCTATCTTGTCTGTACATGTCTTGCAATTAAACTACACAGTTGAATCCTGATAGCAATATCACAATTTCCACCACTGTCACCGTTTTTAATTTAATTTTAGTATAATTAATGTTTTAAAACATAACCACTTTGAAATGAAAGCCGAGATGATGTATTCTCTTGTAAAGAAAAAAAGGGCGAGGTTTATAAATTAGCCAAAGAAAAAGAGAAGGCATTAATATACTTGCAAATTTTGATTTTTGTATAAATATGTACATACTATTATGTGTGGAGAAGAGTCACGTCCTTCTAGAATATATGAGTAGATTTTTCATGATAGTTTGCATGAACATGTTTAAATTATTTTAAGTAAATTTATAATAACAATACAACTAAAATTATATAAAAGAAATAGTATAGGATAAAGACAATGTTTTAATTCAAAGGATTCAATTTGTATAGAGTTTTGGTTACATATAATAGATAAATGAGAATTATTTCTTTTGATTCTATTCTTTAAGAAATTGGTTATTATATTTAATAAAATGTCAAAGATTCAAGTTCAAAAATAAGATCACATTTATGTTATAAAAAATGGTCAAATAAAGTTCATGTATCATACAATGGAAGGTACATAGCTATTAAGAGCAATCATCCATAAAAAACACATTAGAAAAACCATTGTCAAACCACCCTTGTTGTTTGCCTCCTATCTGTAGACCGTCTCAAACAATCACACTCTTCCACTCTAACATATGCACTAGAAGCACCAATGATAACATCACATTTAAAGATTAGTTTGTGCTTCACAAATAAGTGTGGGAAATGGAAGCCAAATTGTGACTCCTTATTGTGGCATGTTCTATGAATTAAGAAACCACAAAACATAGGAATTGAAACTTTTTTCCTCAGTCATGTCCTACACACTCATTCTAGTACTATACACTCATTCTAATGTGCAACATGAAGACCAACTAGAAACTTACAAATATCATAGTAGTTGAGTCTCTTAAGGTCGACCTCTTAGTTAAGAGCATCCAGATCACCGTGTCTATGTGAATAATTAGATGCAACTTAGGTTACATAGTCAAATCTAGCCAACCTCAATTCTCCTTTCTATTAGCATTCAATATAGATTTCAAATAGCCTTGACACGTCCATATCATTGAACTAGTCTAGTAAAGATAGTTGCAACAAGTAGACCCTCATCCACGTTAGGAAATAATGCATCATACCCAATTTCATTTAATCCATTTCTTACACAACCCATGAGAGAGAAGCATGCATACAAGGTAATAGAATCATTGTTATGCATAGATCAAATAGACAAGTCACAAGATGACATAAGATATACCTTGGGAAAACCCACATGAGGAAATAATCCAACCTCTAATAACATCCATAATCTATCATATTATTTAGCAATAAAGCAATATGAAGCACTTATAGAGTTATAATGAATAATTCTAAAACATCAAGCCCTTCAATTCATCAATTCATTTCTTACATAACCCATGAGAGACAAACATGCATAAAAGCTTATAGAATCATTGTTATGCATATATCAAATAGACAAGTCACAAGATTACACAAGATATACCTTGGGAAAACCCTCATGAGGAAATAATCCAGCCTCCAACAACATCCATACTCCATCATATTGTTTAGCAATAAAGCAATATTAAGCTCTTATATAGAGTTATAATATATAATTATGAAACATCAAGCCCTTCAATGCATCCTCCATGTGTCTAGAAAGAATTCACACATCCTATGTCGTGCTTCCCATATACACTCCTTGGAAAGACTCAATAATGACAACCCACTCAACCAACCAACCTAAACCACTCAATATGTGTTTTCTTATATAGAATCAAGCTCACCCAAATATAAGTGGTAAATTAAAACCATGTGACTCAAAACCACGGTTTTACAAAACTGTTGACCCAACATTTAATATTGGGTACTAAGTTTTCACTTTATTAATATTTCCACAATATTAAACTAAACACATCTTTCCAATGTGGGACCCACATTAAATATATTATCAATGTGACATACAACAGATAAAGTGGTCCCAAGAATGTTAACTCATAGTGATGCACATCCATCTAGGTTTCCCTAGGTGCACCACACACATAATAATAAAATAGACATTGTAAACATTGTCCAAGGTGTACAACACCTTATCCAAACATTCTTCCACTTATTGTATGCATTGCATAAGGGTCAATTAATGATATGCACCATCATAGCCATACATGCAACCACATGAATCTCTAGCATAATCTTGTGCTTCATCAAGATAGCTGCAATAAAACCAAAGTGACCACCATCTCAAGCACAAACTCCTCTCATCCTCCAACATACCACCTATTGAAGAAAATGAACAAGCCAAGGTGTAGATGCACCAATCCAAGAATATAGGTATCAAATCCAATGTGATAACAAAGGCTCCAAGATATTGTCATAAGGTAAAAAATCTAGATTGTCATAAATGACATCCATAAATATGCCAATACATATAACCACCCACACCTCCTAGTTATAATCATCAACAATAAACTCATGCCAATCAAGTATTGATCCATAAACCACAATCAAGTTCCCAATATCTATCTTTGCAATGAAGTAAATACATATATAGCGAGTAGGAATAAGATATGTAGCATGTTCAATGGATATATAACACGAGTGGGTTCAAGTTTATCACTCTTTTTCTTCCTATGTACATATATAATTTTGGTCCCATTTTTTAATATTCAATATCTGCAATTCTCTAGAACCCTCATGTTTATGTGTGAAGCATGAAATGAGATTGTCTGTACTAGATTCTAATTGTTGATCATGATGTTTCTTGCTTATTTTTTTCTTCTTATTTTATGGTCCTTATGTTTATTTTCATATTTTATATTTCCTCTATATTAGACACCTAAAACTAACCACATTAACAATGCATCTAACATCACCACTTCTTCCACTTTTGTCACCATAATAGACATGTTGTAACCACACTTGCATAATCTTAACATTGGTTAATTAAGCAATTTATATTTATTAAATTAGTTATTAATTATAATCCTCAAACATTCCCTCCATCATCCAATTAATTAATTAAATTATATTTATTTGATTAAACTAATATCCTACATCTATATCCCCAAATTGCTTAAATAATTTAATTGTTTTCTTATCTATGATAAAGCTCCAAATCCTAATCTAATCCCCCACGATAATAGGACAAATCATGCCCACATCCATAATTAAAAATTAAAATGAATGCAAGTCACCAATCCAAGATAAAGTCAACATTTAATCTTGGTCATTAAGTCATTTGACTAATCATTGTCATCCATCTCTAGCTACCTTTAATACGAATTCAAACTAAGTTTTAGTCCCACCAATCATCTAATCATGTCAACTTTATCCCTCCATCCACTAACCACTAGCATTTTATCTCTACTCCATCTCAAATTCAAATTCAAATATCTTCTCATGAAATCCTATCCATCCATCCTAAGCCAACCACAATCGAACATTTATCCCAGCCACCCAGAAAGGAAGAATATTGGATGCAACAAAGTTATGTTGTAGAACTAGGCAACTACACTAGAATATTTGATGCAACAAAGTTATACTGTAGAACTAGGCAACTACATTAAGTTCAATCATCAATGTATCATTTGGAGCATGACATTTAGGTAATAAAATGGTTTATATGGTAAGAAGTTTACATTCCATTTTCTCTATTGAAGGCACATGTTTGATATACAATAAGATAATTGTTTGAAGTTTGTTTCTTACTTGCTTTTCATACATTTTAGTGTTCACATCTTCCAAGAATGCTTTGATATTAATTTCTTTCTTTATATTTTATGTTTCAAATTTCTCAATAGTAATCTTTCTATATTAAATATTGAAATACAATATCTAGGTTCTCGAAACTTGAAAAATGTAATTTGGCATAATGTAGGTCTCAAGTTCTCAATACGAAATACACATAAACTACTACTAGGTGCTTAATAAGGTTTTCGCTTCTAGACAAGGGAGGGGCATTATATAATACTAATACATATGCATGTACTTTTAATATCATTTCTTTTTGTGCTTGAATGTTTTACAAAATGGAGAGATCACATATAGGATATATTATAGATTTAATAAAATATTCAATAAACTACAAAGTAGATAGGCCCTTTATATTATTACCATGACTCACCTCTAGTTTTCAATGTCAACTCAAAATAACTTTACGCTTGGTCTACTACACTAAATCAAATCTAGGACATTGTGTAGATTTAACAAAGTATTCAATAAAGTATGAAGCATATAGGTCCTCTTTATTATATTACCCATGACTAAGTTTTAGTTTTTTGAAACTAAATTGTGCACTGTAGACTACATTAGATAATATTAAAAGATTGACACACTCAATGATAAAACATATTTATGAACATTATGAGAGTAAATAAGTGAATTTACTACTCGTACTACAGGCCCTCTAATACCTTATAGGGAACCAAATTGCATGATATGAAGTACAAAAAAATGTTATGGTAAGTAAAAATCTTCAAGCACGTAATGTTTCCGACAAAATCATCTCAGAGAAAAACATCCTACAAAACTCAATATTCCAAGATATTAAATACTCCTATGGAATTCAAAAAAAAACTTTCACAAAATATTATAATATCTCGTGTTATACAAAGATTAGTCCTCCTCATTAATAAATTTAGTCCCTAAACCCCTCAGACCCTCTGGAGGCACGTCTGCTACAATGACAAGTGAGTACAATTCCTTACCATCCTCTTCAAGATCAAGCTTCCTGGAGATTCAAACCCTAAACCTCCTTGGCACACTCCTAATACCCCTGCTCCACATGACCTTGTTCAACTTCAAATCAGTTCTTACATCAGTTATTCCCATAGCCTTTTGGGCAAACTTCTTGATTTCCTTAACGACCTTTGGGGCCATTTTCTTAAAAGTACAACCATGAAGATGCTTATGTAGATTAATGGTGTATTCCCTGGTCACAACCTCTTCCCTGCGACTCTTGCCTTTCTCAGTTTAGTTTTCAACATCAACTCAAAAAAAATAAAAAATACTTGGTTTACTTCACTAGTCATACAATGCTCATTGATCAAAATATTTCATGTATTAAGATTTGGAGTGTAACCCATATCTTTCATCACATTAAAAAATTGATAAGCTTCATTTAGGTCCCTAGCCTTGTAGATCCTAAAAATGAGTTGACTAAAGGAATCATTATCCAATACAAAAAAATCTCCTTTAGAGTCTTAATAACACTAAAAGCCTCATAAAAAAGAATGTGTAAGCATCAAAGTAGATTAAAGTGGAAGATTGTATAACCTAGTATATATGTATGGATAGTTTTTTTCTTTGTATGTAGAGATTAATTCTATTTTCAAATGAATAAATTCTTTATATATCAGAGATAGACACAATTGCCTTTATAAAGGAATTAGTAGTTCACTATCTAATTTCTCTAGATATAAGCATTGTATGGCCTCCAAAGTTTTATTAGATAATTATTGTGGATTAGCTACAATTCCTATGAATATATGAACATCTTTTCCTTCTCTATTCATGAGTTAAAAAATATTTGTATAACACATAGGTTTATGAATTTTTATAGTGTATTGAAAGCATCATGTTTATGATATTTTACTAATGTAAACACATATATCATTCTAGTACATATTGATGTGCTTTAATTTGTATATATATAGTATCTTGTATATAATGTTTTTAATTCATAGAAGAAAGGTGGAGGTGCAGTACAATGAGGAAGCATTTAAGGGAGCTTGGTTTGAGTGAAGCATGCTTAGATTACATAGTATGATATAGGTAATAGCGAGAAGCTAAGTTTTTTTATTTAATATGATAAATTTGTGACAGTTGATTAGGAAAAAGATACACTGGTGGAGGAAGTGTGTATTGAGAATATACAACCATTTCCTCCTCCTATGTAGTGGTTTAAGAATTACTTACTATGAATTCAATTAGAGCACATGATAATGATTGCTAGGGGAGTGACATCATCTTAAAAATTTTAGACTTGCATTTGGGTAGGATGAAGCTCTTCTCATTCTGCTTACCTAGAACTTTCATGATGAAAGCATACCCTCACTCACATTTGTACCTTTCCTGACTATGAAATAAATGAAACTAAAGCTTGCCTTCCTTTCATATTTTTATATAAG
The DNA here is from genome assembly GCA_018584345.1 of Thuja plicata. Taxonomy (NCBI): domain Eukaryota; kingdom Viridiplantae; phylum Streptophyta; class Pinopsida; order Cupressales; family Cupressaceae; genus Thuja; species Thuja plicata. Next base: position 1,171,435 of record MU223655.1, read on the forward strand.
CCACCTCTTCATAATAATACCCCAGTGAGATTTGAACCTTGGTAACAAGAATCACACTACCACAATTTAACTTTTACACAATGATACTAACACTCTTAATAATTTCAATATTATCATATAAAAAATATATTTTAATTTTAATAAATATTACTATCACAATATTAGTTTTTATTTTAAAATTATATTTAAATTGTTATATCTCATTAACCTAATATATTTTGCAAAATAATAAATAAAAAATAGACATTGAAATTGTACATTATGTAGAATTTCTTATGGATGCATCTATTGCACCCTTAAGAGGGGCAAGCGCGAGTTAATCATTATAATCTCCTGCATAATGTTGAAGGCAGATCCTAAATTAGTCCGCAACATGTTTTATTCTGTTTTGTCACTTACCGGTTTGTGAGCTTCCATTCCGCAACTTCCGTTATATAAGTTAAATAGCAATTTCTTTGATGCTCCAACTTTGACGTTATTTGCGCCGGCATCGAGGCCGATTGTCATCGATAAATCACCATCGCTGTCCTTGGGTGAGGGTCCCACATTCAATTTTAACTTCTCTTTCAAATACCATCACTAGGAATTTTAAAGCCAAAACGCTTGGTTCCACGAGGGGAGCCTATAAAATAGGAGTTATAGCTAATTTGATGCATTCAAATCTTAAATGACAAATTGGGTTCTATGATTTTTAAAGGGTTTTTTTTTTCTTCTTTTTCATGTGATTTAAATATTTATAGCTATGGTTCTAGTTTTTAGGCAGTAATGATGTACGTTGTGGGATCAGGGTTAAAAAGTGCTCATTTTAAAGTGTCACCCTTACTACTCAAAGATGCCCTAATAATAGTGAGCTAGAGCCACCTTAGAAGTTATCAATACTTATGCACAAATGTCTGAGTGCTCATTCAAAAATGACCCAGTAGTTGTTCAAAAATATCCATTACTGGAGGTATAAATGGGTGACTATATATATATATATATATATATATATATATTACGGAGGGTTCAGACCTATGAGGCTGCCCAGCAGAGGCACAAAGCATGCAAGCAACCAACTAGCGAAGGCCACCACAAAAATGTTTTAGAAACACGAAATGGGTGCATTTGTGCCTGAAACCTCTTTGGCTAAGAGCTAAGGTCTGAGGGGTATTTATTCAGCCAAATTTGCATCGGGCACGATCTCGACCTCATCCCTTATGATGTCGGAGCCTTGCACTCAGTAAGAATTGATCCCTGGTGGGCTCATTTGGAGCCATTCAACTTCACCAGTAGACCAAGGGCCCATTTACATTACATCATATATTTATTAATGAACTTTTTTCATTATTTAGGCTTCTTTAAAGTCATTCATTTGGAGGTCAAGTGTGCATGGAGTGTGTTGTTATTGAAATGTGGGTAGTAAGTGGTGCTCTTCCCCTAGGTACTACTACTATGTGATGTGTTGACGGGACTCTTGTGACCGGGGTCTACCAACAGAGGTAAGTTGTCACCGGGTACCGGGGTACTGGCCTGTAAAGGTTGTCCGGGGAAATGAGATTCCTCGGGCCTCCAAGCACGTGAGAGTTGGGTCTCGACAGTGCGGGGCTCGGTTGGGAGATGTGACTATTTTTCGAGGGGGATAGCTGGTTATCTTCAACTCGTCAACTCTGGGGATTCAAGTAAGTGGGGGTTCCTGCAAGCATGCTTACACTTAACAAATAAACTAGAAAAGATACTGCAGAGTTAGAAATATTTCATCTACCTATAGTTATACTAAACATTCAAAACATCAACAATGCTCTAACACACTACACTAAATACCGAAGAAACATACAACCATCAGTTCATGTTTCATCAGTAGCATTGAGCTCTACAACTAAGAACTGAGAAAACCATATTGCTATTAGCTATGGACTGCAAAATCATCAATTTTCCCGACCCTTGGAATGAGGTCAGACTTATTATTTATACACATCTTTCGGTCTAACCCTAACCCTAACTTATTTTACACTTTACAATAAAATACATTATCTGGTGGCCGATACTACCTGTGCCACTCTACAAAAGACCTAGAGATGGAAAAGGTCTGACATGTCAGAAGAAAAAGACAAGAAAGATGGAGTGGAAGAATCGGCCTCGAGAAGAGAGCCGAGAAGGAGAAAGAAGAAATTCGATCCCCCGGGGATCGAGGCTACATGCCTCATAAATGGGAAAAGTGGCGCCCTATCTCTGATGCGCCAGGTGTATTTCTGAAGCGGTGCCTTGGGAAAACCATCTGTCAGAAACCTCCCGTTGAGCTGACGTGCCTTGATGTAGTTCACCCACCTTCTGACAACCTTTATTAACTGCCACCCGCCTTTTGACAACTTTTACTAACTGCCTTGAAAGTGACCGATCGGCCCTGGGGACCGGGACACGGGTCACTTAAAGAATACAAAATGTAGGATCCAAAATTCTGGGATCCGAGAACTTGCGTTCCAAAAGAATAAAGAATACGAAACATTTTCCCTGAGTTTTCTCCAGCTCCCGGAGAATCTCTATTGTTGTTTACTGTCATTGAAGGTCTGGAGGAGACGGGAAATTCCATCTTCATCGATGTCTTTAAGGCCAGCTCGCCGGTACTTGGCCACCTCAATCTGTTCTCCTAGGTCTAGAATATTGTTCTTAAATTCTTCGGCCATCTTTGCTGCATCGTGACCACTGAGTATCATGCGAGTTATTCACGTCATTTTAGCTCTGTCTATCCCCTCCGGGGATTGATACCTTGATTCCATTAATTCATCAAACTTTCCCAAAACATATTCCTCCGGCGTGCATGTGTCGGTGCTAAACAGATCAGCTCCGGAGACCTTTGAAACAAAAGACTTGTATAAATTGAAAGAATATTGGACTGCATTGACCTTATCACGTAGAGTCCCCACTAGTTGCTTGATTACCCCCAATGTGAGGTCAAGTCTGGAGTGCTGGGTCTTTACAAAATCAAATGACTCTTCTCCTAAAATTCTGGACTCGGAGACAATCTCCTCTTCGAGGCCAATGAGTTCTTCTAACTCAACCTTCCATGCCTCATAATTCTCAATGTCTCCCTCCCATATGCTGATGGTGGTTTCGGCCTGTGTAAGACGTGGCGGGCCGCATATAAATTCGGGAGTGTGGACACCAAGAAACGCCGAACGTTTCCCAACTACAAGGCAACCGATTCATCAACCGCTTGGGCCTTCTTCTTCATTGTCCGTAATGAGTCTATATCACTCTGCGAAAGTGATGCATCTGACGTAGAGGCCCCCAGAGGAATAATGTTAATGGGCCAGGCTAGCTCAGTCAGCAACCCCATGAGGTTTGCATTTTTCTCCTTTTCTGCCTTGAACTTTTGAGCCTCTTTTTCGTAGCGAGCCTCCACTGCTTTGGCTGCTTCTTTCAATAGGTCCAATTCACCCTGTTTTCCTCTCTTCCCTAGTGACACTTTTGTGACATTGTAATCTCCGGCCTCAGCCGTTGCCTCATCTGCATCTGGGGAAGGTGTCGCGATTACTGCGACTGTTTCTCCGCCTGACTCGGTCTGAAGAGTGTGGACTGTCTGGGATTTCTTAACCTTTGGTGGGTTCTGCGCCTGAGCCATCATCTCTGCCAAATAAAGATGGGCTTTGGGTGTTGTTGGGGCTTTTCTCTTCTGAGATTCTACCAACCACTGTGGCGGTAGGGGTGGCTTTACAGCCAAAATCTTCTCCTGTGACTTCTCCCCGGGATCTTGTTGTGCCCTTTCAACAGTATGAGCCTCTTTTGGCTCCTTCCCTGTATCTTTTGACTCACCAGTAACATTTGCTCCGGTGATACCTATGTCCTTTGCCCCATTGTCCATATCCTTGGAAATATTTGGATCTTCATTGGTTGCCTTGGGGTTCTCTTCTTCATCTTGTTGCTGCTCTTCCTCAACCTCTGTGGCTAGGATGTTCTCTTCTGTTGATATATCTTTTGGTAGTGGGGGAGGCAACGGGCCGAGATTCAATGTTTGGGCCACAGTGATTACCTCCCCAAATGTTACCTTTGGGAGTGGCGTCTGGAACACGACGGTTGGGGTCACGGTTGTTTCCGTAGGTCTGGTTTTCCCAACCAATGTCATTTGTTCACTTTGCTTTTGTTGGCCTGAAACTCCCATATCTTGTATTTTTGGGACTCCAGAGGTGTCCACCTATTCCGCCCCCTTTTCTTCTTCTATTTGTACCTCTTGCTCCTGTGCAGGTTCTTGTTCTGGAGCTTCCTCCTGTGCGGCAATTCTCCCATGGGCTGTATGATGTCTCCCTGCAAATTCCCAAACTCGTGATCATCAAACTCTTCTTGAGGGGGAGGGTTTGCCGGGACGTGAGCGTGTTCTGGTTCTCTCTTCGGCTCCGGGGAGTCAGAAGAAATAATTTCTACTTGTGGGATTTGCGGCATCCCAAGCTCCAGTTCTGTCTTTGGCTTTGGATTGAGCCTTTTCTTCCGCATGGTAACCAAAGGAGGCCCTGCATCCGTTAGGACTGCCTGCTCCTCTTTCGCATCTATTCTTGTCGCCCTGACCATTAGTGCTGCCAGTGAAGGGGAAGAAGGAGGACGGACAAGTCCGGTCATGAGCACTGGAGTGGCCAACCACGTGATTAATTTCTCTCTCATCTGCTGGGAGGCCGCTATCGATTATTTCAGTTGTTCTTTTATGGGGTCTCTTGTAGGGTTGGAGTTTCCATTATTCTCTTTCCTCTATCCTCTCCTTGTGAAGAGGTTCCGGCTCTGAAAGTCAGCTTTTGTACTGTCGGGCAAGCTCTGCGGGTACTCTCGAGGCATACTCTCTTAAAGTATTTGTGGCTGCGCTCGACCACGTTGCGAGTGATTTCCTCAATGGTAGGCCCCTCCTGGGTATTCCAGTCTACCGGTCGGAGGGCCAGCTTATCAATTCCCTTTTCCTTGTACTGGGGATCTATTATGGGTCTGGCGTCTGAGAAGTCATCTGGAAATTTCTGGAGCTTCAATCTTTCCATCACCCCCATGGTCATCCGGACGTAATGCTAGCTCCGGACTTCAACATCATCCTGGCAATCTTCCCAGAAGTCCTCAATGTGAAATCGGTGGGGCTCTGATGCCCGGGGAAGTGCCAATGCAATTTTGCCAAGCGGATCAAAGTTCTTCCGCACTAGATAGAATTCTGCCAAGTTTAGGCTCTTGAGCTCGCTGTCTGCCTCCTTGGCTACGGTCAAAATGCACGAGTAATTCCCACAAGTGATTGGGAATGGAACATTTGTCACCTTCTTTAGAGCATATAAGGCGTGCAACTCCAGCATTTGTCTGCAGTATTCTAAGAGGATTATCTTGTTCCCACAATGTTTGGGCAACAAGTAAGGTTTTCTAGAGAAGCTGGTTATCCGTATGTAGGTATGTTGCTGGAATTGGATGTCGTAATGGCCATAACTTTTGACCAGATCTATTGCCTCCTTGGAGAGGTGGTACCCTGCATCCTGAGTAGGCGTGAGCAGATTGTAGTAGACGAAGGCGTCGTTCACCCGACAGAAGCTAGGGAAACTAGCCTCCCATTAAATTTATGGGAAATAATCCCAGGGAGCCTTTTGACCTGGGCCGATCCCAAGTACATCTGATGTGAGCAGCCCGTTGGTGATGGGTCATTGTTGCGCTAAGGCCCAGAGAACGTAAGAAGTCATATAGAATTTGCGCTTTTGGGCCACCTGAAGGAACTGAGAGTCTACATGATTAGAAATGATGGCGGCCCAATCAAAGTATTGCTCGTCGGTGGAGATGCCAAGCAAAAAGTAGTACATCCACCCTGAGAACTCTCGGGCATGGGGTTGCTCGTAGATCCGGCATAGTGCTATCATCCCCATCTGGATACTTTCTTTAAACTCAGATCTGGGGATCTCTAATTTCATTTTCTTGGGGTCCCTCTTCGGGGTCTTGAGCCAATGGGTGTTCATATATTGCCGGGCTGTGACCTCTAGCAGCTGAAATTGCCCTAAGGCATCAGATCTGGTAACGACAGCTGGGTCATCAAACTGAGGAATCCCAAAACCTACCCGAAAATTTACGGCGTCGAAAGACACCATGGGGGTGGGATATCTGGTCAGGACCGGGGCGACGAGCATGATGACCCGGATGGAGGAGTTGTAATGTGCTGCAAGGGTGAGAATCATCTCCGGGGTCTGCACCAAGCATGGGAAATAGGCGGCCTTCAGTATCCCGAAATCCCCAACGCTGATCGCCAACGGATCCCCAGACTGTCATTGTATAAACATTATCTTGACCAAGGCCTGCATCTCTTCCCACATACCGACGCTGGTGTCGGTGATCAACTAGACTTGGGATTCAATCTTTGACCCTACAACAGTATTGTCCTTCAAGTATTTCATGCTGAGAGGCAATTTTTCCAAGGCCCTCTCAATTTTGGATCTGACAACTGCCCTAGTGATCGCTGTGGAGGGGAGCTCTGGACTTTCGGGTGGTGAAGATGCGGAAGCCTCAAACATAATGAAGATACATTGCTTTGAAAACCTGCAAGGCAAGGCGACCATTAGAATTCATAGATAAATAATATTCTGGGATCCGGAGATCTTACCACCGAGGCACGTCCTTAGCCTGAAAAGTTAGTTTGGGTTCAAAATCCTGAACAGTATATATAATGCAAACTTAGAAAATTAATCGCTATCCGGGCCTGGGGATTTCAGCATACTTAACGGAAGTAAGATGTGGGTTGGTGAAGACAAAAGACCCGGGGTCCAGAAAAATAACCGTTGGAAGATGTGAGAAAACAGTGAGCTATCAGGCCCACGTGGGCGTCACGTGGCTATGCAATAAATGGGGAGTTATGGCGACGGCGGCACCGACTGCCCAAACGCGCCAAATGTTAGTAATAACTGAGAGGGGGGTGAATCAGTGGCCTCAAAAATTTATCCTTTTAAACTTCAATCCACCAATTAATACACCTCAGATTATTAAGTCCCTACAAGATGTATGCCTTTGAAATACTTAAAATAAATAACTGTCTATCGGTTTGCCTTGTCTGTCCTTATTCTCCTTGATAATCGATAAGCAGTAAAACTTATTTATCGATACTCAGTAAATATGCAAAGTATACCAGTCAATCCATAAATGCTTATGTGAAATGTAAAACACTAAAGTAATAAACCACACACACATAACCCAAGGATTTTAATGTGGAAACCCTGTTAAGGGAAAAACCACTGGGATCGGTATGCCAAATTTTCACTCTTCTGAAGTGAGCCCTGTTAGGAGCCAACCCTGTTAAAGGTTACAAACACACGGTTAAGTGCGACTTTGTTAGAGGATTTTTATACATAGGTTGTCACTTAGTATCTGGCATCTATGCTACCATCCTTGAATCAGTCTCTTGACTGTCAATAGGCTTTATGCTAATCTTACAACCATCCTTGAATCAACCTTCTTCTTAGACTGTCAATAGGCTTTAGGTAAGACCGATGCTACTATCATGAGTCAAACATTTGGTAATCTATTAGGATATACCTCAATTACAAAAGACTGTTAAGTCCTGCTCTGTTAAGAGACTTAATGCTTCAATGGTTAAACTGAAACAAAATGACCTATTTCTAATGCAACTGAATTGCAGATT
>MU223655.1:1198527-1213089 GCA_018584345.1 Thuja plicata
CTGTCAATAGGCTTTAGGTAAGACCGATGCTACTATCATGAGTCAACCTTCTGGTAATCTGTTAGGATATACCTCAATTACAAAAGACTGTTAAGTCCTGCTCTGTTAAGAGACTTAATGCTTTAATAGTTAAACTGAAACAAAATGACCTGTTTCTAATGCAACTGAATTATAGATTTTCAGATCTATTTACTTACAATATCTTTCTGATCAATGTATCAATTCAATTCCTTTGTACTTAACTCTTTCTTCTCTATGATGCTATGCTTTTCTATTCGTTGGTGTCTACAGAATTCTTTAGCTCTCCCTTAGCTTGATTGATCAGGACTGCATGAAGTTTATCCTTCATCAATTTCTCTTTAGCATCTTCTATCAGTTCACTCCCCCGTGTATCTGATTGCATACGGAAATGAATTATGCTTGTCTCTTATATAGACATGATATTCCTTAATTCTTGGTTCTTGATTCTTGATTCTTGGCATGAAAAATAATCCAGCCAAATTGATTTATGGCTTTAACTCCTGATTTATCTCATAGTTATCTTCTTGCCAGCTGTACAAATCAATTGCTTAACTACGGTTTGAATAAAAAAAATAAAACAACCAGTTAATTCTATCCTTTAGCTCTGCCAGATAGATATTTTGTCATTTTCTGATCTCTCTGTTCTGTCGGTTAATTCTGCAGTTTATCGCCGGTGACAACTGCCAGTTTCGTCGGTGCAAATTCAGTTAGCTTCGGGATCTCCGTTCGTCAGGGATCATTGGATCTTGCTCGTTGGGAAACACTGTTTTTAGCTCGTCGGGCATCCTATGATTCTGCTTCGTCGGGCAACATTGTCTTCTACTCGTCGGGCATCACTATGACTTTATCTCTATCTTTACCGATGGTGTGCACTCCATCGGTGTAGTCTGTCACTTGGTGAATACTTGACTTTTATGCATTGCTGAAAGCATAACCTCTGTTCCATTGAATCTCTGAAGTCTTTGGCATTATGTTTATGACCATACATATGATATCAAGTTGACATCAATGAAAATACAAACCATTAACTGATTTAATGTCTTGCATCATCTTCAACTTAATATAGTCAAACATTCAATCAGTTACATGTCATCACAAAAAGTAGAGGCCACTTGGACAATCTTGAATGCATGCGTGGGACATAAATTAAATATTAAGGCTAGCTGATGGAGGAGATAGAAAATTGCCTGGTTGAAACCAGTCGAGAGCCGAGTTCAACCAGGTGGTATTCTGCCTAGAACGAGCTCGCAAACCTTGAACGAAATGTAGACGAAGCACGACGAGCTCGACACGAGACTAGACGAATATAAATAGAATATACACCTAAGTATAGCGGGGCTGAAGGATATATATATAGAAAATAGAAGGATATACATCATATACACTAAATTTACAGCAGAATGAAAATGCGAAACGATAACCCTATACAAAACCACGCAGAAAAAATGTACAAAATGTACAATATCTTACACCGCATAGAGGGCGGACAACCCTCGGGCAGAGCCAACCCACCAATGCGCAGTGAACCAGACGACAAGGACAACGAAAATAAAACAAAGCAGAAACGCAAACAAAAACACAACGAAAAGCAGAAAAACAAAAGAAAGAACCGGGAACGCCAACCTGGAATCTGAAGAAGGGAAAGGGAGGAAAGGCACTTTGGGCGCTCTACAATAGTTTCCAACTTTGAATGATCACCAACCAGCACTGAAAATCAACTCTTAATCGCCCACTAAGCTCAGAGTAAGTCACACTTGATTCTCGCTGAAATCGCCTATGAATCACTCTGAAATCGCCTAAGTGCTTTTAATCGCGGTAACTGTGAAAGTGACATGTAATTTCTATTTATACCCAAGGTGAAAAGAAAGTTACCTTTCTTTCTGCAAACTCTGGAACAGGCAGACCTCCGGACTCCAGGCCTGGGGATTCCGTGCGACCATAACCTCTTACGAAAAGAGGACATCGTGGCAGGGAATCCCGGAGTCTGGGGTCCGGCTCCTGGAAAAGAAACAACCAATTCCGGGACCAGGTCCCGGAGACATGAAGGACAAAAATACAAAACCAAAAACCAACACCACAGGAAAGAAAACCCGGATAAAGAAACAAAAGAAACAAAGGCAAAGAAAGCAAGGCAAGAGCCAAAAGGCAAAATAAAAAAGGGGGGACCCAACATTTTGCACACAAAATGTAGGGACGGGGATGGAGGGCATAACAAATGGTGACTATCTGGGACGAATGCCTTAGCGCATTTGAGAACTACAGAATCTCTAGTTAGCAACATTGGAACAAATCATTAGTCGAAGCATCTTACTTGCAAAGAGTAACATGTCTGAGAAAATTCGGCCATACGCGATTCAATCCGTGATCCTTTCATCAGTGGTGAAGTGTGTGCTTTGGAAGGAAGTCAAGCCGATGACCTCTGGGAGAAGCAGAGAAGAGGCACTAAGTATATTAAACCCAAAGTCATCAAATCCGCTCGTTTCTCCCGGACACCGGAGTTTTGTCCCATTTCTTTTTTTCTTGTTGTTTTGTACGTTTCTGCTGGGAGGGCGGTACTTGTTTCACCATCAAGCTTAAGCTTAGCTAAATTTAATGGCGGTACTTCTTTCACCCTTCCACCCACCTTAATATGTTGAATGAGGGAGGAAAACTCCAGATCCAAAAAGAATCTTTTAAAAGTTCAGACTTGGGTCAACCAACTAGTGCAACCGATCTACCCTCAATGTGTTTGATTACTTGTTCCTTAATTCTTTATTTCTCTGACTACCAGACTTCCGGGGATAAATTCGATGAAGATTACTCATAATTTGCTACCAAACTTGCAAAATAACTCCAGAGACTGGACCAATTCCACCATGCTAACAATAGATTTCAAGTTCACCGTAGTGCCAAAGGCAACATCCCAGAGACTAGATGTTATGCAAAGCATACCAGTCCTCACAAGAGGGGGAGAAAAACGCTGGAACCTGAAAAAGAAAACAAGAAAAATAAAAGGCAACAAAATTAGAAAAGGGGCGTTCCTGGAGGACGGCCGACAAGGCTATTTACAAAATAAGGCACCCCAAACGGGGACACGGGGAAAGAAATATTTACAAGCAAGAAAATGTACATAAAATACAACTCTACGGCTTGGGGAACCCTCGGGAGGTGTAAAATCAGATTCCTAAGAGGGGGATGAGTTAATGTCCTCCTTCTAGCGCCAATTTCTGTTGACGAGTTGAAGATAACCAGCTATCCCTCTCGAAAAATAGTCACATCTCTCAATCGAGCCCCGCACTATCGAGACCCGACTCTCACGTGCTTGGAGGCCCGGGGAATCTCATTTCCCCGGACAACCTTTACAAGCGAAGTTGGCCGGTACCCCAGTACCCGGTGACAACTTACCTCTGTTGGCAGACCCCGGTCACAAGAGTCCCGTCAACATGATGTTAATCTAGTATCTCCTTTTATTGATGGGGCCACGGATAGGAATTGAAATAGGAATAAGTAAGCATGAAATGTTTTTGAATTTGATTGTCAGAGTATATTATGGATCGAATCTTGTGATTCATCATTAGAAATATGAATTCTTTACTATTAGATTAAGAAGTGTTGGAGTTGCTAACTGTTGAGGTTTTTGATCTTCTTTTTTCAATGGCCATCTACTAGGATGATCTGCCTCCCTTTTCCCCTCTTATTAAAATCATATTGAGTGATATGGTGTTCAACATTTTGTGGTTTAGATTGTAGTTTTTATTCGAAGTTTTCCTTACTTGTATTTTATTTATTTCATCTGCCATTGCTATATTTTTTGATTTGATTTCGAATAATTTTTTTATCATCAATATTTCATATCATACTCAATGGTTCATTTATCCTCTAGCTATTTCATCTTGATGATGGATCATTGAGTATGATCTTAAATATTGATGATAAAAAATTCTACATAGTCAAATCCACGAATATACCAATAATATTATGGATTGTAGAAATTTCACAACTTTAATTTTATGTGTTTAAACAAAATCTTATATAATATAATATTTAACATATTCAACAACACTTATCTCTAATAAACTATTTAGGTATAAATCAAATAACATTACCAATCAACTAACAACCAAACAAGAGTAACTATATGATGAGGGCCTTTAACATTTACTATTCTTTTTATAATCTATTGTAACCATTCTTATGACTGTTTTTTTAATGATACATCATGATTACAATGTCTAGTTTTGAATCAAACTCATCATTCATTAGAATGAATAGTCTACTTCACTCTCATTGAATTTAAGTGATACAATAAATCAATGAATTTGACTCATTTATTAAATTATTGAATATTGGTATAATAAATCAATAAACTTGAGTAAAAAATAAACAATTGAATCTTTAATTCATAGAAAACGACTCCTACCAAATGTTTCTTCATAAATTATCATATATTAAAAAGAACATCTCTTTTATTTTAATAGATGTGTTTTGAAAAGTTTTGCTCATCCAATCTCTTATCCCCATGCATATGAAACAGGGGAATTGAGGTCCATTTACTTTATCGTCATGAGTGAAGACTGTGATATTTTGCACAACACTGATGGACTCCCCTCATCATTTCATGTCATCATTTTGCACAACACTCCTGCTTTTACATCAACATCTTTGAGTTTTGTTTCACACTGGCGAGAAGACTTTTAAGCATATTTTAAGCCGGCAATGTTTTGGCTTTATATATTAAATGTTTTGGTGGTACTTGTTACAGTACAACACACGGATGCCTTGCTCATTTATTAAATGTAACAATAGTAACAAGGTAAGGCCAAGATCCTCGGTCTCCCATGCAGATGTGAACTTCGATTCTCATAAAGATCAATCCTGATCAATGACTATTGCTCGCCTTCCCTAGGGCACATATATAATCTTTAATTTTTATCTCTATTTTGGGATTCATAGTAAGATTTATCTTTATTTTGGAAGGATAATAATGGGTTGATATACATAAATAAAATTGGAAATTATAGAAAAAAGATAGTGAAAAATAATGTTATGATATTGTTAATAGAATTTAATTGTATAGTTTGTGAATCAAATTCATTGATCTATGTTTCATGAGTAGTGGTTCATAAGAACCCATCTCTTTTGAGAATATATGGTACACTTAGCACTCATTGCATATAAGTGATTCTCGCAGAGGTGAAGCATTTGAGCTTGAGTTGGAGTAGTATTAGGATGGGTGATCTCCTGGGAAGACGCATCACGTAGATGCAATGAGTGCTAAATGTACCATTCATTCTCACGAGAGATGAGTTCTTGTGAACTACTAATCATGAAACATTGGTCAATGAGTTTGACTCAAAAGCTACACAATTAAATCCAGATAACAATATCATTATTTAATTTCTTGTGGAGAATATCTCCTACTTGAAAATATGTCGTCCACACAAGAAGTTAAATTATTCATATGTAATTGAATTTAGATAGGTCACATTTAGAATAGGAGGTATATTAATTAATTAAGATTAAATGATGATAATTTGGAATAGATAAATGAAATAATTGTAATAGGTGTTTTGGAAAAGTAAGATCTAAAGAGAATGATATTTAGTTATATTTAATCAAATAATAATATTTTTTCTTTTCTTGATGACAATTCATAGAGTGTGATATATGAAATATTGATGTTAAAAATGTTACATAGTTGTTTCCAGAAGATTTCTCAAATAAATGATTGTGAATCTTGAATACTTTAGAAATAGATTAATATGTGCTCTTGAAATGACACCCCTCCATATATGCAATGTCTCATATACAATGTCAAATAGGTACGTTATCTTAGGTCGACTCTATATATCTAGGTTAGTCCATGATTATAATTTTTACATCTATTTTATGATAAGCCTTAACCTTGGATTGCAATGCTAAGAACACATAAATCATTAATTTTGGGAAATAGATTAGAAAACCAGGCTTTTAGGCTATAAAGGTTTATTCAGCCCTATTTTTTATTTTAAAGTAGTCAACATTAGTTCTCTCTAATGCTTATGACATAAACCTATTTTATCTCTATAATTTCAAACAAAATGCTCAATTAACTTCCCATATCAAAAGCTAAGGCCTTTAGAAGGGGCTCTCCCATATGTAAAAATATCTATGAACTATAAGAGAGAGTTACACTTGTTGACCAATATATCTCACATGTTATGACATGTTGTAAGACATCTATTGGGACTCAATCTTGTAATGTGATATTTTCATGTTGTCAATGCGTCAACGTCCCTTGCGAGATTCATGACATGGTTTAATAACCTCTTGTGTCTTCTATAAGTCTAGTGGTTGTATCGAGCATTGACATGTCGATCTTTTGGTGCAATGAAAACCCTAGCTTCTAACAAGTGGTATGAGAGCTTGGTCACAGGTTCGAATCCCCGCAGGTCACGATGAGTAACGCTGAGAGGGGGATTGTTAGCAATGCGCTAGCATTTCTCACAGGATTCATGACATGGTTTAAGAACCTCCCGTGTCTTCTATAAGTCTAGTGGTTGTATCGGGCATTGACAGGTCGATCTTTTGGTGTAACGACAACCCTAGCTTCTAACATTTCATTGAGTCTCAATTTTTTTGTCCACTTAGGGTTTCTTTTTCCTTTATTATATAATTGATTTGTGTAGTATAGAAAATTGTACACCTTTATAAATTCACACTTACCTTGGACTCATTTTGGTGGTTATGCCTAATATTTTTAGTTTATGTATGATTGTGCTTAGTTTTGGGACCATTTATAGAAGCTTGGTGCAATCCACTATTCAATGACTTTTGTTCTAGCCTAAATTGCTAGGACTAGGACACCCAACGCCCCTAACCTAGTGGACTAGGGTGCCCAACACCCTTGTCTAGGTAGTTTAGCCCAAAATTTGAAACTTCAATGGTCAACTTTACAAGTAGATGGAAAATACTCCCAATGTCGACCTTAACCAAAAACTAAATCTAAAAAGGTGTAAGTTGAATATAAATACAAATTCCTCTCGCATTTGAACAACTATCTATCAATATTAAGTATTCTAATCAAGTATATTCAAGGAAATTGAGCACAAATTCATAATGAAGGACTCAAGAATTTAAGTTTCAACAATTATGATCAAGTTTTATGTGTTACTCCATGATGAAGGAATGCATTAAATATTGTAAAACAAGGTGAAGAGATATTTTAATATGAACTTAAACTTAACATTATTGCAAATCTAGAACTAAAGATTAACCCTCTAATAGTGTGCTTGATGAATCAAAACAAGAACAAGAAAACCATTGCACATGAAAGACGAAATCTACATGGAGAAATCCCTTTAGGAAAAAATTCCACCATAGAAAGAGAGGAAAGAATGAGACCTTTGAAAATTCGGTAGCACTTTGTTACCTTGGAAATTGAACAAGATTGAATGAATGAATCTAGTTGAAGGAACCAATTTATAGGAGTTTGTGAGGATGAGTAACACCATGGAATCACCAAATAACAAGCTACAAACCACATAGATCAACTCATGCCTAACTCCTTTGAATGAACCAAATCCACCCAAAATAACAACTTATAGATTCACTTACAACTGTCATAAGACATTTCTCATGCATGTCCACCCGTGGAAGGATTTTGTCATAAATATTTATAATTTTGTCAACAATCTTGAGGCATCTTTCATAACCATCATAAATGCTCTTACAACCCCTAAAAAGTGTCCAAACACCTCAAAATAGAAGATTCAAAGAGTGGGTGCCTAACTATTTTGTCCTTTTCCTAGAGGAGGAATGAAAAAGGTAACTTTGACTTTGCATGGTCTCCTTCACCACCATTGGTTAACAATTTAACCTCTTATGGGTAAATTGAAAAATACATTAGGAAAATAATAAATTAAATAATTTACAAGGTTGATGACACCTAAAGCCTAACCTTCTCCCACTTGACATCATACCTTTTATTTTACCCTATAGAGACACAAAATATAAATCAAGTACACTGATCAAGGACCATGGCCCTCCTACACCAAGATAATTTATTTGTGGTTACTGGCTTCATGAGAGAATCTACAATATTATCCAAAGTATCAAATTTTTCAATCAAGGCTTGTCCACCTCTCAACCATCTCTCGCACAAAGTGATACTATGTTGGCAAGTGATCAATTTTGTGTGTTATGATTCACTTTTACTTTTCATTTATGGTAACACATCTGGGTTACAGATCGATTCCTATAAAGCTAAGTTTTTTTACTCTGAAATTGACTAAGTACAAAAGCAGAGATACATAGGTATTTTGGGTATCGAAGATCGAGATTGATGAGTTAAGGCAAGAGAGCTTAGAGGAAGATAGTATGGGGTATGTGTGAACTCCACCTAAGATCGATTTTGTTTTGGTAATGTTTACAACAAGTTAGAAAGATTTGAAGATAGACAAACAACAATAGAACGATGATTAGAGTAGCTGGACAGAAGAAATGATTTAGGAAGTATGACATGGACTCCTGAAAATCGGAGTTGGATTATGATTATTGATAACCTATAATTTGATTATGTAAGAGCACCGACTATGCATTTGATATTTGTTTTATTAAATGTATTTTGTATTGAGAGCTAACTATGTAATATTCGTATTGAGAGCTGAATTGGTAAAGAAGAAATGTATATATGTAAGATATTTTTGTTGAGTGAAGTAATGATGATGGATGGATGATATGT
The DNA here is from genome assembly GCA_018584345.1 of Thuja plicata. Lineage (NCBI taxonomy): Eukaryota > Viridiplantae > Streptophyta > Pinopsida > Cupressales > Cupressaceae > Thuja > Thuja plicata. The sequence continues at coordinate 1,207,250 of MU223655.1, forward strand.
TTTTGAGGAGATACAAATGGCAGAGAAGAGGATGGCAGAGATCATTGATGAGCTATGAACATTAACTATCTAAGCATTAGAGATGCTTGTTTTGTTCATTACTAAGAACATTTTGTAACAAAATTACATTGTAAGAGCTGTATGCTCAGTTGGCCCCTAACATGGTGTTGTATACCTTTAACAGGGTTGTTATTCCTTTAATAAGGAAATGTATTATGTAATATTCAGCTCCTAAAAGAGCTAGGTCTCCTAATAGGGACACTATACTTTAGTGCATGCTTGTGGGTACCATCCCCACCAGGGTTTTCCCTTGGCTAGGGTTTCCTCGACAAAAAAATATGGTGTTATGAGTACCGTGTTATTTGCTTATGTTCTTTTTATTTGTGCATACTGTGTGCTAAAAATCTGTCACACTTCTATGAATCATTATATCCAAGATCACTCAAGAATGAGGTCTCAAATGGTGACTCATAGCTCTCTATTCATGGAGTGCAGAGGTGTGTGATGGAGGCCCTTAGATTGACCTAGTTTGTGCCCCTGCAAGTACACCATAAAATGAGAGATTCTATATGATAATGCATGATTTTGTCTATATGATAATGGAATTAATCTATATGATAACAATGCATGATTATTCTATGAAAAGAAATACAAATGCAAAATTAATCTATGAAAGAAAATATGAGTTTAATCTAAAATGTGAATGCAAAATTAATCTAAATGAATTGCCATGAATGCATGAGAGAAGAAGACAAGAAGAGAGAAGTTGAAATATCTAAGCTCAAGTGCTCAAATTCTCCTCCAAAATTGCTCTCCAATCCTACAGCATAACAATAAACTAAAGAATGTGTGTGTTTTTTGATTATCATCATTATGCAAATGAGAAGGAGAGGCTTCCTTATAAAGAGCAATGGATGGTGGAGATTACGAGGTAAAAAAAAGAAAATAAAGCAATGGTGGAGATTAAATCTTGGTTGATCCATGTGCTTTAAATCTTCAAAAGGCAAGATCAAAGGGCTATGATTAAGAGGCAAAAAAAGCCCACCACTTAGGAAGATGTAGAGAAAAATAGATTTTTATTTATTTATTTATTTGATTTATTTCCTTTTTTATCAAAAAAAGAGCTTTAAGTGGGGATTTTATTTATTTAAGAGAGGAATTTTCTTTTAATTAAATAAAATAAGATTATTTAATTAAAAGAGGGATATTAATTAAATAAGATAAACTTATTTAATTAAAAAGGGATATATTGATTAAATAAGATTATTTCATTTAAGAGATATTTTCTTTTTTTTTAAAAATAAGATTATTTTATTTAATGAAAAGAGATGTTTTCTTTTAATTAAATAATATTATTGAAAAAATGATCAAACCTTAGGGAATATTGAAATAATTAAATTAATTACGATTTGATCAAGGAAATTGATTTGAATTGAAAATGTTGCAAAGCATTGATTCTGAAATTTGATAAATTGATTCTGGTCATTTGATAAATTGAAGAATGGGGGCGCATAGTCTAGGCGATCATTTTAGTGTGCATACATTTGCCCCTCTTTGACTAATGTGTGATCATTCTGGGAACACATGTAGTCAAAGAATGTAGTTGAAGTGTGAAATCGATTTGGGATCACAGAACAACACAGACATCAACATCGTTGTAAATAAGTAATTGACATCAGAACAAAGATAATTCGATTGAAAAAGAGACAAGGTCAACACCGTTGTAAATAAGTAATTGACATGTCCGAGATAAGAATCTCAAGCAAGGTTGATATGATTGATAAAGCTGAATCAAGGATTGAAGTTTGATAGGTATTGCCCCTCATGATCGAAATCGAAATGAGATAGAGGAGAAATAATAAATTGATAAATTTGATCAAATCGAACTAAAGATAAGGTTCTTGATGTAAGATGAAAGATATAAGGATCAAAGAACTAAGGTAGATCATCAAGCATGAAAGATTATGCCCCAAGGTTTAATTATAAGAAAAGAAGTGCGGTGAAAGCGAATGGAAGATAGAATTTTGGAAGAGGTGGAAAGAAATGGAGAGAAGAAAGATAATTTGCCTTAAGAAAGAGAATGCCCCAAAATCAATCAACTGTTTAAGATAGAAAATTTTGATTGAGATCACGAAAGAAGATAAGGAAATGAAGATGAGAACGTGATCACAGTTGATTGAAAGTCCACAAGAAAGATGAAGGAAACCCTCTCAAACTCATAATGCAGCATAAAAATGCAAACTAACATGAGGTTTAACAATGCAAGCTACATGAAAATGCAAAGGTGTACTTGTAATAGAGAAACTGTAACATAGGACTTTGTGTTCATCATTCATGAGAGAATGTTAAGGAACTTATTTTCATCATTGGGCCATTATTAACGGACATCGAAAAATCCCACAATTATCACTAGTCACAAGCGCAACTATGAAGATATGAATGCGATTTATATCGGATTGAAATGTGGAAAGATTATAACATAAGCATCAAAGACATAAAGGTCAAGATGAATTTGATATTATCTTACCCAATTTAATGTAGCAAAACCATGCTCGCATCAAGGCATAGAGGCCAGGATGACCAGAAGAATGGTTGTGGAAAAATAGTTAAGCATAAAGAAAATAAAAATATGCCCCATGCCCCAAGTCCTCTAGCTATGCATCATGGAGAAACTTATTAGACAAGGACACTCAACGAAAATCAATAACAGTTAGCACACAAAGAAAAACTCATGACATAGCTCAAGAATTAAGTGTTGTGTTTAAAAATTTAAGTGTGTTAACTGATACTGAGTTCCAAGGATAAGGATCAAATGCTTGCAAGTAGGTAAGATCACATGAAAAAACTAGGTAAGACGAAACAGATAAGTGTTGAAAAACACTCAATGTCAAGGGTTGTATTGAATAATACAGTTGGGGTGGTGTTGAAAAACACCATTTGTGAGATGTCCTAAAGACTAACACATCTAAGAGACCAAATCTAACACAGTTATGCCCCCTAAACAAAGACAAAGACCAATTCCAAACCAAGGCAACAAGGACAAGGCATGATGGAGAAAGACCAAGTGTCGAGGACACGTGCTAAGAAACTAGGGTGCAAAGGCCACAAGTAGCACCCGTTTCTAGGTTTTCAACACTTGGATTTTATTACAATTTTTTCTCTTTCATTTTTTTTCAGGACTTTTTATAATTTTTTTTTTTGAATTTTTGCTACCAAGGCGCCTGTTTCTAGGTTTTCACCAAGGCACTTTTTCTATTTTTTTGAATTTTTTGTATTTTTGGAATATATAATTTTTTTTGAAGATACATCAAGGCGCCTATTGCTAGGTTTTCACTAAGATGATCATTTTTTCAGGACATTTTCCAATTTTTAGAATTTTTGACAATATATCATTTTTTGGGATTTTTTTAGGATCAATAAGTATGTACAAAGGATGCCCCCAGACAGAATGGACATCATGAATAGAACTTCTTCAGGTGCGAGACATTGATAGGATCAGGGAGCTACTCTCCCTCTACTGTAGATAGTAAATAAGCACCTGACCCAAAAGCTGCTATGATGATGTAAGGTCCAAGCCAATTAGGTTCAAATTTGCACTTTTGATCTCTATGCTGTTGATTCTTAGGATTTTCATGTAGGACAAGATATCCTACTTGGAATTCTCTAGGGTGAACCTTTTTGTTGAAGGATTTGGACATGCATTTTTGATAAACCCTCATATGGTCAAATGATGCTTGACATTTCTCATCTAGAAGTTCTAACTCTTGAAGTCGCATGGCGTGATAGTCTTCATCTATAACTAGACCTTTGAGGGAAACTCTAAGTGAAGGAATCTCAACCTCCAAAGGTAACACTGCTTCAATGCCATATGCAAGGGAAAAAGGAGTAGCCCCAGTAGGAGTATGAATATTTGTTCTATAGGCCCACAAAGCCAGATTTATCTGTAAGTGCCAATCTCTACCATTCTTAAAAACTGTTCTATGCAAGATTTTAAGAATGGTTTTTTTGATGCCTTTGCTTGACCATTTCCTTGCGGGAAGTAAATGGAGGACCAATGTTGTTTAATCTTTAATTTCTTTTAGATTTGTTTAAGGTCTTTATTTTTAAACTGGCCTTTGTTGTCAGTGATAATCTCAGAAGGCACTCCATATCAACAAATGATATGGTTCAGAATGAATAGAGAGACTGTCTTTCCCGAAGCAACAGAAAGTGGGACAACTTCTACCCATTTAGTGAATTAATCAGTAGCAGTGATAATAAACTTGTGTCCACCTGATGAGTTGGGATGAATCTGCCCAACAAGATCAAAGGCACAACGCTGAAATGGCCAATGCGATATAGAAGGAAAGAGCTCCCTGCTTGGAGCATGTATCAGGTTACCATGTTTTCGACACTTTTCACATGTGTTTGCAAAAGCTACTGCATTAATCTGCATCGTAGACCAATAGTACCCCACCCTAAGCAACCTTCGGGCCATGGCAAGACCATTGGAATGTCTCCCACAGATGCCCTCATGGATGTCAACTATCGCTTGGTCGAATTCTTCCTTTTCTAAGCATCTAAGAAGTGTTCCATCTAGACCCCTCCTATACAAATCAACAGTGATAAGGGAATGGTGAGAGGCATTTCAGGTAAGGTTTCTACATTTAGATCAGTTAAAGGTTTCAAGTATAATGCCATCCCGAAGATATGATTAAATGACACCATAACGGGATGACTCACGACCCACAAGGGTACATATGACATGGCTTTCTTGGGAGTCATAAATAGGGTGATGTAGCTCTTCCACCAGGAATTCAAATCCTGATTCATGTTTCTCTAACTGAAGGAGTGAGGCAAGTGTAGCCATAACATCAGCTGCTTTGTTTTCTTCTCTTGGGATTTTCTGAAATGCAACAACTGTGAAGTATCATCTCAAGGAATCAACCATTTTCTTTGTAAGGTACCATTTTCTCATGTTTTGTTTGATATTCCTCATTGAATTGGTTGATTATCAGCTGTGAATCCCCATAGATGTGTAACTCTATGATTCTCCATTCTATGGCCATCTTAAGTCCATTTGTTAAAGCTTCATACTCAACAATTTTGTTTGTACATGGGAATAATAACTTATAAGACTTAGGAATTGTGTACCCAAGAGGAGAAACAAATAAAACACCAGCTCCTAAACCATTTTGCATAAAGGATCCATCAAAGAACATCTTCCATGTTCTTTCAGTAATATACATGAGGTGCTCATCTGGGAAGTCAACTTGAATAGGTGCATTATCTTGTATTGGGAAATCAGCCAATTGATCTGCTATGGCTTGTCCTTTGATTGCTTTACACTCAATGTACTCTATGTTAAATTCTGAGAGTATCATCATCCATTTAGCAATTCTACCTATGAGGGCAGCTTTACCTAACAAATATTTGAGTGGATCTATTTTTTCTATGAGGTGTATAGTGTGCGCAAGCATGTAATGTCGCAACTTTTGGGAAGAAAACACAACAGAAAGGCAAGCTTTCTCAATGCTAGTGTAGTTAACCTCATATGAAATAAGAGTATGGCTAATGTAGTATATTGCTCTTTCTTTCCCATTTTCATCAAGTTGAGCTAGTAATGCCCCCAAGGAAGATTCTGTCGCTGAAATGTATAGAATAAGTGGTTTCCCTGGGATAGGAGGCATTAAAATGGGAGGATTTTCCAAGTACTTCTTGATTTTATCTATACTCTTTTGACAATCCTCATTCCAAACACATTTGAATCCTTTGTGTAAGTTCTTGTTGAAGGGTTGAGCTCTATCCGCCAACTGTGAAATGAATCTCCTTATAGATTGAAGACGTCCTTGAAGACTCCT
>MU223655.1:1220009-1261737 GCA_018584345.1 Thuja plicata
ATAGTTTCTAGCTCACCAACTCCAAGCAAGGTCACTTGTGAAACCAAAGATTACTAGTTCAAGAGGTCAAAACGCAAGAATCCAAAGTGTAAACAAGCTTCTAACAGTGGGGTAAGTGACCTAATCTGATCTGGATCAACCCAGGAAGACTGAAAATGATAGGATAGCAAAAATGAGCAAGTTGATAGTTTGACACTTAAGAATGCAGATTTGTTGATCATTTTGGTGTTTGTCTTAATGTTTGGGTGTATGTTTTGATCTTTCACTCACGCAAGACACATCAAGAAAACTGTTTGTTGTAAAAGAAACAGTCACATCACAACCAAGGTAGGCCATGACAATATCTGTTGAATTCTCACTTGAACCGAAGTTCAGCCACGCTTACTCATAGAAGACAACTTAGAAGCTTGGAGGCACGGGCTCCTCCTTACATGTGCACTCACTTCTCAGGCACACCAAGCTTCGAATCCCCAGAGAATTTCTTCCTAAAGGACTATTGTCTCTACTAAGAGCTATGAAAATGTGGGATGTCTTATTCAGTCTCTGACCTTCTGCGCCAATAGATAGAGGGTTTTTGGTCACTAAAACAAAGTTTGTAGTCAAGGCATCCGTTCAGGTGGTTGTGATCAAGTCATTTTCCCAATTAAGGGGGCTCTCCCAATCCTTTCAAAGAAAGGTTTTCACCTTAACAATGTAGGGACTTTAATGCACCACTAGGGTACTAGAGGAGATTTTGGTTGCCACAATGAATTCACACCTATCCACTGTGAGACTAATCACAATGACATTTTTTATATACCGGTTTGGAAGGGCTTGGCTTTAGCTTGTTATCGGTTGGGCAATCCACTCTCACTGGCTCTATTAAAGCACTTGGGAGGTAGCCACGCTAAAAGAATTATATGAGTTTCTCTTACACCCAAGATCCACAAAGGCGAAGGGAGAGGACACGTTCATATAATTCTTAGGAATACAATCTAAAAGACACTTCAAACACATAAGAAAATGACAATAATGCTTCTAGATTTATGATCATCCCAAAAGGGTGAGAGCATAGTTTCCTGACATTATTGTCATTCCTAAAAATACTAAATAGAAGTTTATTTTAGAATTCTTGCATGTGGGTTCCTATTTTAATAAAACAAAACAAAATGCAAGCACAATGTTTAGCATATTATGGATCAAGGCAACCTGCAAGATGATTCATTAGTATTCTTTGTTTGAGTCTTCTTTTTCAACGTCTTGCAAACCACTGTTAGGATGTAATCAAAGATAAGCATCAAGAATAACAAAGCCAAACATTGGTTAGCATTAGAAAAACCATAAAATTAGAAATCTGATTGCATATTCAGAAAGTAGATTAAAAATCATGTACTTTCAAAAAAAGTTGCACTAAAAAATGTTACCGTATGAGCCCGTACGAGGCTTTGGAAGCTGCAAAACAAAGGATTAGATAGGTACAATGATGAAAACCTGCAATTTTTGATAAATCTATGACTAAAATCTAGAAACTAAGAACAACCCAAAAATCTTCAAACAATTCTACCCAAAATAAAAAAAAATGCACTTAATTTGGACCTAAAATGAGCAAGATATGATCGTTTGAAGTTAGACTACAATTTCAAAAACTCCAATGGTGAAGGAAAAGAATTTTCAAACCCTACTGATGTCAGTAGACTGTGAGCTTAAATTTGACAGGCTGGGGGCCGTCACAGTAGTCCCACATTTTGACGGTCATATGGCCGTCAAATTTAACATTGTAAAAAAAAAATCTGATTTTTTTTTTTTTCAGATTTTTTTTTTGAATTTTTTCTCAGATTTTTTTTCCAAAAATATGCCTTGGGCTGCGTGTAGAGATGATCCGAAATTTGCCTCGATTTCCATGCAAGTTTGTTTGGGCAAAAATATTTGCCACAGATTTGACTTTCGTCAAATATGGGCAAGTTTATAGTCATTTTCAACCAAGACGACGATCCGGACGCGATGGTGGGGTCAGATTTAGATCAAAATGAAAGCTTTAAAAATATTGAGAAAACAATAGACAGAAGATAGAAGAAATTTTCAAATGTGATGACAAAAATGGATGTTCTGCCACACGGTGGGCACCAAAAATGTATGCTAAAAATGTGTCGCACTTCTATGAATCATTATATCCAAGATCACTCAAGAATGAGGTCTCAAATGACGACTCATAGCTCTCTATTCATGGAGCGCAAAGGTGTGTGATGGAGGCCCTCAGATTGACCTAGTTTGTGCCCCTGCAAGTACACCATAAAATGAGAGATTCTATATAATAATGCATGATTTTGTCTATATGATAATGAAATTAATCTATATGATAACAATGCATGATTATTCTATGAAAAGAAATACGAATGCAAAATTAATCTATGAAAGAAAATATGAGTTTAATCTAAAATGCGAATGCAAAATTAATCTAAATGAATTGCCATGAATGCATGAGACAAGAAGACAAGAAGAGAGAAGTTGCAATATCCAAGCTCAAGTGTTCAAATTCTCCTCCAAAATTGCTCTCCAATCCTACAGCATAGCAATAAACTAAAGAATGTGTGTGTTTTTTGATTATCATCACTGTGCAAATGAGAAGGAGAGGCTTCCTTATAAAGAGCAATGGACGGTGGAGATTAAGAGGTAAAAAAAAGAAAATAAAGCAATGGTGGAGATTAAATCTTGGTTGATCCATGTGTTTTAAATCTTCAAAAGGCAAGATCAAAGGGCTATGATTAAGAGGCAAAAAAGCCCACCACTTAGGAAGATGTAGAGAAAAATTGATTTTTATTTGATTTATTTCATTTTTTATCAAAAAAAGAGCTTTAAGTGGGGATTTTATTTATTTAAAAGAGTAATTTTCTTTTAATTAAATAAAATAAGATTATTTAATTAAAAGAGGGATATTAATTAAATAAGATAAAATCATTTAATTAAAAAGGGATATTTAATTAAATAAGATTATTTCATTTAAGAGATATTTTCTTTTATTTAAATAAGATTATTTCATTTAATAAAAAGAGATGTTTTTTTTAATTAAATAATATTATTGAAAAAATGATCAAATCTTAGGAAATATTGAAATAATTAAATTAATTACGATTTGATCAAGGAAATTGATTTGAATTGAAAATGTTGCAAAGCATTAATTCAGGAATTTGATAAATTTATTCTAGTCATTTGATAAATTGAAGAATGGGGGCCCATAGTCTAGGCGACCATTTTAGGGTGCATACACATACATATGGTTAATGTTTAATTGGTTGAAAAGTTTGAATAAGTGCTGTAATACTAATTCACCCCCCTCTCAGTATTACCTAATCCTAACAATTGGTATCAGAGCTTTTGGCCCTTGGAGAGAAAGTACAACAACTTAAGGGAGATTAGAATGGATTTGGACAGTTTGCATGAAAACTTTGATGATGCACTAGAAGACCTTGACAAAGAAAAAGTAGAGAATGGAGAATTAAGATTCAACATGCGAAGAGCTGATAAATTTATAAAGAAACTCAGAGACCAGCTTGAAATTTCTAGAAGTCAGAGGCAAGATCTTGTGGTTCAGATAAAAGAAGATTCAGACAAAGATAATTCATATTAGATAAAGCAACTTGAAGAAGAAAACAAAACTTTAAAACTTGAGAATGAAGCTATGACTAAAGAGATTCAATTACAAAAAGATGCTAATAAGAAGATTGAAGAAACTTTGAACAGTGCATTAGAACAAATGAAGAATGAGGCTGACAACTACAAGAACAAGTATCTAGAACTGGAGAAATACAATCAGATCATAAAAGGTGAACTTGTTGAGGCAAATAAACACATTGAGAAACTTCACACCAGCAATGATTTGATTGATGAACAAAGAGATAGACAGAAACCTAAAGGTGATATGACTGGTATTGGCTTCAATGAAGCTGAATGCTCAAAGAATCAGGAAGAGAAATTTGTTGCAAAGATTGATGCTGAAAAGCCTACTATTGAAGAACCTAGAGAGCAGATCAGACCTTTCAAAGGTAGAGTCTTTGGGTGTGACAAGTTTGGACACATGAAAAGAGATTGTAGAGGTAATGCCCCTTTTAAGACCTTTTCTAGTTATTATTTTAACTGTAATGGATATGGGCATAAGAAAGTAGGATGCAGGAAACCTAATCAATCTGGTTATAGACAAGAAAATGGAAGAGAACATACAGTGAAAACTACATGCAACAAATGTAATAACATTGGACACATTGCGAAGTATTGTAAGCTGCAAGTAAATCAGGAAAGATGACCTCCTATATATTATAAATGCAATAATCCAGGTCATATAACAAAGTTTTGCAGGTATAATGGAGTAAACCACAGAAGAGTACCACCTCTTATGAATACATAGAAGAATGAAAATGATATTGGTAAGAGTGTTGTAGATTTAAAGAATGATTTTGACAGTTGTTTTAAGAAAGTAGAAGATAACAATAGTGGTAAGATATGGAAGATCAGAGAAACAAGTGAGACATTGGTTCAGGGAGAGACAACAGATGCTACTGGATCTTTGCCTGATGGTAGCAAAGCAGAATCAACCTAATTGGCCAATCATGGCCTTAGGGGGAGCATTGGAAAAATACATCAGAATATATCCCACCCCATATCTTGTGGATTGAGCTCATGCGAGATTAGTTATGAGGATGATAGATATCATGGAATATACAGTTAAGAGTGCAACATCAGCTGATGCATATATTTTGATTGCGGGATCTACAGCCGACTGGACAGTATTGGGTAAAGTGAAATTTTATAACTTAACATTGAATAAAGCACCATATGATGATCTATTTCCTTACCATTTGAAAAATATAAACCTAAGGAAATGAGAGAGCGGAGAGATTCAATCTATCCTACATTTGCCTTGCGTGATTGATTGAAGCGAAAACTTAGAATTCAACGTGAAAGAGGGATTTACATCATCTAGCTATGGATGCACCTATTATTTATGATGTTGTAGATTTACCTAGGTATAAGTTCAAGAAACATGCATTCAAGTCTTGTGAAGAAGACCCCAAAGGAGCATTTTCTCAGACACCCTACAAAGTTCTACACGTAGAAGATATTAGGGCTTAGATTCATTGTAAGTATGATATACTAGGTATTGATGAAATTTCTACTGAGATGGAGTATGTGACTGACAAAGGCATTATGAGAGATGAATACAAACATATTGATCAGATGAGCATTATGAAAATTTTGGATTTTTATGAATTCGACAAAGAAGAATGGTTTAAGATATTGTTGAGAAGAGTACATGATCAGTTCATTTGGATAGGCGAGAAGCTTGTGAAGATCTGTAGTGATTTAATTCATGAGATTACTAGATTGGACAATAATGGAATCATTCCTGTTGCAGAAAAACATGTGAAGAAGCAAGTCAAAACCCTAACTCACTCAAAATGGGACAAACAAGCAATGATTGTGAATGACATCTTTCAGCAGGATGTGAGACTAATTTCTATGATACTTGGCTACAAATTCTACTAAAGAAGTAGACCTAATTTGGTATCAGCAGGAGTTATCATGATGACATATAGAATGGTGAAAGAAAATGTCAAGTATAACCTATGCAAAGTGTTAGCACAATAATTTTTGGAGAATGTAAAACTGATAAAGAAAGACAGATTGAAGACCTTCAGATTTGGCTCACTATTAGTACATATGTTCATACACATTGAACATAGATTCCCAGGCATGCACCCTAGTGGTTGGAGAATAGGGATACCTATTGGTATTTAGATTTCATAGAGCTATAAAAGACAGAACAAGACATGGGTTGATGGTGAATTATTTGGCATGATCAAAATTCTTTAGAGGAAGATTAAAGATAGATACAAGATACCTGAAGACATAGTTGAGAAGTACAAGGATATGATCTATTTCATGGTTGAAACTGATTATGTATTCTTTGAGGATGTCACACCAAGGAAGAAATGGTGTTATAGTATGAGATATGAGGTAAGTTCAGAGGTACTAACTATGCAAGTTGAACATGTTCTTGCATCTGAGATTGATACATTTGAAGAAAGATGGGGAACCTATGAGGAGAAATCTACTAAGGTAAGAGAGGAACATACTAGAGGACTGAGGAAAAGGAAAATTGATAACATTGTGCATGAATGTGGTGTTAAGATAGGATTGACAAAGGAAGAGTTGAAGGAATTAAAAAGGAAAATGACAGAATGATCTTTTGGATTGGCAAGTGCTAGTACTTTAGCCCTTCCACATCCTAAAGTAGTGATGACAATTGTTTTACCTAATATAGTCATTAATGTAGACACCTCCTCTCCACCACAGTAGACATCACAATATGAAAAGATTACTCCTAGAGTAAGCACTAGATCTAGGAGACAAACACCACCTAAGGAACCAAGCACTAAGAGAGAAGAGAAGAAAAATGAAAGTGACAAACACTTGTGGAAACCTGACTTGAAGATGATTGAGAAGAGAGCTATAGAGCAGGGTAAGCTAGTTTCTATTAAAAAATACTATGAAAGGTATGAGGAGACTGATAAAATCAAGATTGAAGATGTTGTAATTAATCATTTACTTGTTTTCAAGAAGACTCTATTGGAAATTGAGGGCAGTGTACCTAAAGAATTATATGAGAGATTGGAGACTAGGAAACAACTAGCACAGATTGAGGATGAAACCATCAGAAATCAGGAAATTGATAATATGCTACCTGTGGTATCTCTCCAAGAAAGGGACATAATATTCAAAGAATTGAAACCTTTATTGAGAACTAAGATTAGGCTACTGAAAATTATGGCAAGAAAATATGATGAACTCACTAAGGAGACTCAGAAAGCACTAGAGAAAATATTAATGAACACTATGTGTGTGAAATAATGTACCTGTTACCTGCAACACAACACTTCAATAGATCATTGTGTTAGTGAAAATAGGGTTAGTAAAACATGGAAATCCACTAAAATTGATCCATTGCTTTCTAACTAGGAGGAGTGTGAAAAACAACATAATGTTAGAATGAATTTAGAATAACTGAGAGGGGAGGGGTGAATCAGTTATCCTCAGGTCTAGATGTACCAATTGAAACTTTGCAACAATTTAAACAACTCAGATCTACTCGGAAACAGTAGCACATGTCAACAACTTAAACATGCAGTTTACTGTTTAGGTGTAATTAGCTTGCAAAAAATTAACAGTAAAAAAAACCATAAACATTGACACAAGTTGACACAAGTATTTAACGTGGAAACCCATTTTAGGAAAAAACCACCAGTAACATGCTACCAAGTTTTCACTCTTCTAAAGTGAGCTCTGTTAGGAGCCAACCCTATTAAAGGTTATAAAACACATTGCTAATGTGACCTGGTTAAAGGATTTAATCACCCTATCAGGAGTGGCCTTGTTAGAGGACTTAGAACATTCCACTTGAATGTAACCTTGTTTAGAGGATTTACACAATGACTGTTAGGTCAACCTTGTTAAAGGATTTTGACTGATACAATGGTTATAAAGTAATCAATAGTTGTGATATGATACATACAACTTACTTTGCAAATCCAGATCCAATCTCATCTCTAATGCTAACTTACTAAGTGACCTCCATTCTCATTTCAGTTTTCTAATCTGCTTGGAAATTTGTCAAGCAATCACTCATGCATTTCTCTGCTTCTCTATTCAGCCTTCTCTGCTAGGTCATGCCAATCAGTAAATTAACTATGAAATCCTCTTGCATACACACAAGCACATTACATACATGAATAACCCCTTGAGGTTATCTTATACCTCTTCATCTAGGTCAGATAAATATTTTCTGCTTAATCAAGATCGTAGATCTTAGGTTAGGTCAGATCCAATGGATCATCCCATCATTACATTACCATTTAATTCTCCAAAGTAGTCTTTAATTAAATCTTGAATCCATGCATTAATTGTAGTTACCCATGCATTAAATAATGTGGATCAATCTTTAATTAACTTTACATATCCCAATAAAATCAACTATGTCGGCTAGAGATCTTAAATCTCATCATTAATCAAAATACTGGTGCTCAGCCACCATTGTATTCTCACTCGGCCAACACTGAACTTGCTTGGCAATTTCACTGGCGCTCAGTCATCACTAGAAATTTTGCTCGGCATACTGATGCTCGACACACACCAACCAGTAAAATTGACATCAAAAGATAAACAGCATATTGCTTTGCCAATGTGGCAACTGATCAAGTACCCTTGTTATTTTCCTTAACTCAACCATTCCACTTGGTCTTCTTGTTAAATATTCTCCATCATTCAATAGATATGGTACTCAAACATATAGCAATAGTCTCACTAGTTAAGGTTTGACATCAATGACAAAACAACCATTGTTTGCATTGTAACTTTCCAACAATCTCCCTCTTTGGCATTAATGACAAACACTAAACATTTAAAACAATAATTTAACAAGCATAGTTACCATACAATCCAAAAATTTACCTGTGTTCCTTGATATGAACAAATCTTCATTAATGTATTTAGCTTCATTCTTATTCTCATCTTGCAAAACTTTTCTCCCTCTTTGTCTATGATCACACTGATGTCTTTCTATTTCTATTCATCAATCTCTTTTTCTCTAAGCAGTGAACTCTCCATCTTTCAGTAAACTTCTCCCTCTTTGACAACAATGCCAAAGACATTGACATCTTTATCATGTAGATTCTCCTATTCATAACTCTCTATCATGCTGTTCTTGTCATCTTGTTTTATGACTGATCTTCTTTTCTATTCTTGTCCAACTTCACAACTTTAGGAAACTTCCTAAAGTGTGACTGCCTGTGCATCAATGTGTCAAATATTCTGAATATAAAATTTTATGCAACAGTTCCATACAAAACTTAATTAGCTTCAGTTAGGGGAATCACCCCCAATTTACCTCGTAGATACTCATGAGCATCTTTGGGTAGTGCTTTTGTAAATATGTCTGCTAACTGTTCCTTAGTGTTCAATTAATCCAGTCTCACTTCCTTCTTCTGAACTAGCTCCCTCAAGTAATGATACTTGAAAGCTACATGCTTTGTCTAGAGTGCATTACAGGGTTCTTAGAAATATTGATGGCACTCGTGTTATCACAATATATGAAAACTGGTTATGTGATATCTTCTTTCATACCTTTCAGTAGTATCTTCAACCACACAATATTAGAATAATTGACTACTGCTGCCACATACTCGGCTTTAGCTGTATATTGTGAGGTTTAGTTCTATTTCTTGCTTGTCCATGAAATCAATCTTTTTCCCAAAAGAAATTCTCATCCTGCGGTTCTTTTCCTGTCATCAACATTACCAGCCCAATCAGAGTCAGTGTAAACTCTGAGCTCAAACTTGTCATTCTTTATGTAATATAGGCCATAGTCATTAGTTCCTTTCAAATATCTCAGAATCCTTTTCACTGCCATCATGTGAGTTTCCTTGGGATTAGCAGAAAACCTAGCAACAATTCTAACAACTAATTTAATATCAGGTATATTGTGTACAACATATTACAGCTTTCCAATCATTGATCTATACAATGTTTGATTTACTTCTTTTGTCTCATCATTTTTGGTTAACTTCTATCCAGTAGCCATGGGAGTACTCACTGATTTTGAATCTTCCATTCCAAAATTTTTTAGTATCTCTTTGACATATTTTGATTGAGTAATATAGATACCATTCTTCATCTGCTATATTTGTAAGCCAACAAAAAATTTAATCTCACCAAACATAGACATCTCAAATTCAGTTTGCATCTCTTTTGCAAATATTTGGCATAACATCTCTTGTCCACAAAATATAATGTCATCTACAAAAATTTTAGCTAATAAAGTACCTTTACTTTTCTCTGTCTTCAAATACAGGTTGTTGTTGTCATTAGTTCTTGCAAATCCAATCTTTATTAGTTAATTGTGAAATCTCTCATACCATGCTCTTGGCACTTGCTTCAATCCATAAAGTGCCTTGTGCAATCTACAAACCATATTCCTTTTGTTTAGGTCAACAAAACCATCAACTTTTTCAATGTACACTTCTTCTTCCAATATACCATTGAGGAATGTAGACTTCACATCCATCTAATAAACTTTAAAACCCTTGTAGGTTGCATATGCAAGTAAAGTTCTGACTCCTTCCAATCTTGCAACTGGGGCAAATGTTTCACCATACTCAATTCCTTCCTCTTGTGCATAACCCTTGCATACTAGTCTAGCTTTGTTTCTTGTCACTTCTCCATGTTCATTCAGCTTATTTATGAATACCCACTTAGTACCAATTACATTTTTGTCATTCGGCCTAGGTATAAGTGTCCAAGTCTTGTTTTTTTCAATTTGTTCAATTTCTTCATTCATGGCTTGTATCCAATCTTCATTTTCTAAAGCATCTTTTACTATTTTAGGCTAAAAATCACATAATAGACATGTACCATCTCTCAACTTACTTCGTGTCATAACTAAAAAACCCTTTGATCCAATGATTTGATCAAGATTATGGTGCCTCCTCACGTACTTTGCTAGAGTAGGTTCATGTTTTGCTTCATATTCATTGTTCAATGTAGGTTGATTCTGCGACTCGACATCTCCATCAGATAGCTCTGCATTCACCTCCTGTTGCTTGGAAACTCCACTCTGTGACTCGGAAGGTGCTAGCTATTGCTCGACAGCCTCACTCACAGGTTCAGGTAATGCATTAGAATATTCCTCATCTAGATAGACAAATGACTTGTAGCTTTCAGGTTCTTATGTACGTTCAGCTTCATTTCTTTTTGCATATTCATTAGTTCTAACATTTTCATTTTCCACAACTTTGTTAGTATTAGAATTCAAACACTTGTATGCTTTTCTTTTAGTTTAATATCCAAGGAATATACCTTCCTCTCCTTTAGCATCAAGTTTTCCATTTCTATTGTCCTTTAGTATAAAAAATTTGCTTCCAAAAACTTTGAAATATCTTACACTAGGTGCATATCCATACCAAAGTTCATAAGGTGTAGCATTAGTACCTTTCCTGACTTGTACTCTATTCAGGGTATAGACTGCAGTACTTATAGCTTCTTTTCAATATTTCTGTGCAACATTTTTCTCCATCATTAGTGTTCTTGCATAGTCCATGATAGATCTGTTTCCGTGTTCAGCAATACCATTTTGTGGTGGTGTCCTGGGTGTGGATATTTGTATTTTTATGCCTCGGTCATTGATGAAACTGTTAAAATCATTGGAAGTAAACTCGCCTCCTCTGTCAGATCTCAAACATTTACCTGTCTCCTTTTCAAATTTTTCCAAGTACCACTTAAATAACTGGAATGCATTAGATTTTTCCTTAAGAAACATCACAGTCATCATCCTAGAATAATCATCAACAAATAGAATGAAATATCTAGCTCCATAGTAAATTTTCTCTCCAATGGGACCACTGAGGTCAGTATGAACTAATTCCAGAATTTCCTCTGAAGCATGTGTCTTACTCTTGAAACTAGACTTAGTCATTTTTCCTAGTTGACATTGCTTACACAGAGAATTTTTAGGTTTCTTTAACTTAGGCAACCCTCTAAAATTTTTCAATTTACTTATGCTTACCAAGTTATCAAAGTTTACATGACACAACCTTTTATGCCATAACCAAACATCATTGTATTGTGCAAATAAGCATGTCTCTTTAGCTAAATCTAGATAAAACAAGTTACCTTTTGTTTTCTCACCACTTCCAACTAGTTCTCCAGTAGCATCATAGATCTTTTCCTTCTTGTGATGGAAATCAATTCTGTAGCCAGAAGTATTCAGCTGTGAAACACTCAGTAAATTATAGTTAAGATCATCAAACCAATAAACATTATCACATCTGATCTTGTCAGTCAAATTAATTGTTCCTTTCCCTTTGATAAGACATGGTGCATCATTACCAAATTTAATATAACCACCTTTGCACTGATCTAAGGTCTCAAATTTATATTTGTCACCAGTCATATGATGGGAACAACCACTATCAATAATCCAACGGTCACCTCTACTCTTATAAGAAATTAGTGCAGCTTTCTCATCATCATTAGAATCATCTTTCATAGCAACATACACAACTTCTATATCATTGTCATCAAAATTGTCAGAAGCTTCTTTAGCTATATAGTAAGATTTATTACCTTTGTTTTTCTTATACTTTCTGAAATCTCGGTCATCCTTTCTGTCTTTGTATTTGCTGTCCCTTCTTTCATCTTTGTCATTCTTATCAGGACATCTAGCAGCAATATGACCAACTTTGTTACATGAATAAGAGGAGGAGTAGGAAACTGAAGAACGTGTATCTGTCGGTAAAGATGAAGAAAAGAATGACTCCAAGCAAACAAAGTCAGATTTGCCACCTCCTCCACCATCAAAGAAACCAAGGACAACAACTTCTTCTAGGACAAGAAGCCAAACTTCAAAGGATTCCACTCCTTCACCTTTGAAGAAAGGTAAGGTAAGGACTTATAAGAGGAAAGCTCCCGCACCGAAGAGAGGTCAAAACAAGAAAGGAATAAAATTCATTAGAACCTGAGAGGACATAGAGGACACTGAGCAGGATGAAGCTATTGAAGCAAAAAGTGTCAAGTTAAAAGAACCTGACTCTATTGATGACATTTGTGTTTATATTGCAAATTCTGGATCTATTACAGATCCAAGTATTAGAAAATGGCTGAAACCAAATCAAGAAGATCAAAATAAGATTGAGGACGCCATCATTACTAAAATATACAACTTCAAATATGTACTTGTAGATGTCTAAAATCATCCTTATATTAATTTAATTAATATTCCCATAGCATTATAATTAATTTTAATTAATTAATTATATTTGTTATATTCTTCTATTTATTTAATTAAATATGATTCACTTTCCTTAGTATTTAAATTTAATTTAAATACCATCCCCTTTAATGTATTAAATCTTATTTATATACATTACCCCCCATTAATCCCTTTTAAATAAATTTTTAATTTATTTATTCCTCTACATGACTTAATTCTACTAAACCATAATTAATCTAAATTTAATTTGGATTAAGCTAATTTAAACTTAGATCCTACCCTACCTCACATCACTCTCACCAAATAGACCTACTTACTAATTAACTAAGGTTAATTAGGCTAATTTCTTGATTCTTACACATATTAGTCCTAATTATTTGCTCACACATGTGTGAGCAAATTTCCAAAAATTCACTTTTCCAAATAATCCTAATTTGGTGCCAACAAGGTTTCTTACAACCTTGATAACACTCTCTTACACTTTCTAAAAGTGTTTTATTGGACAAAAACCCTTACACCTCTTACAAGATCCTTCACATGTGTACTTTAAGTACACCTTGACCCATCACATCAAAAGTTTCTCACACATGTGTGAGCAAAGTTGGCCTCTTGTATGGCTTATGTGTCTCTCATGTGGCACCTATGTGGATTACACATGAGCTCCACCTCATCCAAGCCCTCTCTCTCCTCCAACAAAACTATAAATAGAGGCCATTGTCAAGAGAAAATCATCTCTCATTTATGCATTGTTATCATGCTAGTTTAGTGTTTGAATTTTATAGTGCATTTTCATGTTTACGCTCTTAGAAAATCTAGAAATCACATCTTCAGGATAATGGAAATGAATGTAGTTCTTAGTTTCATCTAATCTTGAATAGCATGTTAGTACAACTTTTGCATCTTCATTATCATCATTTGGTGAAGGCTTGAGACAAGTTCCTGATACTTGTTCTTGAGCTCTTAATTGTATCCATTAGTTGCATTTAGCTTTCATCGATAGCATAAAAGTAATCTAGTGGGATTTTAATATTGTGTTGGGAGATCACACCCACAAATATCTCTAAGAGAAAATCAACAAGGCTTGGGTGCACTTGTTTGGCTCATCGGAGGTTGTGGTGTAAACCCCTTTGTTTCAATCCTTCATTTGAATATGCTAACTTGTTTATGGTTTCTAATGGCTAATCCTTGTTGTTTGCATGTTTGAGTGATTATTTTGGACAGGTAGCTTTTTATCACATATATTTTGGCACGCCCGGTGGGACCACATCCCTTTTTTCTAACAAGTTTCATGTTTTTCTCATAGTTCTGGAAAGTTTTTTACGCAGAGTCGTCTACGCTCTGATTCCGCCGTCCACGTTTCTAGACCTCCATCTATGTAGATTTACATCTACACTTCTCCACTGTCTGTGCACACAGACAACTATCTCCGCCTGTCTAAAAATAGACTTAGAGTAACATTGTTCTAAACTGCTTTTTATTAAATTTTGAGCTTTCTAACTCTCGGGATTCTGATAGAGTGATGATTTGTAAGAGTTAGATTCTATTAAAATTGATAAAAAATTTAATAATTATGTATGCTAAGTCTTTTTGGTAACAAAACCTGAGTGTCTTTATTTGGCCATCTATGCAGGTAAATCACTGTCTGCGTAGATCACCATCTGCGCAATTTTCCTGTTATCTAATATTTTGCAACATTTCATAGTTAAAAATTCCAAAACTACTAACAGTTTTTCATGTAGGTTTCCTTGGGTTTTAACAGATTTTGGGATTGAACTTGTATATTTTAAACATTAGTCTTTGAATGAATGTTGCTTAAAAAAAAACCACATCCAATATTGAATGCTTAAGGGAATGAACCTCACAAATCTTGAATGAATTAAGGCAAACAAACACACCTTTTTACATGCTTTCCTTATTGATGTGTGGGAAATAAATTGAATTTGCATCTTAATCATACTATTGTGTCTTTTGCTTAGGTAGAAAATACTTAGTTTCTCTAATTAGGTTCAAGTTGGAAAATGAACTATTTTTGGTGTGTTTGAAGAAGTGTTTTTCAATGCTTCTTTCGAGATATTTGTCATTAGATAGATCCCTTAATTTACATGATGCTATGATTAAACTATAGATGTATCCTCTCCCCTCGCCTTTGTGGAACTTGGGTGAAGAGAAATCTTAGCTTAATCTAGCTTCTAGAGAGGCCTGTCTAGAGGGTGCGCTTCCCCTTTAGAGGACAACCTCAAACCGGTAAATCCCTTCGGCTGGTATAGAAATAAGGTGTGACCCAAAGGTCCACTTTATCCCTTCAAGCTCAGGCAGGTTGTGTTCAATGGTAGTCCATACTGAGTGAATATCCTCAGCATACTAGCATGGTTAAACTAGAGACTTAAGTGTCTCACGCTATACAAACTGATTGCGGGGATGCCACAAATCTTATTAGAAACTATAAATTAGTTGCCTACATAATTCACCTTTGAATGGTTACTTATTATAGTGCAAGGGGAGGGAATATTATCTCCCAAGATTCCCATCATACATGTCCCAAGGTATTGTGTTGTGAAAGAGATCTTCGTAGCATGACAACAATACCTGGCAAAAGGCAAAAATACGGGTGCCCTTCCAAGGGTGACACTACTGTGTGAGCTAAAGGACTACCAAGCAATGGGCCTATAATATTTCATGTGAAGCCAATTCCTTAAGGTAGCTAATGTTTGTACTTTCTTCATTGTGTTAAACCACGTAAAAATATAAGTGGCTTGAAAGAGTCACTTGAACATACACAAATAAAATCTCACAATTTTGTCAAAGTTCTCCAAAGTCACACTTGCTTGTATCCCTCAAGGTTGCTTTGTCCCCTATTGGATTGTTTTTAAGACACATGCTGGTTATTTTCTGGTTTGAGTATGCTAAAATTGGTTCTTTCCATTGAACGAATCCGTCAAAAATCAAACTGAACTCATAATCTGTTCAAAACATCAAGACACTGTCTTAACAACAGTCTTCCGTCTCCTCTTTGGAGTCAATGTCTACATAGATCACCATCTACATAGATCTCTATCTACGCATATCACTGGCTAAGTCTGAGACTGCCATCTCTGCTTGAAAATAGTGAGCTCAAAAATCTGCCGAAATATTTGAAATTTGGTCCTCTATGGGACCCTAAAACCATTTTTTGTAAATCATGTAGTCATTCAGTCAAAACTAGATTTTTCACCATATAAAATGACCGGTTCCAAGAAACATAAGAAGGTTAAGCTTTCAACACCTCCAGTTTATCGAGAACAGAAAGAAACCACTCGCAAATCCAAAGAATACCAACACATTTCCACATTAATCAAGAAAGAAATCGAGTATTGTGAGAAAATCAACAAAATCATGTACAACAATAAAGTCTACAATTTCATGGCCAAGTATCCTATCAACCGTGCCTTTGTCACCATTGAGAAATACGATTAGACAAACCTCTTGTTTCTAAGATCAATTCTTCAAATTCTTCCATCATCATCAAGCATCATTCCTTCTCTTGGAGCATTAGATAAAATCTCTTCGTATCAAATCAAATAAATCCTTTTTAGGTTGAAAGACCTTAATCAAAGTGTTACTGACCTTCATCCTCAAACAAACACAACATTTCTTGTAGACCATTAGTCTGTCTCAAGTAATTTAAATCCATTAGTGATGTCCCATTTTGTTTGAGATCACAAGTCCATCTTCAAGTAGAACATGTATCACTTAAATCCTTTTGAGTTTGTATCATCACAAGGTCTCAAGTCATGCTTAGGTTTTGTTCTAAAAACCTCTAAATCAATCATCAAATCAATCAAATAAATCCTTAATCAGTCATTAATCCTTATCCAATCCAATCCAATCAAAAATCAAATCAAGAATCATATCTTTTCTCCATTCCATTTCATCTCTCAATCTTAAATTCTTCTAAGTCTGCCATTGTATGGTAGTCACTCAATCCTAAGCTAGAAACATGAGGTGTACAACACTCAACACCACTACCTATGAGGAGAATCCTTTTGCCCATCAATATTTTCAAGGCACTGAAGTAACAACTGAGGAAATTCCCAAAGAAACTGAGTTAGTGGAACAAGAAGAAAGACCTACCCAAGTGAACGACTTCCTTAGTGATCCATACAACTTAGAAATGGTTGAAAAGACCATTAATAAAAACAATGGTGAAATATTCTTGAATCTGATTTGAAATGGCATCACAGTGCCCGCTGACTTTGATGAAACACTCCTTACCCAAAAAATACCAAAGCCGTCACTGCCGCTACTGCAGCCATGGATTCTAATTCAAATGCTACATCATCATGTGATACTAGTAAATGAGCTATTAGTGAACCTTCCATGTCAATACCTACATCAGCACCTGTATCAACAACTACATCATCAGCCCAACTGACACAAGAACAAATCCAATAGATACTAAGCACTTTTCCAAACATTACTGTACACAATAGCACTCACGCAATGACAAATACTACTCAATGAGAAAGCGCTAATGTCAACAAAATTTGGCAATTTCCATGCCTTTGCCTACATTATCTCTGTTTCAAACAACAGGTATGAAGACATCCATAACCAACACATCTAGAGCTTATCAATATATACGCCCTCCTACTATTGGTATGACCTCCATGGGGTTTTGAGCTGCACAATTTGGAGGAAGCGGAGCTTATGTGCCACCATTTCTACCGCATAATGCTCCAGAATTAGCCCAACAATTTAATGAACTCAAAAACCTTGTGCATGGTTTACAAAATGGGGGCAAAAAGGAGTTTTCTTTTGAAGAGATTTGTCCCTATCCATTTGACAAGTCCATCACAATGCAATCATTCCCACCAAACTTTGAGATGCCTAAATTTGAGAAATAAAAAGGTGAAACATGTCCTCTACAACATCTCAAAGAATTTTACATCGCATGTCAAGAAGTTGCCTATAATGAGAATTACTTAAAAAGACTCTTCACTAGGAGTCTTGGAGGCGAAGCTTTGGAATGGTTCATGGCCCTTCCTTATGGATCAATCTCTACTTTCTCTGATCTCGTAGAGAACTTTGTTGGACAATATTCATATAACATTGAGCATCAAGTAACACTCAACGATTTGTGCAATACTAAACAAAAGAATGGAGAAAACTTTTCTAGTTTCTTACAACGATGGAGACATATTGCAAATCACATGCCATGGAAAATACCTGATAGTCACTTAATTGACATATTCACAAAGAATTTGATCTCCAAGATGTCTTTCCAAATGAAAATGGATTCACCTGACACCTTTGAATCCCTTGTCAAGAAGGGAAAAGATATTGAAGATGGCCTTTTTCAAAGAGGTAGCATCAAACATTATACTCCTTCCAACAATGATAAACCAAAATTCTGGAGTAAAAAGAAAGGAGTTGTCAATGATGGTGTGGCTGATGCCAAGCATGTTCAAACTTTTCAAGCATCCAACAATAATAATAAAAAAAATTGCAATAACAATCATAATCAAAATCAGAATCACAACAACAATCAAAATCAAAATCAGAACAATCAGAATCAGTATCAAAACAACAATCAACAACAACCGCGCAATCAATCATATTTGTTCCCTCATAATAAAAACAACAACAACAATAACAATAACAATGACAATCAGCAACGATGACAATTCACAGCTTTGGCAGAACCCCTAGACATGATCTTTAAACAACTTGCAGATCAAGGAATGATAATCTATCCAAATACTCAACCTTCGATGAGAATCAACCCAAACCCGTGTGGTATAGAGATAATGAATATTGTGATTATCATCTCATCAAAGGACATGATACCAAGAAATGCATGAAGCTCAGAAACTTTGTGCAAGATCCCATTGAGGATAAAAAAATTGAAGTGGAAGGTCATAATGCATCCTCATCTAATGCAAAACTTAAAGTCTACAATCAGCCCTTCCCACCACACAATCAAAACAATGCATCCAATGCAATCCCATATGATTACTCTACCAATACTATTTCAGGTGATGATTGAAAATGTGAGAGTCTAGAAGAAAATGATATCTTTGGGTTTGATTCTCTTTGTGGCCGCATTGAAGAATATGACACACATGTTAACACCATAATCCTCAAAGATGCTGATTGTAATGCTACCACACACAGACTGATAGTCACTGTCCAAGTTGCTGATAAACCCTCTACATCTACAAATCCACTAGCTGCACCATCTACTGCTACTCAACCTGCTTCACACTATGACCTATTGGCTCAGTTAGGAAAGATGCCTACACAAATATCCATTCTAGAACTCCTAAAAACCTCGCCAATTCATAAAGAAATCCTTGAAGATGCTCTTAATGAATCCCGTGTCCCTGAGAATATCAACGCTACACAATTCCAAGCTATGATCGGGAACTTAGCCACACAAGAACATCTTGTCTTCACTGACAAAGAATTTCACGGTCTTGACCTCCATCATAATAAATCCCTCCATATTGAAGCCAAAATCCAATCTACTAAAATCAAACGAGTCCTTATAGATGGTGGATCTAGCCTAAATTTGTGCATATTGAAAATGATTTGTAACATCAGTCTTTCTGAGGACCTCTTGGATGTAGACAAGTGAATAACAAGAAAGGCCTATGATGATAGAGATTGAGAAAGCGAGGTTTTGATCACACTACCCTTACAAGGAGGCCCGACCTTGATTGAAACTATTGGCCATGTGCTAGATCTAGATCTGCCATACAATATCTTGTTGGGATGACCCTGTATACATGCTATCAAAGGTGTACCCTCTACTTATCATCAGTGTCTCAAGTTCCCACATCATGGTAGAGAAATCATGATTCTTGGAGATCCTGAGCCCTTTCAATACTACAAGAGACTGGAAGGAAAACACTCTAACTACTATCCATTGAATGAATTTGGCCGACACTTCAATCAAGAAACCCCTCTTTCAAACATTCCCTCAGTTCTAGAAAAGACATCAGAAACACCACCTAATCAATCCAAAGGAAAGGAAAAGGTTATTGAAGACAAAGCTTCTGGATATGAAACTCAGGCTACGTTTACAGATCAAGGCATGGGAGAATATAAATTTGAAAGTGCTCTATGCATTGGGAAACTCTCTTTGTCTCCAAAGTACTATGGAAGACCATCACCATTACCCCCCTCTAAAGACAAAGACTTCATGTGTTGCAAAACAACCAATTTTGAACATTGGGGGTCCTTATAAGATGAACACATGGAATACAATGTCAATGATTGGCTCTACAGTGATGAAGAAGAAAAAGTTGTGACCTTCCCCAAAGGAAAGTATATCAAGATTGCTCCCATTGTTGAAAGCATGGGATATAATGGTACTGGACTTGGAGCTAATGAGACTGGTAAGAATAAAATTATAACAGCCAATGGCTATCCTCGAGGACATGGATTGGGTTCCATAGAAACTAAGACTAACTTTGCTAAGGATTATTGTTTAGCTGCCTTAGATTTAGACACTAAAGAAGAGTTCTTTGAAATTCATTTCCACTATGTTGAAGATGACCTCGATGACCTTAACCATGTCTTCACCATCACCCAAGCTGACCTTTCGTCCCCTCATCTTCCCCTCACAAACCCTAAACCAATTGACTGGGATCAACAAGATTCACCACCAGCTTTGGACATTTGTAATTCGGATGAGGCAGTTCTAGCCCTCTTTGGACTTAAGAATCTCTGAGAATATGAACATCAGATCCACTACAGTGAGAAATCCTACTTTGGTAGCTAGGTCAATTCTCTTAGTCGCTAAAATGACATTAAAGATAAAAATAAAAAAAATGAAAATACAAAAACATCCCCTGGTGAAAAACTCTTGTAGGCACTTTTGGATAAGAAAAAGATAAAATAAAGGATGCATCCTCTAGTGAAATTTTTTTTGAGTTGGTAGAGGAGGGAGAAACTGACCTGCCATTTATATCATCAGAACTAGAAGTGTCCTCTATGATTATCGAAGACACTATCCCGTTCAATCTGGGCATAGTAGCAAATCCACACATCACTTACATTATAGTTTCTCTCAGTGATCAAGAAAAGAAAGACATGAAAAAATTCCTTTATAAACATAAGATCAACTTTGCCTGGACTTACAAGGACATGTCCGAGATTGATATATATATTTTCATGCACTAGCTTGCTGTGGATCCCAGTATAAAACCTGTTAAACAAAAACTCCGCAAGATGCATCCGCAAGTCGCACTGGTAGTCAAAGTAGAGCTTCAAAAAATGCTGGATGCTAAAGTAATCAGACCTATAGACTATCCTGAATGGGTCTCCAATATTGTACCACTAGACAAACCTGCTGAGGGCATTCGTATCTGCACTGATTTCAAAGACCTAAACCTTTTATGTCCTAAGGATGATTTTCCACTCCCAAATATTGACATTATAGTGGATTTGACTACTGGACATGAGATGTTGTCCCTCATGGATGGCTTCTTTGGTTACAATCAAATCATGATAGCACCATAAGACCAGCACAAAACTACATTCACAACACCTTGGGGTACCTTCTCTTATCAGGTGATGCCCTCTAGCCTTAAGAAGGCCGACACCACATATTAGAGAGAAATTACTACTATCTTTCATGACCTTTTGCATGTCATCATGAAAGAATATATAGATGATCTTTTGGGAAAATCCAAGACATGAGAATCACACATTCCTATCCTCACTACCATTTTTGAGTGATTGGAGAAGCATAAGCTGTGGCTAAATCCCAAGAAGTGTGTCTTTGGAGTGCAATCTGGTAAGCTGATGGGATACATTTTGTCACGACGTGGAATAGAAGTGGATCCAAATAAAGTAAAAGCCATCCTCAAGATTCCACCTCCAAAAACATTGAAACAGTTGTACAAATTACAAGGAAAACTGAAATCAATCAAGAGATTCATGTCACAAATGGCAGATAAGGTGCATCTATTCTCTCATCTCCTGCACAAGAATATCAAATTCCACTGAGATTTCTTATCTCAAAATGCATTTGAGAAGGTAAAAGGAAATTTGGCTAATCCACTAGTGTTAGTACCACCTGTTGCTAGCCGTCCTCTGATTTTGTATATATCTGCTACAGAGGTCGCATTGGGAGCCCTTCTGGCACAATTAGATGATACCAGCTAAGAGTGAGCAATTTATTATCTCAGCAAGACTCTTATTGGTTATGGATTTAATTATTCCCTAATTGAGAAAGCATATTTGGCTATTCTTTTCTGTACGCAGAAACTACAGCATTATATGCTCAATCATAAGATTCACCTTGTTGCCAAAATTGATCCACTCAAATATCTCCTAGCACGTGCTTCTCTTACTGGTCGTACAATGAAATGGGTTATGATCCTTAGTGAATTTGACATCGTTTATGTGGATTGCAAAGCTATCAAAGGACAAGTTATTGCAAATTAGCTAGCTGAAGCCCCTGTTGATGGTAAACATCCACTCATAGCACATTTTCCAGATGAATCAGTCCTTAATCTTTCCCCAAATACTCCATGGAGACTTTATTTTGATGGATTCTTCACTCAGAAAGGATCGGGGGTAGGAATATTATTTGTTACACCAAAAGGGGATCTCATCCCTAAATCTTATAAATTACAATTTCCTTGCACAAAAAGTATTGCAAAATATGAAGCCCTTGTACTTGGACTCCGTCAGGCCATACAATGGAAGATTCTCAATTTGTTGGTACTAGGTGATTCAAAATTGGTTATCAAACAAGTTATGGATGAATATCAAACAAAGGATGATAAGTTGCTTCCCTATCATCGTATAGTCAAAGATCTCAAACCGCATTTCACTGAATTGGTCTTCTAACAAATTCCCCACATAAACAACAAAGTAGCTGATTCCATGACTACTATCGGGTCCCTGATCACTATGCCAGAACACAGTACACGATGTGAATTTCTCGTTGAGAATCTTACGGTCCCTGCCTATGACAAACCAAATTCTGAAATGGTGTGTGAAATTGCTGATCCTAACTCCCCATGGTACCAAGAAGTATATTCCTACCTTTGCGATGGACATACCCCACTTTCCCTAACCCCTAATCAATGTAAAACCTTTATTCACCGCACTTCCCGATGATGACATGTAACTGATTAAATGTTTGATAATGTTAAGTTGAAGATAATGCAAGATATTAAATCAGTTAATGTATTGTATTGTCATGGATGTCAACTTGATATCATCTGTACGGTCATGTAGATAATGCAAAAGACTTAAAAAAACCAAAGGAACAAAGGTTTTTCTTTAAGCAATGCATAAAAGTCAAGTATTCACTAAGCGACAAACAACACCGACAGACAGAGCAAAGAAGAATAGTCACAGTGATACTCGACGATCATAAGTATTGTGTTTCCCGATGAAGCAAAACCACAGGATTCCAGACGAGCAAAGTCAGAAGGTTGCTCGACGAGCTAAAAAAATAGTGTTTCCCGATGAGTAAAATTCCAATGATGCTTGACGGACAGAGATCACGAAGCTAACTAGAGTCTCACCGATGGAACTGTTAGTTGCTACCGACAACTAACTGCAATGGTGACTGACGAAATAGAGAGTTCAGAAAATGACAAAATATTTAGCTGGCAGAGCTAAAAATAGACTTAACTGGTTGTCTACTTTTTTTTATTTGACCAGAGATAAGTGATTGATTTAAAGATGATTTGTACAGTTGGTAAGAAGATATCTACCAGACAAATCAGGAGTTATGCTTTAAATCTAATTGGCTAGATTGTTTTTCATGTCAAGAATAAAGAATCAAGAAAAAATGAATATTATGTCTATATAAGAGACAAGCTTAATTCATTTACAAATGGGATTAAGGGGAGTGAATGAAAAAAGGACGCTGAAGAGAAACTGGTGAAGAAAAAATTCATATAGTCTTGATCAAACAAGCTGAAGGAAGAGCTAAGGAATTCTGCAGACACCGACGAACAGTGAGCACAACATCATAGAGCAGAAAGTATGGAGCATAAGGATTAATTGAAACATTGGTCAGAGAGGTAATGTACTTAAATAGATCTAAAAATCTACAATTCAAAGTTGCAATATGAACAGGTCATAGTGTTTCAGTTTAACCATTGAAGCATCAAGTTTCTTAACCGAACAGGACTTAACAGTCTTCTATATATTGAGGTACATCTCAAGGAGTGATAAAAAAGTTGATTCATGAAAGTAGCATTCGACTTTCCCGATACCTATTGAAATTCTAAGAAGGAGGCTCATTCAAGGATGGTAGCAATATATGCCCGATACTAAGTGACAACCTCTATGTATAAAATCCTCTAACAAGATCACACTTAACAGTGTGTTTGTAACCTTTAACAGGGTTGGCTTGTAACATGGATCACTTCAGAAGAGTAAAAATTTGGGATACTGGTCCCAGTGGTTTTTCCCGTAACAGGGTTTCCATGTTAAAAATTCATGTGTTATGTGTGTATGATTCATTTCTTTACTGTCTTGCATCTTACATAGCTAACTCTATATTGATCGGTATACTCTGCTTATTTACTGAGTTTCGGTAAATAGTTAACTGCTTATCGGTAATCAAGAAAGAATAAGGACTGACAGAGCAAACTAACAGAAAGTTAATCTTTAGTAGTATTTCATGGCATGCATCTTGTAGGGACATAATAATCTGAGGTTTATAGATTGGTGGTTAATTTTGAAGGATAAGTTTTTGAGGCCACTGATTCACCCCCCCCTCAGTTATTACTAACAATTGGTATCAGAGCTTGTGTGCTTAGAAAGGAAGGTTTCAAGACCCAAATCAAGATCACAAGATGAATAGACAAGATGTGCCCAAGTTGAACAAAGACAACTTTGCTTCATGGCAAAGTAAGATAAGACTCCACTTATCAGGTATTGGTAATGATGTTACTCAATTCCTAGATACCGAATATGTGTTGCTCACTGGAGTATTGTTAGTAGATCAATTGAGAGAGAAGCATGAGCACAACTGCATGGTCATAGAACTTTCTTCCTCATAATCTGATGCTGAATTTGAAGATGTCAAAGATCGCAAAATAGCAAACAAGATGTGGGACAAACTGAAGCTTGTAGATGGAGGTGATAGAAATGTTCTGAGAGCCAAGGCAGAAAGCCTTAGAGGAAATTTTGATGATCTTAGAATGAAATAAGGAGAAAACATCACACAGTACAACATAAGAATCAAAGAAGTAGTCAATGCTATATGAGGAGTTGGAGGTACACTTTAAGAGGAGATAGTGGTAAGTAAAATCTTAAGAACCTTACTGCCTATATATGCTATTAGAGTTTCTTCCATTCAAGAAATGAGAGCAGTAGAAAACAATACATTTACTCTTTATAGTTTAATTGGTAGACTGATTTCATTTGAGATGAATAACTTTGTTAATGGTGTCTTACCAATCAAGTCATAGACACACATCTAGAGGAGATAGTGCAAGTGAAAGTGAAGAAGAAGATCTAGATGAAATAGAAGCACTTATGACTAGAAGAATACAGAAAGGCAAAGGAAAATACAAAGGGAAGTTACCACTTGTATGCTTTAAGTGTAAAGGGAAAGGACACTTTGCTGCAAGATGTCCTTAAAGAAAAAAAGATGATAGAGTTAATGACAGATCTTTTGAGAAGAAATCTGACAGAGGTGATAACAAGGATTACAGAAGTTACCGACAATTAGAAAGAAGAGATGCCCGAGACTACAAGGACAAAGGCAAGAAAGCCAGCTACCTAGCTTCATGCAAAGATGAAGATACTGAGACCGAACTTGATGAAGACATCGAGATGGTGTTTGTAGCTGTGAAAGATGATTCAGATGAAGATGAAAGGTATGTAGAATCTGCACTCATATCTAAGGTTAGAAAGAATGACATCTGGATTATAGATAGTGGCTGCACTCATCACATGACCGGTGACAAAGAAAAGCTTAACACTTTTGAGTATTATAATGGTGGTACTGTAAGAATGGGTAATGATACACCTAGTCCAGTTGAAGGTAAAGGAACTATAATGTTGAATAACCTAATTAAATTTGAAAATGCTTATTGGGTAAAAGGATTGAATTATAATATGTTGAGTGTTTCTCAGATGAATAATTCAGGTCACAAAGTGGCATTTGAGAATAAGAAGGCAAAGATCTTCAATGAATCAGGAAGACTGATTGGTACCGGTGAACAAGCTAAAGATAACTTATTCTATCTGAATGATACTAACACCACTTGCTTAATGACTGGAAACAAAGACATATGGCTGTAGCACAAAAGATTGTGTCATGTGAATTTTGACAACATGATGAAAATAAGCAGAAGGAGAAATGTAAGAGGCTTCTCGACGATGTCAAAGCCTGACAACATCATGTGCAAGAATTATCAAAAAGGTAAGATGAAAAAGTTTACTTTCAAAAGTAAAACCCATACATCTGATGATATTCTAGAATTAGTCCATACTGATCTATGTGGACCAATGAGGACAACGAGTTATTATGGAGATAGATATTTTATTCTCTTTGTTGATGTTTACTCTAGAATGATGACAATTATCTTTCTAAAAGATAAATCTGAAGCATTCAAGATGTTTAAATGGTATAAGGCTAAGGTAGAGAAACAAAGTGGTAAGGATCTAAAATGCTTGAGATCAGATAGAGGAGGAGAGTTTATATCAGATGAATTCACTAATTTCTGTAATGAGCATGGTATAAAAAGACAAGTTTCTGCACCAAGAACACCACAACAAAATGACATTGCTGAAAGAAGGAATAGATCAATAGTTGATTGTGTTAGAACACTGATAATAGAGAAAGGCATCACCCAAATCTTCTGGAGGGAAGGTATCAGTACTGCTGTCTACACATTAAATAGAGTACAATTGAATAAGGACATAAAGAAGACACCCTATAAGCTATGGTATGGTTAAACACCCAATGTAAGTTACTTCAAAATCTTTGGTAGTTAATGTTATGTCTTAAAGGATGATATAAATAGAAATCTTGATGCCAAGAGTGATGAAGGTATCTTTCTAGGGTATTCCACCAAAAGTAAAGCTTATAAATATCTTATCAAAGATTTTAACAAAATTCTTGAAAGTGCAAATGTAAAGATTTATGAATTTACAGAAAAGAATGAGCTCGAAAGCACAAAAGAACCAGAGGACTACAACAAGTTTGTATACTATGAAGAACCCAACAATCTACCCCAGTAACAATGCTTAATTCTAGAAAAACAAAATGTTACAACCCACGGTTATGATATTGATCAAAATAATGTGCAAGGTGATGAAGAACAAAATGAAGGACAAAATGATGATCAAGATAATAGACAAAGAGATAAACCAATTCTTGTAAGATATGTAAGAAGGAACCATCCAAAGATCTAGATCATAGGAGATAAGAAAGCTAGTACAAGAACAAAAAGTAAGTCTTTGAACTTAAGTTGTTTAATTTGTGAGTTTGAGCCAAAATCTGTCAATGCTGCACTTGATAATGAAGAATGGATAAGTGCTATGAATGATGAGATTGAGAAGATTGAGAAGAATAAGACATGGTCACTTATGCCAAGACCAGATGACAAGAATGTCATCGGTAAAAAATGGATAGTAAGGAATGAGCTGAATGAGAATGGAGAAGTCACAAGAAACAAAGTAAGACTAGTATGCACGGGGTATGCACAAGAGGAAGGTATTGACTATGGAGAGACCTTTGCACCCATTTCTAGGCTAGAAGGTGTAAGAATACTACTTTCTTATGCTTCTTATAAAGGATTCAAGGTATATCAAATGGATGTCAAGTCTGGATTCCTAAATGGAATACTTGAAGAAGAGTTATACATTGAGCAACCAGAAGGGTTTGTAGATCCAGACAAGAGAAACATGGTATGCAGACTTCATAAATCCTTGTATGGATTAAAACAAGCTCCTAAATCCTGGTATGAATGAATTCACTCCTATCTTATAAGTATTGGATTTGTAAGGACTAGTGAAAACAATAATATTTATTTGAAGGAAGATACTGATGCTAACACTTTGATTGCTGAAATATTTGTTGATGACATCATATTTGGAGGCAATGATATGCTATGAAAATCATTTTCTAATGAGATGAGAAAAGAGTTTGAGATGTCTATGTTTGGAGAGATCAAGTTATTTCTTGGTCTACAGATAATGAAACAATGTGAATGTATTTTCATTACATAATCCAAATACATTAAAGAGGTCCTGAAAATATTAAGGATGAAAGATTCCAAACTAGTTGGAACACTGATGGCTACTGGATGTAAGTTGACAAAGGAGGACAAGACAAAAGAGGTAAATCAGACTTTGTACAGATCAATGATTGGAAAACTCATGTATGTTGTACATACTAGACCAGATATTACACATGTAGTAGGAATAGTTGCAAGATTTTTTTCTAACCCCAGGGAATCACATATGACTGCTGTGAAAAGAATTTTAAGATATCTGAATAATACTGAGGAATATGGCTTATGGTATAGAATAAAAGGAAAATTTGAACTTAAGGTGTTTACCGACGCTGATTGGGTTGGAAATCTTGATGACCGAAAGAACACAACTAAAGGAGCATTCTTTATGGTTGAAAAACTTGTCACATGGATTAGCAAGAAGCAAGGATGCATCTCTCAGTCTACTGCAGAAGAAGAGTATGTTGTTGCTGCTGCAAATTGCTCAAATATTGCGTGGATCAAACAGTTACTGGAAGGTATGCATATGAAGATCTTAGAGCCAATAGTTATCTTTTGTGATAACACTAGTGCAATAGACATTTCAAAGAATCCAGTCATGCATGCTATGACTAAACACATTTCTATCAAGTATCATTATTTGAGAGAACAAGTTCAAGAAAATGAAGTGACACTTGAGTATGTGCAATCCAAAGAACAATTAGCTGATATCTTCACCAAGCCACTACCCAAGGATACATTTGAGTACTTGAGAAAAAGACTAGGGGTCAAACCCTTGTCTACTAGTTAGTAAAATGACTGAAGGCTGCATCAGCCCACATATTATCAGAATATTATTAATGTTGATGCAAGAAAAAATATGAACTTCAAAGCTACATCTATATGCAGACAAGTATATATCTTCACCGAGCACCAAAGCATATTGCTGATGGATAAGGGAAATTCAAGGAATATAATATGGATGGAGAGAAATGAGTGTTTGACATGAATGCCAGATGTTTGTAAGATATTTGTTTGGGATTGTTGTCAAAGGGAGAGAAATTATCCATATTATCAGATCTTTCTGGAAAGGGAAAGAGATTATCCACTATCACATTACTCCAACATGGAGAGATTATATCATTAGGGAGATAAATTGTATGAAAAGATTATACAAAGGGAGAGTTGCTGACAAGAGAAAAAGACATCAAAAGAGAAGAACAATCAGGGGAGAGAAATTGACAGAAGGATAGAACACAACACATCAGAAGATAGAGAGCTGCAAGAATCAAATCTAAGCTAAAATAGAGCTTACCGATGGTTAGACAGTTATCGGTTATTAGAACAAAAAGATTGATAGTTTGATGAATCTCAACTGTTGTGTTTCATATTATATTAGAAATAGTATAGTGTGATAATATAGTATGTTGCCATCAATGCCAAAGGGAGAGATTGATGACATGTAACTAATTGAATGTTAGATAATGTTAAGTTGAAGATAATGCAAGGCATTAAACCAGTTAATGTATTGTATTGTCATTGATGTTAACTTGATGTCATCTGTACGATCATGTACATAATGCCAAAGACTTCAGAAAATAAAAGGAACAAAGGTTATGCTTTAAGAGATGCATAAAAGTCAAGTATTCACTATGTGAAAAACAACACTGACAGACAGAGAAAAGAAGAACAGTCACAGTGATACCCGATGATCAGAAGTGTAGTGTTGCCCGATGAAGAAAAACCATAGGATGCCCGACTAGCAAAGTCAGAAGGTTGCCCGATGAGCTAAAAAAATAGTGTTTTTCGACGAGTAAAATTCCAATGATTCCCGACAAACATAGATCATGAAGCTAATTAGAGTCTCACTGACATAACTGTCAGTTGTCACCGACAATTAACTGCAATGGTGATCGATGGAACAGAGAGTTCAAAAAAATGACAAAATAGCTAGCTGGCAGAGCTAAAAAGAGACTTAACTAGTTGTCTACTTTTTTTTATTCGACTAGAGATAAGTGATTGATTTAAAGATTATTTGTACAGTTGGAAAGAATATATCTATGAGACAAATGAGGAGTTATGCTTTAAATCTAATTGGTTGGGTTGTTTTTCACGCCAAGAATGAAGAATCAAGAAACAAGGAATATTATGTCTATATAAGAGACAAGCTTAATTCATTTAAAAATGGGATTAAGGGGAGTGAATAAAAAGAGGATGCTGAAGAGAAACTAATGAAGAACAACTTCATGCAGTCCTGGTCAAACAAGATGAAGGAAGAGCTAAGGAATTCAGCAGACATCAATGACCAACAACCACAACATCACAGAGCAAAAAGTATGGAGCACAAGGATTAATTGATACATTGGTAAGAGAGGTAATGTACTTAAATAGATATAAAAATATGCAATTCAAAGTTGCAATATGAATAGGTCATAGTGTTTCAATTTAACCATTGAAGCATCAAGTCTCTTAACCGAGCAGGACTTAACAGTCTTTTATTTATTGAGGTACATCTCAAGGAGTGCGAAAAAGGTTGATTCATGAAAGTAGCATTCCGATACCTATTGACAGTCTAAGAAGGAGGTTGATTCAAGGATGGTAACAATAGATGCTCGATACTAAGTGACAACCTCTATGTATAAAATCCTCTAACAAGGTTGCACTTAATAGTGTGTTTGTAACCTTTAACAGAGTTGGCTCCTAACAGGGCTCTCTTCAGAAGAGTGAAAATTTGGGGTACCGGTCCCAGTGGTTTTTCCCTTAATAGGGTTTCCACATAAAAAATTCATGTGTTATATGTGTATGATTCATTTCTTTACTGTCTTGCATCTTACATAGCTAACTCTGGATTGATTGGTATACTCGTCTTATTTACTGAGTTTCAGTAAAAAGTTATACTGCTTATCAGTAATCAAGAAAGAATAAGGTCTGACAGAGAAAACTGACAAAGAGTTAATCTTTAGTAGTATTTCATGGCATGCATCTTGTAAGGATATAATATTCTGAGGTTTATAGATTGGTAGTTAAGTTTGAAGGATAAATTTTTGAGGTGACTGATTCACCCCCCTTTCAGTTATTACTAACAATTGGTATCAGAGCTTGTGTTTAGAAAGGAAGGTTTCAAGACCTAAGTCAAGATCACAAGATGAACAGATGAGATGTGCCCAAGTTGAACAAAGACAACTTTACTTCATGGCAAAGCAGGATAAGAATCCACTTATCAGGTATTGGTAATGATGTTACTCAATTCTTAGATACTGAATATGTGTTTCCCACATGAGTATTGACAGTAGATCAATTGAGAGAGAAGCATGAGCACAACTGCATGGTCATAGAGCTTTCTTCCTCACTCTTTGATGCTGAATTTGAAGATGTCAAAGATTCCAAAACTGTAAAGAAGATGTGGGACAAATTGAAGCTTGTACATGGAAGTGATACAAATGTTCAGAGAACCAAGGTAGAAATCCTTAGAGGAAAGTTTGATGATCTCAGAATGAAAGAAGGTGAAAATATCACACAATACAACACAAGAATCAAAGAAGTAGTCAATGCTATATGAGGAGTTGGAGGTACACTTGAAGAGGAGATAGTAGTAAGTAAAATCTTAAGAACCTTACTGCCTGTATATTATATTAGATTTTTTTCCATTCAAGAAATGAGAGTAGTAGCAAACAATACAGTTACACTTGATGGTTTAATTGGTAGACTGATTTCATTTGAGATGAATAACTTTGATAATAGTGTCTTACCAAACTTAGAGTCTGCATTTAATTATTCTATGAGAATAAGCAAATCAAGTCATATACACACATCTAGAAGAGATAGTGAAAGTGAAAGTGAAGAAGAAGATCTAGATGAAATAGAAACATTTATGGCTAGAAGAATGCAGAAAGACTGATTGGTACCGGTGAACAGACTAAAGGTAACTTATTCTATCTAAATGATACTAACACTACTTTCTTAATGACTAGAAATGAAGACATATGGCTATGGCACAAAATATTGTGTCATGTGAATTTTGACAACATGATGAAAATAAGTAGAAGGAGAAATGTAAGAGGCTTACCGACGATGTCAAAGCCTGACAACATCATGTGCGAGAATTGTCAAAAAGGTAAGATGGAAAAGTCTAGTTTCAAAAGTAAAACCCATACATCTGATGATATTCTAGAATTAGTCCATACTGATCTATGTGGACCAATGAGGACAAAGAGTTATTATGGAGATAGATATTTTATTCTCTTTATTGATGATTATTCTTGAATGATGACAGTTATGTTTCTAAAAGATAAATCTGAAGCATTCAATATGTTTAAATGGTATAAGGCTATGGTAGAGAAACAAAGTGGTAAGGATCTAAAATGCTTGAGATCAGATAGAGGAGGAGAGTTTATATCAAATAAATTCACTAATTTCTATAATGAGTATGGTATAAAAAGACATGTTTCTACACCAAGAACACCACAACAAAATGGGATTGCTGAAAGAAGGAATAGATTAATAGTTGATTGTTATAGAACACTAATGATAGAGAAAGGCATCACCCAAATCTTCTAGAGGGAAGTGGTCAGTACTGCTGTCTACACATTAAATAGAGTTCAATTGAAGAAGGACGCAAAGAAGACACCCTATGAGCTATGGTATGGTAAAACACCCAATGTAAGTTACTTCAAAATCTTTGGTAGTCAATGTTATGTCTTAAAGTATGATAGAAATGGAAAGCTTGATGCCAAGAGTGATAAAAGTATATTTCTAGGGTATTCCACCAAAAGAAAGGCTTATAAATGTCTTATCAAGGTTTCTAACAAAATTGTTGAAAGTGTAAATGTAAATGATAAGGCTAAATTATTGCCTTTGTTTTGTATAATTTTAATACTCTGTTCTTGTTTTTGTTAAAACATTTGAGAGCCTAGCTAGTCAAAACTTGTGATAAAAGTCCAGATAAAACTGTTAAACCATGGGTAGATGTTTTTGACATACTTTGCTAATATTATACATATAATGCAGCATTTCATAAAACCATCAGATTATATGTTCTAACATCTAGATATTTAATTTGATTAAGCTCGTTGCATGAATATTTCCACGTCATAACTAACTTGGCAGGAGAGAAGCGACTGGAGAGTGGTCGACAACATTCAAAGAAGACCATTGAAGACCAGCTATGGTGGAGTGATCATTACAGCACTAGGAAAACACAACTGCTACAATAGAGCCATTATTCCAGGATGCGGGGGTGTAGCACGCCTATATTCCCTCTGCACTTAGTGCATTGAATTGGTCATCTGAGTTTCATTACCCACACCGCAGGCTGTTGTATTTCCATATGCTTCTCCAGCATGTTTTCAGCAAGATGGTTTTCCTTTCTATTTTGAAATAATGTTCGATCCTCTATATATAGGGATTGGACCGATAGTTTGAAGTTAGAAAGAGAGAGAGAGAAATAAGAGAAAAGGTTTTGGAAGAACATTGTTGTATTTTCACAGTAATCTATTTCAAGTTCCATGTCTTGTTTTTATGTAATGAGTTTTTAAAACGCAATGAAATAGTTCTGGTTTACATTCTGTGTTCATAGTTTAGTAGAAACTGACCAAGGGGGCCCACTTGGGAG
Source organism: Thuja plicata (assembly GCA_018584345.1). NCBI lineage: Eukaryota > Viridiplantae > Streptophyta > Pinopsida > Cupressales > Cupressaceae > Thuja > Thuja plicata. The sequence goes on from MU223655.1 coordinate 1,253,599, forward strand.
GTGGAATAGGTTAGAATAGAATAGATTTCATTTCTAGCATTTCCAGTATTTCAGATAGAAGTTACAATTTCTTCCTGCAGCATCGCAACTTGTGAGTGTTCCTGCAACATTTGCAAGAATAGTTATAATGGATGTTTTAGGTTGAAATCTTAGGTTTCAGTAAAATTGCAATTTCTAGCATTCATTCCAGTAAGAAGATAAATGTATTTTTTTTCCTGCAGCACTAGTGTAGGTTTCTTTTATGCATTTTTACCTTCCTGCAGCATAAGTAGAATGACTCCTTAAGGAACCTAGTGCACATACCGTGCTGACCATTTCAAGTATACATCCCTGGGTTGACAAGTTAAATGCACCTCATAATGGGAAAAATAGTCCTTAGATTGAATGAACCATTCCTAAGAAATTCCTTGAGCATGATTATTATACACCTATTGTGAGGCGGTTCATTTTTGGCACCGCTGCCAGGGATGGTGTCAAGCTAGGAACATTTTCAAGTCATTTTTCATTCCTAGGTTAGTTTTTAGATTTATATCTCTAAAAATTGCTTCAAAAGTGTGAAGAATTCAATTGCATGCATCGAAGAGAAAGGCAACGAGATGAATATGGAAGATTTCTGCCAGCAGAGCCTGCTAATTTGAACAAGGAAGTTGAAGAAGTTGAGTTACTCTTTGAGGACGCAAGCCCCAACTTTCCTACAACATATTCCTCTAGAGCAGAACCATTTGACATAAGTGGCTTCTGACCTTTTGCAGAAATCTTGGCCAATTTTCTAGATAATTCTAGCCCAAATCCACCTAACGTTAAATATCCAGTAGCCAATGCTCCTTTCTAGCAGTAACCCCACAATCAAATACCTCTAGTAATGGCACATCCTACTTTCCCATTTCCTCTCCCAAGCCTTATAAACAATGCTAATCTCAAGAATATACCCATAGCTGCTCTTCTAAAGTTTTATGATCTTATAACTGAGGTTCCTGACACTTTTTTGTTTGAGTTTGACATACTGTGTTGAAGTTTTGACTATAATACTAATGCCCATAAGCTCAAGTTGTTTCCTGCAACACTGAAAGAGTCAGCATTACGATGGCTCATGGGCTTAGGAGCCAATGCAGCAGGTACCTGGGATGAGATGCAGACATTTTTTTTGCAGAAATATAAAGACTATTGCAAAGGTAGTGACCCAAAAGGAGATGATATCTTTAGGATGTCTCAAAAGGAAGACGAGACATTGGAGGATTATGTTTCATGATTTTTGTACACAATGTAGAAGAATCCCTAGCATGTACTGGCAGAGGACTCATAGAAGCTAGTCTTTTTGAGAGGGGTAAATGAAAACTGTCTGGAAGCATTAGATTTGATGGCTGGTGGAGACATATCCCAATCTTCTTGGGATGACCTCAAGAAAATTTGTCAAAAATACTCAAGGTCAACTGTGAAGAAAGGCAGAGGATACCAGACCACAGTCACAAAAGGGATTGGTTCAGGTGTCTCAAAGCTAGAGATATCCAATTTGGTCACAGATTTCAAGCAAGATATTATAAATGATGTAGCTACACATCTTGACACAATGACTGCCAAAAAGAAGCATGCAGAAGCTGAAACACAATTGGCTGAGTACTATCCACACTGCCGCAAATAGAAGCAAGACTACGGATGTAAGCTGGTAGCCAATCTAGAAAACCAACATTTTCCAACTGACTACATGAAGATAGAAGGAGACAATAATCAAGTGTTCTTCATTGCTCAATGGTGACCATGGGCTTCATGATAAGGTATGCCACAAGATCCTCTACAGTTTTCAAATTTTAATAATAATTAGCGGCAAAACCAAAATTATCAGAACACTTCTCAGTACTCTCAACCCTAATGGCCAAACCAGCAGAATAACCCATGGCCAAACCAGCAGAATAACCCATGGCCAAACTAGCAGAATAACCAATGGAAAATTCCATAAAATATTCAGTGGCCAAATCAGCAAAATAATCAGTAGCCAAATCAGCAAAATAATCAGTGGCCTAGTCAGCAGAATCAATGGCAACCACCACAAGGGAACTGGTAGAAAACTAACCAATGGAGGGGGCCTCCACAGTGGCCTAACCAAAATTTTGGTAGTCCAAAGTTACCACCTCCAGTGCAACCACCTGCAATAATGTAACCTCCTGCAACAACTAATGCTAATCCAAAGCCTACCCAATTGCCTGCTCAACCATAGCCAAATCCAAACAATAAACAATAGCAGCAGCAAGCATACACTACTGACACTCAGCAGTGCCCTACTTATTCTATAGAAATAGCTGATATTTATTTGAGGTCCGGTACCACCCTACCCACACCTGAATATCCTATAATTATAGAAGTTGCAGACACTCCTGCTGCACTACTTCCAGAAGCCACATTGCCAAATACCAGCCACCCTACTAATATACCCAACAGAACTACTGTCCACACTTCAAATCCACCCTTTTCACAGAGGTTAAATAAAGAAAAACCTATACCCCAGGAGGAAGAAACATTTGATATTATTGAGCAGCTGAAAAATATGAATATTCAAATTCCACTGTTTCAAGCTATCAAAGATATACCTGTTTATGGAAAGGCTATTAAGGAAGCATGCCTTAAGAAGCCAGGGTAGAAAAAGAAAGACCCTCAGACAGTACATGTTGTAGGCCAATTGGAATATATCATGTTAGGAAAGGTGGTAATACCTAAGTATTTAGTTCCTGGTAGTCCAATAGTCGACCTGATAATAAATGGATAGACTGTGAAAAATGCTCTAGTTGATTTGGGAGCAGCAATAAATGTTATGACTAAAGATACAATGCATAGGATAAGCATAGAAGGCTTAAGAAAAATAGCCACAGTGTTACAACTTGCGGATAGTTCAACTGTTACTCCAGAGGGCCTTATAGAAGATGTGATAGTAACCTTAGATTCATGGGAGTATCCTGCTGATTTTCTCATCCTATCACCTAAAGTAAACTTTGTTGGATATCCTGTAATCTTGGGAAGACCTTGGTTAGCCACTACTGATGCCAAAATTAATTGCAGATTAGGCAATATGACAATTTCAAATGGACAAGCCATAAGGAAACTAGCCCTATATCCTCTTGGACAACCCCAACCAAACCTGGGAGAACCTATTTGGCCAGACCTAGGAGACGAAGAGGAGGAAGAGCTTAATTCAGTCACTCAGCTCATGATGTTGCATAGAAAATATTTTCTAAAGATGCAAGAAGAAGATGATGTGATACAAAGCATTCTAACTAATGAATGTGTTGTGGCTAAGGATGTTTTAGAAAGTTCTATTTTACACCTATGCACCTATGAGGATTGTATGCCTCCAACAAACCCTAAAATGATTAATCAATTACTGGCAAATGAAATAGTTAGAAGTCTAGTGCCTAAAGTGTTAATGGCAGAGCTAACAAAAACAGTAGAACTGTCCTCAGGACGAAGCCTCCATGTAAACAACAAGCTGTCCCAATCATATTTGGCATTGTTAACAAAGCTCCTCAGTCAGCATGAAAAATCCTTTGCATGGGATTACAGAGATATGGAGGGACTAAACCCAAAACTCTGCACCCATAGAATCTACATCAATGATGGAAGTTTTCCACTTCGACAACCACAGAGGAGAATAAATCTAGCAATAAGAGAAATAGTTAAAACAGAGTTGCAGAAGCTGTTGGATGTTGGATTCATCTACCCAATCTCTGACAGCAAGTGGGTATCACCATTGGTAATTGTACCTAAGAAAGGAGGTAAGTGGTGGATATGTGTGGATTATAGAGAATTAAATAATGCTACAAAGAAAGACCACTTTCCTTTTGCCTTTTATTGACCAGGTCTTGGATAATTTGGCTAGAAAAAAATATTTCTCCTTCCTGGATGGATACAGTGGTTACAATCAGATAAGCATTGCCCCTAAAGATCAAGAAAATACTATGTTCACATGTCCTTGGGGAACATATGCCTATTCAATATTACCATTTGGATTATGCAATGCACCTGCTACCTTTCAGAGAACTGTGATCAACATCTTTGCTGACATATCGCATGATTGCATGGAAATATACATGGACGACTTCACAACATTCGGTGTCACATTTGAGGAAGCTCTGAAGAATTTGGAGAAAGTACTGATCAGATGCGAGGAGCATAACCTTTCTCTCAACAGTGAAAAGTGCTTTCTAATGATGCAGGAAGGAGTGGTGTTGGGACATTTTATCTCTGAGGCTGGAATACAGGTAGACCCTGCGAAGATAGAGGTAATTCTCACACTCCCTATTCCTACTAAGAAAAAATAAGTCAGATCTTTCCTAGGGCACGCTGGTTATTATAGGAGGTTTATCCAGAACTTTAGTCAAATAGCTAGTCCTCTGTACAACTTACTTACCAAAGAAGCTGAATTTTCTTGGATAAAAGAATGTGATGAGTCCTCCCTACAGCTCAAGTCACTTTTGACAACTGCACCAGTACTTAGGGGTCCTGACTGGACATTGCCATTTCACATCCATACAGATGCTTCAGGCTATGCTATAGGTGCTGACTTAGGAAAGAAGACTAAAAACCTTGAAAATGCAATCTATTATACCAGTAAGAGTCTATATGGACCAGAGTTAAACTATACAGTGACTGAGAAAGAATTGTTAGCAGTAGTTTATGCTTTCAACAAATTCTGCCATTATGTAATTGGTTATCCTATCTATGTTCATACTGACCATGCGACAATTAAGTATCTCATGAACAAACCTGCCATAACAGGCAGGTTAGCAAGATGGCTTCTTCTATTGTAGGAATTTGACATAACAATCATTGACAAGCCAGGGAAAGCAAACGTGGTAGCTGATAATCTATCCAGACTTCATCATGCTGAAGAAGATACTAATTTGATAGATGATACATTTCTAGATGAACATTTGTTTCATATGGCTATCTAGAATCCATGGTATGCAGATATAGCTAACTACCTAGCAGCTAATAAAATGCCCACACATTTCTCTTATAAGGAAAAGAAGCTGCTTGTGGAGAAAATTTTCCATTTCTCTTGGATTGATAGCATATTATTTTACACTGGACCTAACCAAGTCATGAGAAGATGTGTAAGAGAAGATGAGACATATGACATTCTTCATGCATGTCACAATGAACCATGTGGAGGGCACTTTGTAGCCAAATGAACAACACAGAAGATTTTAACAATTGGCTACTATTGGCCTACACTTGACAAAGATGGAACAAGTTATACAAGAAAGTGTGACAAATGCCAGAGAATGGGTCGACCAACAAGATCAGATCAAATGCCCTTAAACCCACAGGTGGTGGTAACACCATTTGATAATTGGGGCATGGACTTTATTGGTCCAATAGATCCTCCATCTAATGGGAAATCATACATACTGGTATGCACAGATTACATGACCAAATGGGTTGAAGTCAGAGCAATGAAGCATGTAAGAGATCATAAAGTTGCTGAATTTTATATGAAGAAATTTTTACTAGATATGGCGTGCCAAGAGAACTTGTTATTGATCAGGGTACACAATTCACCTCCAATATGATAACAAAGCTCATGAAGGAATATAATATCAGACATCAAAAGTCAAGCCCCTATCACCCCCAAAGCCAATGGACAAGCAGAAGTAACAAATCGGGAAATAGAAGCAATTTTAACAAAGAAAGTTCATTTGCATCGCCGAGATTGGAGTAGCAGACTATCAGAAGCAGTCTAGGAATATAGAACAATATGGAAGACTACCATAGGGTTCACACCATTTGAACTATTATATGGTAAAACAACAATGTTACCGATCAATTTTGAACACAAAACATTAAGAATAGTGCTGGAGTTAAACAATGATCTTCCTGCAGCATAGAAGGAGCGATTGCTGCATCTCAACTCTTTGGATGAAATGTGCAAGTCTGCCCTACAGCGCACAGAAATTGTCCAAAAGCAAATAAAACAGTGGCATGACTCCCATATCAAAAATAAGCAATTCACAGTTGGAGATTGGGCATTGTTATATGATTCCAGATTCCAGGAGATACCAGGCAAGTTGCAGACATGATGGCTGGGTCCTTATGAAATCAGCCATGTATTTACGAATGGAGCAGTCCAATTGACCACAATTGACCCTGTTCAATTCAAGCTATTAGTCAATGGCCATAGACTAAGGTTGTATCACTAGCCACAGATGAAAGAAGACTTCCTGCAGTAGTTCAAACAACCAATTTTAAAGGATCAATAGGTAATACTTCATGCAGCAGAGGCTGTCAACCTTCTTCCTGCAGCTCCTCAATGAAAATTCCTTCGAAGCATGACCATAATAAAAAATTTATGATCACATAAAGTTTAAAATTCCTCATTCACTTTCTATATTCTTCTTTTTCAACCCACTTAATTTCTTAATCTTCCATCCACCCACATTCCATGTCATCATATTTCTATGCTTTCAATAAAGAAATAATGTGTTGACGCATGCAAATGCCAATTCCGTCATTCCACTCTTGCCAATATTTCCTACCATGTGCGATGATCAATTTCCAGGTACGAGCTTTTCAAATTTATTTCCATTTTTAGTGCATGTATTTAGTTGGTTATATTGAATACTGCAGTAAATGTATCGTTGCCACCTTCAATCTAGTTCTGTACCTTCTGCCAAGTCTGACAAGTGAGGACACTTGTCAATATTTCGTAGGGGGTAGGGAAGTGTGCCAATTTCCAAAAGTGTCATTTCTATTTACTCATTAAGAGATCCCCAAATCTGTACTTCGGCATTGTCTTAATTAAAATCTAGTTGCCGCATCACACAAGTGTCAAATTGTTGTACCTTTATTCCGAATAAACCTCTAACTGTCAGACTAGATGTGACCCAGTATTAAAAATTGCTCTTGCATGAACATTTATGATTCAATATGTTAAAATACATTATTATTGTCCATATCAAGAAATTAGAAGAGTTCGAAAGAGGGTCTGTGGGTTTACAGAAAGTAGTCTGAAATTTAAAAAAGAAGCAGAGCAGAAGTTAAGCAGAGCAAAGATTCAATTAGGTAAAAAAAATGGGAGGTCAATTGTAGTGGCATGAACCAATGGTTCATAATATTTTGCTAGCCAACGTAGAGGCCGTAAGAAGATTTAATGCCTATGGATGGCTGGGGTATTTCTTAAAATTGACAGAGTTTGATGATGAAGCAACAACAAAATTTTTGAACACATTTGATGAGGGCCATGCAACGGTATGGGGATTGCCAGTTGGTTCAACAGAGGAGTGAATAGCAGAAGTGATCGGTTTTCCAGTAGTAGGGGAACATTATCCCAATTCCCATGATGCCAGGTTAGCCAGGGCTCAATTCACCCTACCACGAGGCCCTCCATTGGAAATCACTAAGCAGGGATGCAAAATGATGTCCATTCCTCCACCATACCAGGAGTTGGCTACGCACATTATAAGGTATTTCACCTATGAGGGACGATTCTCTAATTTACATGCACATTATTTTAAGCTACTTAGTTATATATGACATAATATTCCAGTGAATGCACCCAATTTTCTATTTAATATGCTGTGCATTAGTGCCAAAGAAACACAAAAAGGGAAAGATAACTCTATGACTCACCATGCCCTGATTAAATTACTCATAGAAAGATCTCTTAGGGATGCCTCCCCTATGACATGGGCAAAGTTCATCCATCATAAAACCCTTCAGCCCCAAATTGCCCCTAATGTGCAAGATAACCAAGATAATGCAATCTCCCCTGATTCAGTTGCCGAGCAAAATACCCAAGGGGCAGAACCTAAAAATTTACAAGAAAAGGTACCTTTAACCGCTCACATGAGCAAGATACCTTCTGCTACCAGAACAAAAGGAAAATGTAAGTTGGAAGGAGAAACTTTGGTTCCTATAGCTGAACCTCAAAAACCTCAAGTTTCAAGAAAGAAGAAAATGAAATCAGTTCCTGCAGCCACTACTCCTGCAGCAGAGACGACAAAAAGAGTTAGTAAGAAAAAGGCCGTAGAAATTGAGGAAATCCCTATAAGAAGAAGCCCTAGGATGAGAGGGTAGATTCCTAAAGTGTCCACCAAAAGCCAGCCCTCTTCCCCCAAGCAATTTAGAGAGGAAACTCCTATCCATGTTGTT
>MU223655.1:1261992-1347127 GCA_018584345.1 Thuja plicata
CTAGAGCAGTCATATAGAGAGCAGAGAAAGAAGGATAATCATGATGGAAGCAGTGATTCAATTACCCTACAAACACTTATCTTCCACTTATATAATAATCATGTAATGAAAACCACTCTATGGGGGGGAAGAAAAGAAGAAACTGCAAAAAGAAATAACAGAACAAAAAGAGGAAATTGCAGACTTGAAAGATCAGTTGACAAAACAGAAACAAAGAATGGACCATGCTCTTAAACTAACTGAATAGGTCATTGCTTGCAGACCTCCACCCAGGGTCTATACTATCTATCTCAAAGAATAATTCCTTCTATTCCAATTGATGATGACCCTCAAGGATATAAGTATAGCGTTCAAATCAGCCCAGGAATTCTATGGGTTATACCAAACACTTCCATCTTGGCAACAAAACCTACTCTGCGAGTTATACGTGCATAATTTCATCATCCCCACAGAGACTGAATGGAATCCCCTACCTTACATTAGGGATATACACCTAAGGGCTCTGATGTCATGGATGCACAATGAAGCCAACTATGATAGGCAGTTGGGGAATTACAGAGATCTTGAGAAGACAGAACCCCTACAATTAAGAGTAGAAAGCAGTCAGCCAGAAGTATTCCTAAGGGATTGGTTTAGACTGACATATGGGAATGTCAAGAAGGAAATAAGGGATAAAATTTTTAAACTCAGAGTAGAAGTTTATGCAAAATATGACAGTATGTCCTACTTTGTCTTCCAAAGAGCCCTAACCGGTGCAAAAAGTAGATGGGGCAGATTATCAAAGGTCTTTAAAAGATCAGAACCACATAGCCCCATTAACCTTGAAGTAGCTATACACCGGGCACCAAAGTACATAGCGCTAGGTAGGCAAATCAGGCAAGAGCTATGGTGTCCACTCACAATGCAACCGCCCATGCTCCTATGGCCCTTGTATGATATCAATGCTACCAGACTTGACAGGATGCAGGAAGATCACAGAAGGGAAGTTTGGGAAAGAACAAGGGGATTCTATTACTCCTTCAAGAGATAGAGGAGGGGAAGAACCGAAATTGGTGACTACAGGTCAATTTCCAGAAGGTGCAATGCTTAAGGAAAAGCATTTGACTAACCAAGGGGCAGATGATAAGGCTAAATTATTGCCTTTTTTTGTATAATTTTAATACTCTATTCTGGTTTTTGTTAAATTATTTGAGAGCCTAGCTAGTCAAAACTTGTGATAAAAGTCCAGATAAAATTGTTAAACCATGGGTAGATGTTTTTGACATACTTTTCTAATATTATACATATAATGCAGTATTTCATAAAACCATCAGAATATATGTTCTAACATCTAGATGTTTAATTTGATTAAGCTTGTTGCATGAATATTTCCACGTCATAACTAACTTGGCAGGAGAGAAGCGGCTGGAGAGTGGTCGACAACATTCAAAGAAGACCGTTGAAGACCAGCTATGGTGGAGTGATAATTACAGCACCATGAAAACATGACTGCTATAATAGAGCCATCATTCTAGGACACAAGGGTGCAACGCACCTATATTCCCTCTGCACTTAGTGCGTTGAATTGGTCATCTGAGTTTCATTACCCACACCTCGGGCTGTTGTATTTCCATATTCTTCTTCGGCATGTTTTCAGCAAGATGGTTTTCCTTTTTGTTTTGAAATAATGTTCGATCCTCTATATAGAGGGATTGGACCGATAGTTTGAAGTTAGAAAGAGAGAGAGAGAGAAATAAGAGAAAAGGTTTTGGAAGAACACTGTTGTATTTTCACAGCAATCTATTTCAAGTTCCATGTCTTGTTTTTATGTAATGAGTTTTTGAAACGCAATGAAATAGTTCTTGGTTTACATTCTATGTTCATAGTTTAGCAGAAACTGACCAAGGGGGCCCACTTGGGAGGTGGAATAGGTTAGAATAGAATAGATTTCATTTCTAGCATTTCCAAGTATTTCCAGTATTTCAGATAGAAGTTACAATTTCTTCCTGTAGCATCGCAACTTGTGAGTGTTCCTGCAGCATCTGCAAGAATAGTTATAATGGATGTTTTAGGTTGAAATCTTAGGTTTCAGTAAAATTGCAATTTCTAGCATTCATTCCAGTAAGAAGATAAATGTATTTTTTTTTCTACAGCACTAGTGTAGGTTTCTTTAATACATTTTTACCTTCCTGCAGCATAAGCAGAATGACTCCTTAACGAACCTAGTGCACATACCATGCTGACCATTTCAAGTATACGTCCTTGGGTTGACAAGTTAAATGAACCTCATAATGGGAAAAATAGTCCTTAGATCGAATGAACCATTCCTAAGAAAGGCCTTGAGCATGATTATTATACACAATTGTGAGGCAGTTCAGTAAAGATAGATGAATTTGCAAAAAAAAATGAGCTGGAAAGTACAAAATAACCAGAGGACTACAACAAGTTTGTATACTATGGAGAACCCAACACTCTGCCCGAGCAACAATGCTTAATTCTAGAACAACATAATGTTGCAACCGATGGTTAGGATATTGATCAAAATAATGTGCAAGGTGATGAAGAATAGACTGAAGGACAAAATGATGATCAAGATAATAGAAAAAGAGCTGAACCATTTCTTGCCTAATATGTAAGAAGGAACCATCCAGAGATCTAGATCATAGGAGATAAGAAAGCTGGTACAAGAACAAGAAGTAAGTCTTTGAACTCAAGTTGTTTAATTTGTGAGTTTGAGCCAAAATTTTTCAATGCTACACTTGATAATGAAGAATGGATAAGTGCTATGAATGATGAGATTGAGCAGATGGAGAAGAACAAGACATGGTCACTTGTGCCAAGACCAGATGACAAGAATGTCATCGGTACAAAATGGATATTTAGGAATAAGCTGAATGAGAATGGAGAAGTCACAAGAAACAAAGCAAGAATAGTATGCAAGGGGTATGCACAAGAGGAAGGTATTGACTATGGAGAGACCTTTGAACCCATTGCTAGGCTAGAAGGTGTAATAATACTACTTGCTTATGCTACTTATAAACTATTCAAGGTATATCAAATGGATGTCAAGTCTACATTCCTAAATGGAATACTTGAAGAAGAGGTATACATTGAGCAACCAGAAGGGTTTGTAGATCTAGACAAGAGGAACATGGTATGTAGACTTCATAAATCCTTGTATGGATTAAAACATGCTCCTAGAGCCTGGTATGAACGACTTCACTCCTATCTTATAAATATTGGATTTGTAAGGAATAGCGAAAATAATAATCTTTATTTTAAGGAACATACTTGTTGGTAAACAAATTGTTCTTCTTTGTTATAACTCTAAGATGCCTAAATATGAAGAAACAATTGAACACAACAATTTGAAAATTATTATTGAAAAACTATTTTCCCTTTGAATTTAAAGGTACAACTCCCTTATATGAATGATTTTCAGTGAATCTTGATCTTTCCTAATCTAACAGGGGTATGTTCTTGACCCAAGAATAGAAGAGGTAAACCAAGCTAAAACTAGACAGGAAATAGCTCAGGAAGAATAAATTCAACTCTAAATCTAGCTAATTCTAAGATTTCATCAATCAGATTAACCCCCAAAATTGGTAATGCATGAACTTCTACTGAAAATGCAGATGCAAGACTAAATATTAATAATGAAATGACAATGAATCAATCTATATCATAGAAATGTTTCCCAACTCAGGATAACAATAGATCTTCCCCTAAATTAACTGTATCAAATCATAATATAGAAATTTGGTTCGAATACAAATTGTAAATCTAACTTCAAAGAAACATCCGAATTCAATAGAAAGATAAATGAAATGCAATGGAACAATTAAAGAAATGGTATTCAGACACACAATTGACTCAACAAAATGCTATCTTTCACACTGAAATATATCTGACCTTTGTACTGATTTTGGAAATAATACATATAGCGTCCCAGATTGGACCTTTACAAAAAGGGGTAACCGAAACGGTTCAAATTCCCCAACCAAAAATGATAACCAAAGGTTTATTTGTTACAATATTATCAAAAATAGTACAAGAGGGAATCTTGCTAAGCATCAATTTTCTTCCCCTTGTCTAATTTGGTCCTATGAGTTGTGACAACAATGATGACTTGGATGAGCTCTTCATGTCTGTTGATGTGGATATTGGTATATTGGATGAGCCACCTGGAATGTTCTTTGGCCAGAGTCTTGATTGCCTCTGTTCGATCTTTCAACTCTTCCATAGCCCTGAAGATACATCCACTCAATTTATGGAGTTTTAGGACCTTATCTAAATGAGAAGAAGATTGGTCCACCAGATTATGCAGATAATCAAAGAATGACTTCTGCATGTTGATCACTCCGATTAGTTCTTTTCCCTGACCACTTGTTTGTGATTCTACATGGAGCCCCAAGAGGAGTTTAAAATCTTTGTTATGCTCTTCTTTGACCTTGACATTAGTTTGTTGCAATCTATCCTCTGCTTGGATGATCATTTCAATCTTGAACTCTAGACTTTGAAGCCATTTGATCAAAGGCTCATCTCCCTTTTGTAAAATCTTAGCCTTTAGTGCCTCCTTAGTCTTCATCTTTACTGCCACATGTAACATCACTATGTATTCCTGACACTTCACTCTTTCTTCCATGAGGGTCTGTAGATTTTTACCAATATTATTGCTCTCAACTTCCATCCTTAGAAGAGCATTACCTGATTGCTTGATAACTGCTAATCCTTCAGACTTTAGCCTCTCGATCCATCTTTTTCCAATCTGTCCAAAATGTTGATCTTCTTGTAGCTTAGCTATGATGGCTTGGTTTTTCATAGCACTGGGATCAAAGGTTGTTTGGGTGATGGGAACACTTGCAATCAGAGTGAGGAGTTGTTTGATGAAGTTGGTTAGCTCAGCCACTTCTGCCTTAAGTTGAACCTTGGCAGTCTTGAGCTCCTTGAGTTCTTCCTCTATCACCACATTAATAGATTTCCACCAGTCCACCTTGGTGTCATGATGAGCCAACCCCATATCAAATGATTGCAATTGAAATTTTGAAGTAGTCATATCTTTGTATCTACCTTCCTTAGTTGGCTTGGCCACTTCCATAGTGAAGTGCTCAGTCTCAGGGTCATGACCCAGAGTAGACATTTTTCTTTACTTTCTTCTGCTTGCTCATAGTGGCCTTGGGATGAAGGGCCCATGACAGAGTATCTTTGCTAGAATTTCCTTCTTTCGCCCTCTTCCTCTTGCATTCCAGAGTATTTTCTATCCATGACTCTGCGCTGTTAACTTTGTTGGAAGAAACCAACTCCTCAATGAACAACTTCCTTATGAGTGGGGGAGTAGCTTTTGGTCTGGAAGTAAATGGGTTCATTAAAGTAGGGGAAGAGGAGATTAATTTGACAACTTGAGAAACCTCCTGTTGCTTCCCAACCTCTTTATTTGATTCTGTAGCAGAGGTACTAGACCTATCCTCGCCTACTACAACTATAACATGAGATCCTCACCTTGGAGTCTCTTGGGTAGAGGTCCCAACTTGGGTATCCAAAACAATAGCTTTAACTGGCCCTCAGGCTTTGCAGCTTTAGTGAGCTCAACTATAGGTTTGACTGGGTCTGTAGAGATTGCTTCTTCAGTTGCTCCAATGTCTGGAAGAGGGCCCTCTCCACAAGTGTTCTCTAATGAGATTTCCTTCTCAGGACGTTCATCACCTCCTCCCCCCAGCTGGGTTGATCCTTTAGCAGCGGTTGGAATCATTGCTGATGAAGTTGCTGCAACACTAGAAGTATCCTTTGCTGGGGTTTGCTGAGTGGGAGGCTTCCTTTCTGACCTCTTCCTTTGGCCTGTAGTCCACTCAACCCATTGTTCTGTCATTTTGAAAATGCCACCCATTAGAGTCTGCAATTCACTGATGGCTTGATCTAGCATGGGCTCAGAATTGATGGGAGTGAACTTTATCTTCTCCAGATATGTATTGTCATACGTGTGGTTTCCATCGTCTTCTAGCCCCTCCATTGCAATGTTAACTTTGAACCTTTTGATTTGTTCAATAGTTAACCGGGTGTAGAACCTTTCCATACTCTCCAAATCATCTTTACAGTTGGCCCAATAGTCTTCAATATCATTGACATGATGAATAACATGACTCATTTGCAAGACATCTCTGGCATAATTCAATGGATCATACTGCGGCCTTAGGACATCATTGGTTTCCAAAGAAAACCTTTTCAAGAATGTCTTTAGAACAATCTTTTCCTCCGACCGGGATGCACAACTGTAAGCTCCAACAGTCATGGGGAAGTCATAGCCCTTCTTCCTAGCATCAACATAGATTACATTCACTTAGATTGCTTGCCTCATCACCTCGATCAACATGATCATATCGATAGGATACCTCGGTAGCTTCAAAGGGAAGTCATCAAAACCTGCAAGACGAAGGTAAGATAAATCTTTGAATGTAATAACATAACATCTGAACTGGCTGATAAAAGCCATGGCTTCAGGAGAAAATATCCTCTCTGGACAACCTTGTAGTTCCCTGCACAGTCTCATTGTAAACACGTCATTAACTCTGAGATAATAAGCATAGCTATTATGTAGTTGTAAAAAAGGGAAAAATTCATAGCTCTTTACATCATCTGGAAATTCCTCTAACCGAGGAAGCCCTGGCCAAATTTGAATTGTATCTAGAATATACAAAAGAACTGAAGACATGTAGAACTCATCTTGACACTTGGCTCTATTTAGGACATCTGAGAGGTTCTCACTTACCATAAGGGCCCAATCAATGAAGTGATGTTGGGAGAAGATTACCTGAACTAGGAAGAAATGTCGTTCGACAAAATTAAGGGCATCGCTCTCACCTCTGATTCTGTGAAGTAATACCAGAATATCCACAGTCTCTGACTTCAAATTTGTACCATATAATGTTTTGGGCAACTTGCCTTTGGCGCTCTTTGTTTCTTGAAACCATGACTTCATGATCACGTTCTTCCACACGGTCCTCTTTGCTGTATATTCAGAAACTGCCCGATTGTAATTCATCTCTGAATGCTCCGCTTGTTCTGGGATACAGAGAGAATTTTGGATGGACTCTCTATAAATAGAGAGAAGCACCGTGTCATCAGGCAGAAAATTTTTCTTGGTGTCTGTGTTGTATCAAGCTATACATTCTCAAACCAGCTTAGGAGCTTGAACTGCTACAGGAAAACCGATAGCTTCGACTAACCCGCTCTCCTTAAGCTTCTCAGTAATAGGATGCATTTGATCTGCCTTCAATCTATTTTGGAAGTTCTGCATATCGAATAACTTTAATGAAGTGTTTAAGATCTTATGCCAGTTGGAGGTGATGCCATTCAATCCATTGAATCCCATAAATTTGGAAGCTATGCTTTGAATTATTTGATTCAGGGATTAGGAAAACCTCTTAAATATGCAGGGGCAAAGAATAACTAATATTAGAGGTTTTGAATTCAAACAATTTGGTGAAAAAATGGTGGCTCCTATTCACAATCTTCAACTGATTTTATAACTTTTGAATTCTTACTGTTTAACGACCGACTTCCCACGCCACATGAATGAAAAGACCCCAACATTAATGAAAAAGTCTATTATGAAGTAAAATGACTTTATTTGAATTAATTAATTTGCTATTATGGGCCATTGAGAAATGTCTTTTCACTTTAGTAATCGCAATGGTAACTTTCCTGAGGTGGCGGAAAATTACTTTTCCAGTTCTCCTTTGGGCGGAGAAATGCTTCTGGAGTGCTCTCTGTTCAAAAATCTGCCAAAGGATAAATTTGGCTTGTCGGGGTGCCAAAATGACACTTGTTGATTTCATCGGCCTTCGTTATATCTTGGATTCCTTATGAGATAGATTCTTCCTCAAAATTCCTTCATTTTAAAGGTTTGGCAGAAAATGCACTCTGTAGGTTGAAACCCGCTTGTTGGAGTAGTGGAGAAGCCATTTTTTTCTTTTTTGCCTATAAGCTTACACCTTAAATTTTTCCTCACTCAATCATTCCCTTTGCTTGAAATAGGTTCGGTCTAAAAGTCCAAAGCTTTCTTATTCCCAAATTTCTCATTTTCAACCTTTATTGACCTTTGATACGCTTAGGTCTGTTAATTGCGGAGAACGCACTCTGCAGGTATTTTCAACCATGGTGAAGCTCGAAACCAATTTCCTGCCAATGTTGTAAAATGAAGAGTTATGGATAAATACTTCAACTGCATAGAAGACTGAATTTAGAATTCTTTGAAACATGGCCTTTATCGGATTGGGAACTTAACCTACCCAATGAAAACATGATCTCAAATACAGATTCCCTCCGGCTCACCAAAGAGAGGTCAAATTTGGGAAATCTGATAAAGGTCTCCTAGCTTAAGGGGATAGCTAGACTTAGAATCATGTCTCACATGAAGCTTTCAAGACCACTACTACACATTGAACATCCACTTTTGTCTAAAGGTATGCAGACCAAAAGTGGGGCAACAACTGGCTCTATCTGGAGACTTGGACATTCACATGTCCAATAAAGGAACTCAAGTCTCTATTTTTTCAAATCTCAATAAAAGGCAGCTCACAACAAAACTAAAGCAAGACATGGAAAGGAAAGCAGAAAGGAAACCTAACTAGGAAAACAAGAACATGAACTAAACATAACTATTGTATAATACAGGGGTTAGCTGTTTTCAATTCAGATTTGATAGAGTTTCAAATCATGACCATTATATGTCAGGGGTAGTGCCTCACCATATGGATATGTCAATTTAAAATAATTCTTCTCAAACACTTGATGGATCTTGAAAGGTCCTTTCCATAGTGTTTCAAATTTTCCATGCATACCTTTGGGTGCCCTGCATTTGTCCCACAACAACACCATGTCTCCCTCCATAAATTTTGGGGGTTTTCTCTTTTTATCAAACAAGTTCTTCACACGCATTTGATGCCGTGTGATATGATCAACCATTTTCTCCCTTTCTTCTTACAGTTTTCTCAGGTACATAATCCTCTTTTCTAAACCATCTTCATATATGCCATCCTCTACTGCTATTCTTAGTTTGAAAGTTGATAAATCTAGTGACAATGGAAGACTGGCTTCTACCCCGTAAACAAGTTCAAAAGGAGACACCCCAATGGCTCTTTTGGGAGTCACTCTATCCACCCAGAGGGCTTCATATATCTTCTTATGCCAAGTTTTCTGGTTGTCTCCTAGAAGCTTTTTCATGATGTTTACCAAATTTTTATTGCTAAATTCATCTTGACTGTTCCCTTGAGGGAAATAATCAGATGAGTGACTAAGCATGATGCCATATTCAAAGCAAAATTCTGTAATTTATTGAGAAGAAAAGTATGCGGCATTATCCATAACTAACTTAATAGGCACACCGAATCTTACCAGAATGTTTTCTTTGATAAAATCACATACTAATTTCAAAGTAAATCTCTTGGTTGCTTTTGCCTCCACCCATTTTGTGAAGTAATCAGTCGCAATGATTATGTAAGTATGACCTGCACTAGACGTGGGGTTTATAGGACCAAGAAAATCAAGACCCCATTACTGAAAAGGACCTTCAATTATCACTGGTCTCAGAGGTAGTGCTAGTAACTGTGGCTTTCCAGTAAACATTTTGCATTTCTCACACCTTGCTACCCAATGGTATGCATCTCTAAACATTCCTGGCTAATAATAACGCTATCTCAAAATCTTGAATGTATTGACTGATGAGGAGAAGTGTCCCCGACAAGCTTCATCATGAAACATATTTAACAACTTCTCTTGTTGTTGTCTGTCGACACACCAGAGGAAAGTTCTAGCTGTAGATCTCTTATACAATCTATCCTCCCAGATTACATATTTAGAAGCTTTTAGTTTTAGATACCTTCTTTGCTTCAAAGTTAAACCTTTAGGGAATTCACCATATGTCAGGAAATATACGATATTTTCAAACCAAGGGTCTTGCATACTTACTACCAAAACTAAGTGTACACCTTTTGGATCTTTGTCTGTTTGGTTTTTTCCCATTGCCTTGCACAGTACATTTCCTCTCACCAACTTGGTGGGCTTGATCTCTATGTCATATTCTTGGGTTTTTTCTACCCATGCTCCTCTGTTGTTACATCCTACATCCTATAGACTCAAAATGCTTTTCACTGCAATATCAGGCACATACACAAGAGAGTGTGAGTGTCGAATGTAGAATCTAAAATTATTTAAAGCCTTTACAACTGCAAAAGCATGCTTTTTAGTCTAAGAGTATCTCAACTCATGATTTTTCAAAGGTATGCTCATAAAAGCAATGGGAGATTTAATTCCCTCCTCGTTCTCTTGCATGAGGATGGATGATAGAGTATGTTCAGAAGAATAACAATAGATTACAAAATATTTCTTGTAATCTGGGTGACATAACACTAGAGCTTTTTCTATGGTGTTCTTTATGTTTTTGAAAGCTTTCTTACCAGGGTCATTCCACTTAAAACTCACATTTCCCTTCATCATGTCAACTATACATTTGGTAATCTCAGAAAAATATGGGACGAATCTCCTGAGAAAGTTTACCTAACCGAAAAATGATTTCACTCCAATTTTGTTCACAGGTAAGTTCAATTGTTGGTTGGCTCTTACTCTTTCTGGGTCGATCCTTATGCCTTCTTGGGAGACAATGTGACCCAGCAATTTCCCCTTAGTTACACAGAAAACTGAATTCTTGGGATTTAATTAAATCCCGTCTTCCCGACACCTTTGCAATACTCTCCTTAAGTCATTTATGTGATCTACTATTTTCCTAGAAAATATAGTAAGATCGTCCAGATACATACCAATGATTTTTTTCTTCATATCACTAAAGGAAAGTTCTATGCCTCTCTGAAAGGTAGCCTCGGTGTTGATTAACCCGAATGGCATTCTGTGATATGCAAAGGTGCCCCATGGAGTAGTGAAAGACATTTTATGCTGGTCTGCCTTCTCAAATTCTATTTGATTATACCCCGAGAAGCCATCTAACATAGACATCATTTCAGCTCCAGACACAATTTGCAAGAGATGATCCATGTTGGGAAGAGCGTAATTGTCTTTCAAATAAGATTGATTAAGGTTTATGAAGTCTACATAGATTCTTATTTCTCCATTCTTCTTCCTCACAGGCACTATATTTGCCACCCAGGTAGAATAATGGATGGGGTATATGATCTTTTCCTTGAGCATTTTATCAATCTCCCTAAATATTGCATCTGATACTTTGGGATTGTAGTTCCTTTTCTTCTTCCTAAATGGAGTAGCTTTGGGTTTTAAGGGAATCTGGTGTTTGAATTTCCTGTTCATAAAACTCTTAAAATCTTCATAACTCCAAGAGAAAACATCTTGGTATTCTAGGAAGAGTCTCCTGGCCTCATTCCTTTCTTCTTTAGTACACCATTTCCCAATGTTGATCATCTTGGGGTCTTTCTCAGTTTCGATGTTCATTCCCTCATATTCTCTAGTGGTAGGACCTCTTTCGATTCTTTTCATCTTTACAAAGGTGTCTTTCCTATTGAAAAGCTTCTCAAGAGTGACCAAATGGGGAGGAATGATATTAACTTGTAACTGGATGACGTCTAACTTATCCTTCTTTTGCTTGTCTTGTCGATCTCTTTTAGTTCTATTAGGGACATTATTATGGAAGTCACCACCGCTCTCTAGAAAGAGAAGGAGATTCTGATCATCTTCGAACACTTGCCAATCTTCTACATTATCGAGCACAGATGGTTGATATACAATCTCCACTTGGTACTTCTTATCTTTGAATTCTGGGTGAGGGAGGAGTAGTGAAGCTGACATGACCAAGGAGTCTACCTTGGAGTTTAATTCTCTCTGCACAGATTCAATAAAGAATGCATCTAGTGCCTCTACTTTGTTCCATACTCTATTTCTGTACTTTTTTAATCTATGATTTTTTACAGAGTATTGATTCTTGACTTGGCGCATGATCAGCTTAGCATCACCATGAGCTCTCAAGATCTTCACACCCTTTTCATTTCCAGAAATAATCCCTAATAGGAGGGCTTCATACTCGAATTTATTTTTGGTGTTCCCAAACTCCAATTTATAAGCCATGGGCTCACATACTCCATCTGGTGATATCAAGACCACACCCGCACTAGATCCCGATGATGCGCAACTACCAACAAATTCAAGAGTCCAAATCTGTGGTGGTATTTCTGCGGTGGAAAAATACTTTTCCTCTTCTCTAGGTTCCATTTCCTCATTGTGATCATCAGTAAACAACATATAGTTACCAAATTCCAATTCTTGATACATAATTTGGGCTTTAGGGTCATCAGATTTCAGTACTGTAAACTTAGCTTTCTCCTCTGAGATGAGTTTAATCTTTTTATTGCCCACTGGTATTAAAGATTGAGACCAATCTAGCTTTATCTCCTCTCTAAGGTCTCTGTAAAAACTCCTTCTTAACAGTAAACCATAACTAGCAGGTATATCAACAATAAGGATTGTTAGCAACATCTTCTTCTCGGTGTATGCCGCCAGGGCCACTTGAGCATCTTTAATTTGACCAACTGGGGGTACTTTCTTGGAATCCATAGAGTAACATCTACCATGGGATTTAGTGAGGGTAAGTCCTAGAGATTTAGCTATATTTGATGGCATGACATTATCTAAGGCTCCAGAGTCTATTATGCAATTGTGTAACTTGCAACCATTAATAAATAATGACACATAGAACGGGTCGGGCTTTTGGCCTGGGAAAGTAGCCAAAACAGAAGGTTCCCCTTCCTTATTTGGTTCTGCAAATATAGAATCATTTTCTATGGTAGTCATGACATTTTGGTTTAACTCTAGATTCCCTTCTTTACAGTAATCTACTAGCTTTTGCGGTTCTATGGGATTAGACTTAAGGTAGTCTATAGGAGAAATCTGAATTCTGGAATCTCTACAGAATTGAATAATGTCAAAAGATTTTTTCTCCTTACCTTGTTGTAGAATTATCACTCATTGATTGGCCTCCTTAGAATAGGAGTTAGATGCCTCATTATATTTGAGTGGAGGTGTTGAAGCAGGGATTTTATCCTTCTGACTCTGGGTCAAGACTGTATAAGAGGTCCTGTCTATGGTAGTGTAACATGTTTCTTCTTGCTCTGAATCTGATTCATACTCTAAATATAAGTTTTTAGAGTCACCATGTGAGTATGAATCTGGGTCAGCTCCAGACACCCCAACATTCCACTCATTAGTCTAATGCATTTTCCAAGCACGAGCTACATAAGGGCAACTTTCTCCATTGTGATCTATAGTTAGGTGGAAGGCACACATGTTTCCTTTTTTAGGAGGAGCTTCTATAGCTAGCCTCTGTGGTGGAGCAGTTAACTATAATGCCTTTCCATCAACATTCCTCCCCTCATTGTTTCTCCTAGGCTACTCCTGAAAGTTTTTCTGGTAGGGATACCTGACGATTAGAAGTATAGTGTTGCCCGACGAAGAAAAACCACAAGATGCTCGACGAGCAAAGTCAGAAGGTTGCCCGATGAGCTAAAAAAATAGTGTTTCCCGACGAGTAAAATTCCAATGATGCCCAATAGATGGAGATCACAAAGCTAACTAGAGTCTCACCGATGGAACTGTCAGTTGTTACCGACAACTAACTGCAATGGTGACCGACGGAACAAAGAGTTCAGAAAATGACAAAATATCTAGCTGGTAGAGCTAAAAATAGACTTAACTGGTTGTCTACTTTGTTTTATTCGACCAGAGATAAGTTATTGATTTAAAGATGATTTGTATAGTTGGAAAGAAGATATCTACCAGACAAATTAGGAGTTATGCTTTAAATCTAATTGGCTAGATTATTTTTCAGGCTAAGAATCAAGAATCAAGAAACAATGAATATTATGTCTACATAAGAGACAAGCTTAATTCATTTACAAATGAGATTAAGGGGAGTGAATAAAAAGAGGATGCTAAAGAGAAACTGATGAAGAAAAACTTCATACAGTCCTGATCAAACAAGCTGAAGGAAGAGCTAAGGAATTCTGCAGACACCGATGAACAGTGAGCACAACATCATAGAGTAGAAAGTATGGAGCACAAGGATTAATTGATACATTGGTCAGAGAGGTAATGTACTTAAATAGATCTAAAAATATGCAATTCAAAGTTGCAATATGAACAGGTCATAGTGTTTTAGTTTAACCATTGAAGCATCATGTCTCTTAACCGAGAAGGACTTAACAGTCTTCTATATATTGAGGTACATCTCAAGGAGTGCCAAAAAGATTGATTTATGAAAGTAGCATTGGACTTGCCCGATACCTATTCACAGTCTAAGAAGGAGGCTAATTCAAGGATGGTAGAAATAGATGCCTGATACTAAGTGACAACCTCTATGTATGAAATCCTCTAACAAGGTCGCACTTAACAGTGTGTTTGTAACCTTTAACAGGGTTGGCTCCTAACAAGGCTCACTTTAGAAGAGTGAAAATTTGGGGTACCGGTCCTAGTGGTTTTTCCCTTAACAGGGTTTCCAAGTTAAAAATTCATGTGTTATGTGTGTATGATTCATTTCTTTACTATCTTGCATTTTACATAGCTAACTCTAGATTGATTGGTATACTTTTCTTATTTACTAAGTTTTGGTAAATAGTTATACTGCTTATCGGTAATCAAGAAAGAATAAGGATTGACAGAGCAAACCGAAAGATAGTTAATCTTTAGAATTATTTCATGCCATGCATCTTGTAGGGACATAACAATCTGAGGTTTACAAATTGGTGGTTAAGTTTGAAGGATAAATTTTTGAGGCCACTGATTCACCCCCCTCTCAGTTATTACAAACAATTGGTATTAGAGCTTGTGTGTTTAGAAAGGAAGGTTTCAAGACCTAAGCCAAGATCACAAGATGAACATATGAGATGTGCCCAAGTTGAACAAAGACAACTTTGCTTTAGGGAAAAGTAGGATAAGACTCCACTTATCAGGTATTGGTAATGATGTTACTCAATTCCTAGATACTGATTATGAGTTGCCCATAGGAGTATTGATAGTAGATCAATTGAGAGAGAAGCATGTGAACAATTGCATGGTCATAGAGCTTTCTTCCTCACTCTCTAGATTGCAAAACTACAAAGATGCATGACAAACTGAATCTTGTACATGGAGGTGATAAAAATGTTCTGAGAGCTAAGGAGGAAAGCCTTAGAGGAAAGTTTGATGATCTTAGAATGAAAGAAGGAGAAAACATCATAGAGTATAGCACAAGAATCAAACAAGTAGTCAATGCTATATGAGGAGTTAGAGGTACACTTGAAGAGGAGACAGTGGTAAGTAAAATCTTAAGAACCTTACTACCTGCATATGCTATTAGAGTTTCTTCCATTCAAGAAATGAGAGTAGTAGCAAAAAATACAGTTGCTCTTGATAATTTAATTGGTAGACTGATTTCATTTGAGATGAATAACTTTTATAATAGTGTCTTACCAAACTTAGAGTCTGCATTTGAATCTTCTATGAGAATAAGCAAATCAAGTCATAGACACACATCTAGAAGAGATAGTGAAAGTGAAAGTGAAGAAGAAGATCTAGATGAAATAGAAGCACTTATGGCTAGAAGAATGCAGAAAGGCAAAGAAAAATACAAAGGCAAGTAACCACTTGTATGCTTTAATTGTAAAGAGATTGGACACTTTGTTGCAAGATGTCCTAACAGAAGAAAAAATGACAGAGTTAATGGTAGACCTTTTGAGAGGAAATATAACAAGGATTACAAAATTTACCGATAATCAAAAAGAAGAGATACCCGAGACTACAAGGACAAAGGAAAGAAAGCCATCTACCTAGCTTCTTGCATAGAAGAAGATACTGAAACTGAACCTGATGAAGACATCGAGATGGTGTTTGTAGTTGTGAAAGATGATTCAAATGAAGACGAAAGGTATGTAGAATTTGCACTCATATCTAAGGTTAGCAAGAATGACATTTGGATTATAGATAGTGGCTGCACTCATCACATGACCGGTGATAAATAAAATTTTAATAGTTTTGAGTATTATAATGGTGGTACAGTAAGAATGGGTAATGATACACCTTGTCTAGTTGAAGGTAAAAGAACTATAATGTTGAATAACCTGATTAAATGTGAAAATGCTTATTGGGTAAAAGGATTGAATTATAATCTGTTGAGTGTTTCTCAGCTGAATAATGCAAGTCACAGAGTAGCATTTGAGAATAAGAAGGCAAATATCTTCAATGAATCAGGAAGACCGATTGGTACCGGTGAACAGACTAAAGGTAACTTATTCTATCTGAATGATACTAACACCACTTTCTTAATGACTATAAAGAAAGACATATGGTTGTGGCACAAAAGATTATGTCATGTGAATTTTGACAACATGATGAAAATAAGCAGAAGGAGAAATGTAAGAGGCTTACCGACAATGTCAAAGCCCAAAAACATCATGTGCAAGAATTATCAAAAAGGTAAGATGACAAAGTCTAGTTTCAAAATTAAAACCTATACATCTGATTATATTCTTGAATTAGTCCATACTGATCTACGCGGACCAATGAGGACAAATAGTTATTATGGAGATAGATATTTTACTCTCTTTGTTGATGATTACTCTAGAATGATGACAGTAATGTTTCTAAAAGATAAATCTGAAGCATTCAAGATGTTTAAATGGTATAAGGCTATGGTAGAGAAACAAAGTGGTAAGGATCTAAAATGCTTGAGATAAGATAGAGGAGGAGAGTTTATGTCAGATGAATTCATTAATTTCTGTAATGAGCATGGTATAAAAAGACAGGTTTCTGCACCAAGAACACCACAGCAAAATGGGATTGCTGAAAGAAGGAATAGATCAATAGTTGATTGTGCTAGAACACCGATGATAGTGAAAGGAATCACCCAAATATTCTGGAGGGAAGATATCAGTACTGCTCTCTACACATTAAACAAAGTACAATTGAAGGACACAAAGAAGATACCCTATGAGCTATGGTATAGTAAAACACCCAATGTAAGTTACTTCAAAATCTTTGGTAGTCAATGTTATGTCTTAAAGGATGATAGAAATGGAAAGCTTGATGTCAAGAGTGATGAAGGTATCTTTATAGGGTATTCCACCAAAATCAAAGCTTATAAATGTCTTATCAATTCTTCTAACAAAATTGTTGAAACTACAAATGTAAAGATAGATGAATTTGCAGAAAAGAATGAGCTAGAAAGCACTAAAGAACCAGAGGACTACAAAAAGTTTGTATACTATGAAGAACCCAACACTCTGCTTGAGCAATAGTGCTTAATTCCAGAACAACAGAATGTTGCAACCGACGGTCAGGATATTGATGAAAATAATGTCCAAGGTGATGAAGAATAGAATGAAGGACAAAATGATGATCAAGATAATAGAAGAAGAGCTGAATAAGTTATTGCTAGATTTGTAAGAAGGAACCATCCAGAGATCCAGATCATAGGAGATAAGAAAGTTGGTACAAGAACAAGAAGTAATTCTTTGAAGTCAAGTTGTTTAATTTGTGAGTTTGAGCCAAAATCTATCAATGCTGCACTTGATAATGGAGAATGGATAAGTTCTATGAATGATGAGATTGAGAGGATTGAGAAGAAAAAGACATGGTCACTTATGCCAAGACTAGATAACAAGAATGTCGTTGGTATAAAATGAATATTTAGGAATAAGCTGAATGCGAATGGAGAAGTCACAAGAAAGAAAGCAAGAATAGTATGCAAGGGGTATCCACAAGAGGAAGGTATTGACTATGGAGAGGCCTTTGCACCCATTTCTAGGCTAGAAGGTGTAAGAATACTACTTGCTTATGCTTCTTATAAAGGATTCAAGGTATGTCAAATGGATGTCAAGTCTACATTCCTA
The DNA here is from genome assembly GCA_018584345.1 of Thuja plicata. Taxonomy (NCBI): domain Eukaryota; kingdom Viridiplantae; phylum Streptophyta; class Pinopsida; order Cupressales; family Cupressaceae; genus Thuja; species Thuja plicata. The sequence continues at coordinate 1,279,848 of MU223655.1, forward strand.
AATGGAATACTTGAAGAAGAGGTATACATTGAGAAACCATAAGGGTTTGTAGATTCAGATAAGAGAAACATGGTATGTAGACTTTATAAAGCCTTGTGTGGATTAAAAAAATATCCTAGAGCTTGGTATGAATAACTTCACTCCTATCTTATAAGTATTGGATTTGTAAGGACTAGTGAAAACAATAATCTTTATTTGAAGGAAGATACTGATGCTAACACTTTGATTGCTGAAATATTTGTTGATGACATCATATTTGGAGGCAATGATATGCTATGAAAATCATTTTCAAATGAGATGAACAAAGAGTTTGAGATCTTTATGTTTGGAGAGATCAAGTTCTTTCTTGGTCTAAAGATCATGCAACAATGTGAAGGTATTTTCATTACACAGTCCAAATACATTAAAGAGGTCCTGAAAATATACAAGATGGAAGATTCCAAACCAATTGGAACACTAATGGCTACTAGATGTATGTTGAAAAAGGAGGACAAGGAAACAGAGGTAAATCAGACTTTGTATAGATCAATGATTGGAAAACTCATGTATGTTGTACATACTAGACTAGATATTGCACACGCAGTTGGAATAGTTGCAATATTTTCTGCTAACCCTAGGGAATCAGATATGACTATTGTGAAAAGAATTTTAAGATATATGAAGAATACTGAGGAATATGGATTATGGTATAGAAGAGAAAGCAAATTTGAACTTAAGGTGTTTACCGACGCTGATTGGGCTGGAAATCTTGATGACTGGAAGAGCACAACTGGAGGAGCATTATTTATGGGTGACAAACTTGTCACATGGATTAGAAAGAAACAAAGATGCATCTCTCAATCTATTGCAGAAGCAGAGTATGTTTCTACTGCTACAAATTTCTCAAATATTGCATGGATCAAACAGTTATTGGAAGGTATGCATATGAAGTTCTTAGAACTAGTAGTTATCTATTGTGATAACACCAGCACAATAAACATTTTGAAAGAATCCATTCATGCATGCTAAGAATAAACACATTTCTATCAAGTATCATTATTTGAGAGAACAAGTTCAAGCAAAGGAAGTGACACTTGAGTATGTGCAATCAAAAGAACAATTAGCTGATATCTTCACCAAGCCACTGCCCAATGATACATTTGAGTACTTGAGAAAAAGACTAGGGGTCAAACCCTTGTCTACCAGTCAGTAAAATGAATGAAGGCTGCATGAGCCCACATATTATCAGAATATCAGTAATGCTGATACAAGCAAAGAGATGAACTTTAAAGCTACATCTATATATAGACAGGTATATATCTTCACCGAGCACCAGAGCATATTGTTGGTGAATAAGGGAAATTCAAGGAATATATTATGGATGGAGAGAAATTAGTGTTTGACATGAATGTCAGATATTTGTAAGATATTTGTTTGGCATTGTTGTCAAAGGGAGAGAAATTATCCATATTATCAGATCTTTCTAGAAAAGGAAAGAGATTATCCACTATCACATTAGTCCAACAGGGAGAGATTATATCCTTAGGGAGAGAAATTGTATGGAAATATTATACAAAGGGAGAGTTACTGACAAGAGAGAAAGACATCAAAAGAGAAGAACAATCAAGGGAGAGAAATTGACACAAGGAGAGAACACAACACATCAGAAGACAAAGAGCTACAATAATCAAATCTAAGCTAAAACAAAGCTTATCGATGGTCAGACATTTATCAGTTATCAAAAGAAAAAGACTGATAGTTTGATGAATCTCAACTATTGTATTTCATGTTGTATTAGAAATACTATAGTGTGATAATATAGTATGTTTCCATCAATGCCAAAGGGAGAGATTGATGACAGGTAACTGATTGAATGTTTGATAATGTTAAGTTGAAGATAATGCAAGGCATTACCAGTTAATGTATTGTATTGGCATTGATGTCAACTTGATATCATCTATATAGTCATGTACATAATGCCAAAGACTTCAAAAAACCAAAGGAACAAAGGTTATGCTTTAAGAAATGCATAAAAGTCAAGTATTCACTAAGTGACAAACAATACCGACAGAGTGCACACCGATGGACAGAGAAAAGAAGAACAGTCATAGTGATACCCAACGATCAGAAGTATAGTGTTTCCAGATGAAGAAAAACCACAGGATGCCCGATGAGAAAAATTAGAAGGTTGCCCGACGAGCTAAAAAAATAGTGTTGCCCGACGAGTAAAATTCTAATGATGCCTAATGGACAGAGATAATGAAGCTTGCTGGAGTCTCACCGATGTAACTATCAGTTTTCACTGACAACTAATTGCAATGGTGACCGACGGAACATAGAGTTCAAAAAATGACAAAATATCTAGCTGGCAGAGCTAAAAATATACTTAACTGGTTGTCTACTTTATTTTATTTGACCAGAGATAAGTGATTGATTTAAAGATGATTTATACAGTTGGCAAGAAGATATCTACAAGACAAATCAAGAGTTATGCTTTAAATCTAATTGGCTATATTTTTTTTCACGCCAAGAATCAAGAATCAAGAAATAATGAATATTATGTCTATATAAGAGACAAGCTTAATTTATTTAAAAATGGGATTAAGGGGAGTGAATAAAAAGAGGATGCTGAAGAGAAACTGATGAAGAAAAAATTCATGCAGTCCTGATCAAACAAGGTGAAGGAAGAGCTAAGGAATTTTTGAGACACCGACGAACAGTGAGCACAACATCACAGAGCAGAAAGTATGGAGCACAAGAATTAATTGATATGTTGGTCAGAGAGGTAATGTAATTAAAGAGATCTGAAAATTTGCAATTCAAAGTTGCAATATGAATAGGTTATAGTGTTTCATTTAAACCATTGAAGTATCAAGTCTCTTAACTGAGCAGGACTTAATAGTCTTCTATATATTGAGGTACATCTCAAGGAGTGCCAAAAAGGTTGATTCATGAAAGTAGCATTGGACTTGCCCGACACCTATTGATAGTCTAAGAAGGAGGCTTATTCAAAGATGGTAGCAATAGATTCCCAATACTAAGTGACAACCTCCATGTATAAAATCCTCTAACAAGGTCGTACCTAATAGTGTGTTTGTAACCTTTAACAGGGTTGGCTCCTAACATGGCTCAGTTCAAAAAAGTGAAAATTTGGGGTACCGGTCCCAGTACTTTTTCCCTTAACAGGGTTTCCACGTTACAAATTCATGCTTTATGTGTGTATGATTCATTTCTTTACTGTCTTTCATATTACATAGCTAACTCTGGATTGATCTATATACTCTGCTTATAACTAAGTTTCGGTAAATAGTTATACTGCTTATCGGTAATCAAGAAAGAATAAGGATTGATAGAGAAAACTGACAGACAGTTAATCTTTAGTAGTATTTCATGGCATGCATCTTGTAGGGACATAATAATCCAAAGTTTATAGATTGGTGGTTAAGTTTGAAGGATAAAATTTTGAGGCCATTGATTTACCCCCCCCTCTCAATTATTACTAACACCCTATACACAATCCTTGGTAATACTCTTTTTCAAAAGGATTTTGATGGAACTCTTTTAAGGTGTCTGAATTATGAAGAAGCACAAACATCCTTGGAGAAGGTACATCAAGGAATCTGGTGGGCTCACTCTAGTGAACTCACTTTGGGAAAGAAGTTGTTACACACTGGATATTACTAGCCCACTATGGAACAAGATGCTTACAACTATGTGAAGAACTATGTGCCTTGTTAGCAGCATGATGATTTGATACATGCCCCATTCTAATCCCTTCAACCCACCATCACCCCTTTTCCCTTTTCCCGCTGGGGTCTTGACCTTGTTGGCCAGATTTTCTCTAATTCTTCCAATGGCCATAAATACATCCTTGCTGCTACTGAGTACTTTACCAAGTGGGTTGAAGCTGTTCCTCTAACCTACACCACTGGAAAATAGATTTCAAAGTTCATTTTGAACTATCTTATCTGTCGCTTTGACATTCCTCAGGACATTGTTACTGATAATGGAGGACCTTTCAAAAACAAGGATGTCACAGAGCTATGTAGGAAATTTAGCATTACCCACCATACCTCTTCCACGTACTTTCTGCAAGGCAACGGTCAAGCAGAGGATATGAATAATACCATCCTTAAAATCCTCAAGAAAATAGTTGATGAAGATGGCCGTGATTGACACCTTCACCTCAATCCCGCCCTTTGGGCCTACCACACCTCCATTCAAACCCCCACTGGAGCCACCTCCTTTGCCTTTTTTTATGGCACTGAGACTATTCTACCCATCGAAAATGAGCTCCCTTCCCTTAGAATTTATCTCAAGAATCTGTTGTCTAAAGAAAAATATAGAGTTGCGCGCTTGTAAGAGCTAGAACTCCTTGATGAGAGACTCCTCAGTGCCCTAAACCACATCCGTGAGTATCAAAATTTCCTCTGCCTTGAACTCAACAAAAGGATTAAACCTCGTTAGTTTGAGGTTGGTGATCTTGTCTTGCAGCACAATATGAAGAACCTCTACAATCGTGAAAAGAAAGAAAATTTTGAACCTAATTAGCTGGGGCCCTTCATCATCACAACAAAGTATGGGTGCAATTCTTATCAGATTGATTCACCAGAGGGAGATCCGATCCCTGATCTTGTAAATATTGTACATCTCAAGCGCTTCTATGCTTGATCCTTCAGCAGTTTGTTGTACAGCCGAAAGCTATCAAAATCCAAAAAATTAGAAAAACAAAAAATCCAAAAACATAGAAAAGCAAGCAAAAGAAAAAAAATCAAAAAATTCAAAAAGCATAAAAATATAAAAGCTTGAAAAAAGTATCAAAAAAGAAAAAGAGAAAAATAAATAAATCTGTCCATCTGTTAAAACCACTTTGGTGGCGCAATGGATAAGTACCATGGTGAAAACCTATTTTAGGCACCATGTGTAGTCAGATCCACCATCTATTTCCACCATTTTCCATACAGCCTACATCACCTTCCATAATAAATTCACTACCCTATCTGTGCAGGTAGTTCCCTGATCATTTTCCACTTTCACAATAAAGTCACATTCCCACACGACTGAGCTTACCATATCAATACTAAGCTTTATTCTAGACACAGTGACTGCAAATGTTTCCAACAAATCAACAGACAGATTGAATTTCCTAGTTCCATTCTATCTACAAGCAATTGCCAGCGAATTCCCGTTTCACTCAATCAATCTTTTGCCCATCAGGATACATCCTTCCAGTGTCGGCTATTCTATCAATCCTCACATCAAAACTGTTCATGGAAAGAACTTTTGGACTGAATGACCACTTGGTCAGGATGCCTTTTTGTTGATTTTATCTTGTGTTTCAATGTGGCCTCCTTGCGACAGCCTCGATCTTTTATATCTTGGTTCGTTATGATGAGTACATAGTGGAATACGTGTCATTTGTGGTATGATCTGCTTGTCATAGATTGTTAGTGAATTTATGTTTTGATATTTAGTTATGACTATGTATGCCTCACTGGGGGTAGGATTCATGCATCTCAAATCCCTAAAAATATCTGGATGTATTGCGTCTCCTCATGAGCAATATTTCATAGGTCTCATCATACCTGATATCTTGCATTCTTGTTCCTAACAACCTATTTTTCTGAGAGTCTAGTCCAAGCAAAGGAACCATGTCACTTGTGTTTTCTAGCACATGGTGTATAACTCCTTTTGCAATATCAAACTAGGGTGTGCTCTCCAACATTAACATGATATAAATCCCACTATCATCACAGTTAGAATTGCATTTTAGCTAGGTCATATTGCACTTTTCATTTTTCTCTTGGCAAGATTTCTATTTATTTCCCCTATCTAGTCACCTAAGTGATTTTATTAGACCTATTTGATACACACAAAAAAAGTGTCCCCATATGTCCCATATTTCATTCATTCATTAGGTTACTTTTACTATTCATTTATCACTACTCATTAAAATTGCATTATTCATTACTCATTAATCATTATAGTTACATATAGTTCCTTTTCATTAATTATCCATTACATTCATTATTATAGTCACTCATTTTAGGTCCATTCATTACACATTTACACATTATTCATTTATTTACTATCATATTGCATCATTACATGTAATATACATCCCTCTATAAGCATTTACACATATAAAATATAACATATATGAATCCCATCCCTGCATCACAAATAGGTCAGTATAATCATATACATTCATCTCATCCTGCATGTCAGTCATAAACATCATATAAAACATATAAAATCATAACACATCCATCCTGCATAAACATCACTTCATATAGCATCATATAATATAGTCCATAAAGTCCATGTATATATATATATCATAAAATCTATCGTACATCCACTGTCTCATAAATCATACAAAAATGTGTATCAAAATGGCCTGAGAAGAATCATGGCAGTGGCTGTGATGGCCCTACACCCTTGCCTGGACGTGGTGGTAACCCCACCGATCCCTGTGAATCCTGCCCTGTACTCTAGGATAGCGATCTCTCTAAATAAGGGGGCTCCCACTCTTCCTCTGGCAAGGCTCTGTGATATAAAGTCATATATTACAAGGCCTCCCTCCCTCTCCCACCAGCCTCCCTCTATAATACAAATGCATCTACTAGCACCTGACCCAACTCTGTCACTATACCTGTATCACGAGCTATATCTCGCTCTTCTCTATATCTCTCTGCTCATATTTGCATAGCATCACACTATGCTATCAGGGCTGCTATCTATGCTAACATGGCTACCAGCTCCTCTCCATCCCCCCATCAAAAAACTCTCCACTATCCACCTGGGCCTGTAATAGGTCTAGTGCCCTCTGAGCACTTTCCTCGTGACCTGTCTCTACAACTAACTCCCCCTTTACTATGGTCATCTCTATCTGTATACTACTAGCTGTAGCCTGGGCGATGGCCAGTAACCCCTTTAACCATAGGATCTCTGCCTGTGCACTCACCTCAGTCGCCTGCGATGTCGCCTATAAACCCTGCACCCTCCTGAGCTCAGTTTGTAGATTGTCTTTCTCTGCAACTACTATATCATGTACATCCTAGGCTATGTGCCCAATCGGTGGTCCCTGTCCCTATACCTTTGGCCCCTAAGGCCCCTGTCCCTGATCCTGTGCCTGTCCTTGTATACCTGGGAACACTGGTGGCTGCCTCCTTGTAGGTATCTCTACCTATCCCCGTCACCTCTGAGCTACTACCCTAGACCAGAATCTCCTCCCCCCAGCCCCTCCTCCATCCCCTCCATCCTCATCATCATCCGCATCCTGTCCTCCTCCATCCCCTCCCTCTCTCGGCTGCTCATCATCTTGTACTACACCTGGCACTGTCAATCTAATTGGCCTGTGCACCGCCCACCATTGTGCATATGCTGGGACAATTCTCAGCATCCTATAGTGAATCTCATGCCTTGATCCATGGTACCTCATTCATACCCATCCATGAAACCTGAGCTATCCTCAGGTCCACTCCCATCCCCCAAATACTGCCAACCTCTCGTGTAACCAAGGGATGTGGGAATCCATCTGGCACGACCTCCTGAATCTGGCCAATCTATCTCTGTACTCTCGATGGCATATACCTGGAAATCATATACGATGTCCACCCAATTATCCTATAATCAGTTTGTACAAATTTGAGATAATATGAGTCATAAAACTCATCCTTCACGTATCCATCCTATTGTGGGACCTAGTGTCCCCATGCCTTGCACCCTGCATAGGGTGCCCACTAAATGTTACCCATCTCATCTATAGTTCGATGCCACTATCCAACCAAGTTTGTAGACTCATAACTAATGGGTGGCCTCTACCTACATGCAAATGAATCATAAGCCTCTCTGGTCTCATGTCTCCTGATCGGCTCTATGACTGCAATATGCTCCCACACCCATACAAGTAGCAACATACATCCTGGTCCTAGTGCCCTACCCTTACGGTAGGTGGACATGTGCAAATCATAGTAAAACTTCCCAAAGATAGTATACCCCCAGCAGTACTGGTCCCCATCCTCTACCATGCTGCTCAGCACTTGAGCCCAGCCAATTGGGAATCCCTTGTCTGCATTATCAGGCATCAGTCATCCCCCAATCAGTCCAGTTAGATATAGTGTCACCCACCACAACCATGGCTATAGTGCCATTGCTCTTGCCCATGACATCCACTACTGTGAAGTCGGTATGTCTACTATCTCCTCCCAAAGGCCATCTCCATATACAACTCTAACCCCTCAAAGAAGTGCTCAAGTATCAGCCCTTGAATCACCACCTCTTAATCAGTGTTGACATAAGCACATTATGTGCTCTCAAATGGGGCCAGAGGTGTACATGCTCCAATCCACATAGTGTCATAATCCCCCACTCCTCTGCAGTCAGCTCATGCTCTAGTACCATCATCGCTGGAAAGCACTCCCTCTCCTAGAAGTTAATAGTATCCTCCTGCATCCACCATGCTCATGTCAGATATCAGATAGCATTTTGGGGCATCAAAAAATGCCCTTAGCCTGATCTGGGGCATCGAAAAATGCTCCTGGACCCTCCCCTCTTTCTTTTTTCCTCATTTTCTTCTCTTTCTAGGTCAATCGACAGAGACGCCAATTCACCCTCCCAGATGGCGGTTCTTCATAGCTACTGATCTTCGGAGACGCGGTTCAAGTTGCCGCCTCTTTTCCGTGCAGACGTCAGAGTTCTAACTCCACTGTCTCCGCCCTCCTTTTTCACCTCCCCCTGCCCTCACAAATGGAGATCGTGTAATCTCCGTTTGCGCAGAGGCCGCTTACTGATCAGTCGTCTGTGAAGATGGTGACCTATCGATTACCATCTATGCAGACGATGGTTAGGAGACCATCATCTGCATTGCAAGCCAGTTTGGAGTATGTTTTAGGTGCCATAAATACATGAAAAAATATTAAATGCATAATTGACAAGGAGGCCTCTAACTACTCACGGGTGGTCTAGCATCTGTGGGTCACTGATGGATCCTAACTCTCTCTCAAATCTATGTACGCTCTCAAACTACTGCCATCACTCTTCTCTTCTTCTGTCATTTTGCTCTTTGTGAGTGAAAATGACTTCTCTTTGGGCCCTGGTGGACTATTTATAGCCCCTTGGGGCCTATTTCTTCCGTCCTTCTCTCTGTTTCCCGCTCTGGTCCCCATTTTTCCTCTATTTCTTTTGGACACGCCATGCAATTGGTCTTCTTTCCCTGTTTTCTTGCCTTTTTAAAGAAAATTTTATTAAAAAAATTATTTTGTCCTATTATTTTTTTGAGGGGGCACACTCTTCCACTCTCGCTGCCTTAGGTTTTCCTGACCTTTCTGGGGCATCTTATTTTCTTTTCTTTGTCGTGACGCCACTTCCGATGCCACATCAAAGAGGGGCAAAATGTAGACATCTAATCGTCCTTATATTAATTTAATTAATATTCTCATAGCATTATAATTAATTAATTATATTTGTTATATTCTTCTATTTATTTAATTAAATATGATTCACTTTCCTTAGTCTTTAAATTTAATTTAAATACCATCCCTTTTAATGTATTAAATCTTATTTATATACATTACCCCCTAGTAATCCCTTTTAAATAAATTTTTAATTTATTTATTCCTCCACATGACTTAATTCTACTAAACCATAATTAATCTAAATTTAATTTGGATTAAGCTAATTTGAATATAGATCCTACCCTACCTCACATCACTGTCACCAAATAGACCTACTTACTAATTAACTAAGGTTAATTAGGCTAATTTATTGATTCCTACACATATTAGTCCTAATTATTTGCTCACACATGTGTGAGCAAATTTCCAAAAATTCACTTTTCCAAATAATCCTAATTTGGTGCCAACAAGATTTCTTACAACCTTGATGACACTCTCTTACACTTCCTAAAAATGTTTTATTGGACAAAAACCCTTACACCTCTTACAAGATCCTTCACATGTGTATTTTAAGTACACCTTGACCCATCACATCAAACGTTTCTCACAAATGTGTGAGCAAAGTTGGCCTCTTGCATGGCTTATGTGTCCCTCATGTGGCACCTATGTGGATGCCACATGAGCTCCACCTAATCCAAGCCCTCTCTCTCCTCTAAAAATTCTATAAATAGAGGACATTATCAAGAGCAAATCATCTCTCATTTATGATGACATGTAACTGTTTGAATGTTTGAAGATGTTATGTTGATGATCATGCAAGGCATTAAATCAGTTAATGTATTGTATTGTCATTGATGTCAACTTGATATAATCTGTATGGTCATAAAAATACTGCCAAAGACTTCAAAGAACCGATGAATCAAGGCTATGCTATCAGTAATGCATACAGGTCAAGTATTCACTAAGTGACTGTATACATCGACGGAGTGCACATCGATGGTCAGAGTAAAAGAGAAAAGCACAGTGTTGCCTGATGGAGAAGACAAGGACAAAGATCTTGATGAAAAATAAAGTCACACTGACAGAACAGTCAGTTATCACCGATGACTAACTGAAGTGTTGACCGATAGAATATAGAGTTCAGAAAATGACAAAATACTTAGTTGTCAAGAAGCTAAAGATGGAATTTATGGATACTTATCATTATTTTAATCATCCAGATAAAGCCAGAGATAAGTAAGTGATTTAAAGCTGATTTGTCCAATTGGCAAGAAGATTTCTTTGAGATAAATCAGAAGTTTGCTTTAAGTCTATTGGCAAGAATTGTGGAACACACCAAGAATCAAGAAAGCCAAGAAAAGGGGGAATTATGTCTATATAGAGAAAAACCCAATTCATTACGAATAGGGAAATTGTGTGGTGAACAAGAGAAGATGAAAGATGCTAAAGAAAATCTGAAGGAGAAGAAAGTCTTCATTTAGTCCTGATCAACAAGCTGAGGAAAGAGTTAGATTCTGCAGACACCGATGAACAGTGAGACAAGCATCACAGAGCAGAACAGTGTGGAGCAAAGGTATAAGTGATTATATTGATCAGAGAGGTAATGGAATTACAATAGATCTGAAAAATCTACAATTGAGTTGTATGTATGAACATATCATTAGTGTTTTAGTTTAACCATTGAAGCATAAAGCCTCTTAACCGAGTAGAACTTAAATGTCTTTTACAATTGAGATACATCCGAATGAGTATCAAAAATTTTGATCACAAAAGTAGCATTGGATATGCCCGATACCTATAGATAGGCCAAGAGAGTTTGATCAAGGATGGTAGCATTAGATGCCAGATACTAGTTGACAAAGTATTTCTAAATCCTCTAACAAGGTCACACCTAATAGTATGCTTGTACCCTTTAACAGGGTTGGCTCCTAACAGAGATCACTTTAGAAGAGTGAAAATTTGGGGTACCGGTCCTAGTGGTTTTTTCCCTTAATAGGGTTTCCATATTAAAATCCTTGTGTTATGTGTTTATGGTTTATTAATTTTCTATTTTAGATTTCACATATGCATTTCTGGATTGATTGGTATACTCTGCATATTTACTGTGTTTTGGTAAATACTTAACTGCTTATCGGTAATCATACATAAGAGAGATTAGCAAAGCATTATGACAAGTATAAAATTGATAAAAGTATTTCAAGGCATACATCTTGTAGGATAGAAGATAACTTGAGACATAATCTGTGGTTATAAGTTTTAAGGGTTGATTTAAGGATAAATTTTTGAGGCCACTGATACACCCCCCCTCTCAGTTATTACTAACAATTGGTATCAGAGATTGTGTACTTAGAAGGAAGGTTTCAAGACCTAAGATAAAGATCACAAGATGAACAGATGAGATGTGCCCAAGTTAAACAAAGATAATTTTGCTTCATGGCAAAGAAGAATAAGACTCCACTTATCAAGTATTGGTAATGATGTTACTCAATACTTAGATGCTGAATGTGTGTTTCCCAAAAGAGCACCAACATTTGAACAATTGAGAGAGAATCATGAGCACAACTGCATGATGATAGAGCTTGCTTCCTCATTCTCTGATGCTGAGTTTGAAGATGTCAAAACCTACAAGACTGCAAAGCAGATGTGGGACAAATTGATGCTTGTACATGGTGGTGAAAAAAATATTTTGAGAGCCAAGGCAGAAAGCCTTAGAGGAAAGTTTGATGATCTCAAAATGAAAGAAGGTGAAAAAATCACTCAGTACAACACAAGAATCAAAGAGGTAGTCAATGCTATCTAAGGACTTGGAGGTGTACTAGAAGAAGATACAGTGGTAAGTAAAATTCTAAGAACCTTACTGCCTACTTATGCTATTAGAGTATCTTCCATTCAAGAAATGAGAGTAGTAGAAAATATTAGTGTTACTCTAGACAGTTTAATTGGAAGACTGATTTCATTTGAGATGAACAACTTTGATAATAGTGTCTTACCAAACATAGAGTCTGCATTCAAGACTTCTATGAGAATAAGTAAATCAAGTCATAAAAAAACTATGAGGAAAGATAGTGATAGTGAAAGTGAAGAGGATGATCTTGATGAAATTGAAGCACTTATGGCTAGAAGAATGTAGAGAGGCAAAAGAAAATACAAAGGTTAATTACCGCTTGTTTGTTTTAATTGTAAAGAGATTGGACAATTTTCTGCAAGATGTACCAATAGAAGAAAAGATGACAGAAGTAATGATAGATCATTTAAAAAGAAGTCTGACAGAGGTGATTACAGAAGCTACTGACAATTAGAAAGAAGAGATACCCGAGACTACAAGGACAAAGGAAAGAAGGCCAGTTACCTAGAAAAATGCAAAGATGATGATACTAACACTGAATCTGATGAAGACATCGAGATGGTATTTGTGGCAGTAAAAGATGATTCAGATAATGATGAAGAAAGGTATGTAGAAATTGCACTCATGTCTAAAGTTAGTAAAAATGATGTCTAGATCATAGATAGTGGCTTCACACACCATATGACTGGTGATAAGAAAAAGTTTGAGACTTTTGAATACTATAAAGGTGGTTCAATAAGAATGGGTAATGACACACCTTGTCTAGTTGAAGGTAGAGAACTATAATGTTGAATAACCAGATAAAATATGAAAATGCTTACTGGGTAAATGGATTGAATTATAATCTATTGAGGGTTTCTCAGTTGAATAATTCAGGTGAAAAAGTAGCATTTTAAAATAAGAAGGCAAAGATCTTCAATAAATTAGGAAATCTGATTGGTACCCGTGAGAAGACAAAAGGTAACTTATTCTATCTGAGTGATACTGACACCACTTGTTTGATTTCTACAAACGAAGACATATGGTTGTGGCACAAAAGATTGTGTCATGTGAACTTTGACAATATGATAAAGATTAGCAAAAAGAGAAATGTCAGAGGCTTACCGATGATGACCAAGCCCAACAACATCATGTGTAAGAATTGTCAAAAAGGTAAAATGAGAAAGTCTAGTTTCAAAAACAAAACCCATACATCTGATGCAATTCTAGAATTAGTCCATACTGATTTATGTGGACCTATGAGGACAAAGATTTTATTATGGAGATATATATTTTATTCTCTTTGTTGATGATTACTCTAGAATTATGACAGTCATGTTTCTAAAAGATAAATCAGAAGCATTTAATATGTTTAAATGGTATAAGGATATGGTTGAGAAACAAAGTGGTAAGGAGTTAAAATGCTTAAGATTAGACAGATGAGGGGAATTTATTTTAGAAGAATTCACTAACTATTGTAATGAGCATGGAATCAAAAGAAATGTCTTTGCACCAAGAACACCACAACAAAATTGAATTGCTGAAAGAAGGAACAGATCCATAGTTGATTGTGCAAGGACACTGATGATAGAGAAAGGCATCACCCAAATCTTCTGGAGGGAAGTTGTCAGTACTGCTGTTTACACATTGAACATAGTACAATTGAAGAAAGACACCTTATGAGTGTTGGTATGGATACAGACCCAATGTGAGTTACTTCAAAATTTTTGGCAGTCAGTGTTATATCTTAAAAGATGATAGAAATGGAAAACTTGACTCCAAGAGTGATGAAGGAATCTTTCTAGGGTATTCTACCAAGAGCAAGGCTTATAAATGTTTAAACAAAGCCTCTAACAAAATTGTTGAAAGTTCAAATGTAAAGATATATGAATTTGCAGAGAAGAATGAAAAGGAAATCACTAAAGAACCAAAGGACTACAATAGGTTTAATTATAATGAGGAACTTGACACTCTACCAGAACAATAATGTAGAGCTTTCGAGCAACAGATTATTACACCTGAGCATTAGGCTACAAATACTGATGATCAGAATATTGCTCAAGATGATGCACAAAGTGATGGAGAACAGAATGATGGACAAAATGATGATCAAGCTGATAGACAAAGAGCTGAATGTGTACTTGCAAGATATGTCAGAAGGAACCATCTACAGAGCCAAATCATAGGAGATAAAAAGGCTAGTATGAGAACCATAAGTAAGTCTCTAAATACAAGATGTCTTATTTGTGATTATGAACCTAAATATGTCAATGATGCACTAGATAATGATGAATGGATAAGTGCTATGAATGAAGTGATTGAGAAGATAGAGAAAAACAAGACATGGACACTTGTACTGAGACCAGATGACAAGAATGTCATCGGTACAAAATGGATATTCAAGAATAAGCTGAATGAGAATGGAGAAGTCACAAGAAATAAAGCAAAACTAGTATGTAAGGGGTATGCATAAGAAGAAGGAATTGAATATGGAGATACCTTTGCATCCGTTGCTAGACTAGAAGGAGTAAGAATATTACTTGCTTATGCTGCATGTAAAGGATTCAAGGTATATCAAATGGATGTCAAGTCTGCATTCCTAAATGGAATACTTGAGGAAGAGGTATACATTGAACAACCAGAAGGGTTTGTTGATCCAGACAAGAGGGACATGGTAATAGAATACACAAAGCACTATATGGATTGAAACAAGCACCCCGAGCCTGGTATGAAAGAATTCATTCCTATCTTATAAGTATTGGATTTGTAAGGACTAGTGAAAACATTAATCTTTATTTGAAGGAAGATACTGATGCTAACATTTTGATTTTTGAGATATTTATTGATGACATCATATTTGGAGGTAATGATATGCTATGCAAATCATTTGCAAATGAAATGAGCAAAGAGTCTAAGATGTCTATGTTTCGAGAGATCAAGTTCTTTCTTGGTCTGTAGATCATGCAACAAGATGAAGGTATTTTAATTACACAATCCAATTACAACAAAGAAGTATTGAATATATTCAAGATGGAAGAGTCCAAACCACTTGGAACATTGATGGAAACTGGATGTAAGATGACAAAGGAAGAGAAGTCATCAGAGGTAAATCAAAATTTGTACAGATCAATGATTGGAAAACTCATGTATGTTGTACACACTAGACCAGATATTGCACATGCAATAGGAATAGTTGCAATATTTTTTGCTAAACCCAGGGACTCACATATAATTGCTGCGGAAATAATTTTAAGATATATGAAGAATACTAAGGAATATGGCTTATGGTATAGAAGAGAAGGCAAATTTGAACTTAAGGTGTTTACCAACGCTGATTGGGCTGGATATCTTGATGACCGAAAGAGAACAACTAGAGGAGCATTCTCTATGGGTGACGTACTTGTCACATGGATTAGCAAGAAGCAAGGATGCATCTCTCAGTCTACTATAGAGGCAGAGTATGTTGCTGCTACTACAAACTACTCAAATATTGCATGGATCAAACAGTTACTGGAAGGTATGCATATGAAAATTTTAGAACCAGTAATTATCTATTGTAATAATACAAGTGCAATAAACATTTCCAAAAATCTAGTCATGCATGCTAAAACAAAGCATATTTCCATCAAGTATCATTATTTGAGAGAAGAAGTTTAGGAAAAGGAAGTGATACTTGAGTATGTGCAATCAAAAGAACAATTGGCCGATATCTTCACCAAGCCATTTCCCAAGGATGCATTTGAATAATTGAGAAAGAGAATAGGGGTCAGACCCTTGTATACTGGTCAGTAAGCTGACTAGAAGGCTGCATTAGCCTGTATACTATCAGAATATCATTCATGTTGATGCAAGTAGAGAGATGGAATACAAAGATACATGTATACAAAAAAATGTATTTGTCTATTCCAGGCACCAGAGTTATTACTGATGGACTGGGAAATTCAAGGAATATATTATGGATAGAAAGTATCCATTTGACATTGCTGTCAAAATACTTGTTTTGCAAAATCTATGTTTGCAAAGATGTTTGTTTGATATTACTGTTAAAGGGAGAGATTATATCCATTATCATCTTAGGAAGAGATCATATCCATCAAAGTATCCAAAGGGAGAAAATGTAACAAGAAAGGGAGAGTACACACAAAGGTAGAGAATTACTGACAAAAGACATCACAAGAAAGGATAACAGTCAAAGGGAGAGAGTTTGACACAGAAGAAGAACACATCACATCAGAGAAAGAAAGATTCTACATCCATCTAGTAAAGGGATTGAAGACAGAAAGAAAGCTGCAAGAATCAAATCAAAGCTATTTGAGCTTACCGATAGCTAGATATTTGTAATAGTTACATTAGGAAAGCTTGATGAAACTGTATATTTTATATTGTATTAGTAATAGTATAGTATGATAATTTAGTATGTTTCCATCAATGTCAAAGGGAGAGATTGATGAGATGTAACTGTTTGAATGTTTGAAGATGTTAAGTTGATGATCATGCAAGGCATTAAATTAGTTAATGTATTGTATTGTCATTGATGTCAACTTGATATAATCTGTATGGTCATGGAAATACTACCAAAGAATTCAAAAAATTGATGAATGAAGGCTGTGCTATCAGTAATGCTTATAATTCAAGTATTCACTAAGTGACTGTATACACTGACAGAGTGCACACCGACAGTCAGAGTAAAAGAGAAAAGCACAATGTTGCCCGATGGAGAAGACAAGACAAAGATCCCGATGACAATTGAAGTCACACAGATAGAATAGTCAGTTATCATCGATGACTAACTGAAGTGTTGAACGACAGAACAAAGAGTTTAGAAAATGAAAAAATGCTTAGCTGTCAAGAAGATAATGATAGAATTAACGGATACTTATCATTTTTTTAATCATCCAGATAAAGCCAGAGATAAGTAAGTGATTTCAAGATGATTTGTCTAGTTGGCAAGAAGATCTCTTTGAGATAAATCAGGAGTTTTCTTTAAATCTATTAGCGAAAATTGTGGAACACGCCAAGAATCGAGAAAGCCAAGAAAAGGGGAAGTCATGTCTATATAGAGAAAAACCCAATTCATTACGAATAGGGAAATTGTGGGGTGAACAAGAGAAGAGGAAAGATGCTAAAAAAAATCTGAAGGATAAGAAAGTCTTCATTCAGTCCCGATCAACAAGCTGAGGAAAGAGCTAGATTCTACAGACACCGACGAACAATGAGACAAGCATCACAGAGAAGAACAGTGTGGAGCAAAGGTATAGGTGATTATAATGATTAGAGAGGTAATGGAACTACAATAGATCTGAAAATATACAATTAAGTTGTATGTATGAATAGATCATTAGTGTTTCAGTTTAACAATTGAAGCATAAAGCCTCTTAACCGAGGAGGACTTAAAATTCTTTTACAATGGAGATACATTCCAAGGAGTATCAAAAATTTTGATCATAAAAGTAGCATTGGATATGCCTGATACCTATTGACAGGCCAAGAGAGTTTGATCAAGGATGGTAGCATTAGATGCCAGATACTAGTTGACAAACTATTTCTAAATCCTCTAACAAGGTTACACCTAACAGTGTGTTTGTAACCTTTAACAGGGTTGGCTCCTAACAGAGCTCACTTCAGAAGAGTGAAAATTTGGGGTACCGGTCCTAGTGGTTTTTTTTTTTTTTCCCTTAATAGGGTTTCCATGTTAAAATCCTTGTGTTATGTGTTTATGGTTTATTACTTTACTATTTTACATTTCACATATGCATTTATGGATTGATCGGTATACTCTGCATATTTACTGTGTTTCAGTAAATAGTTAGCTGCTTATCAGTAATCATATAGAAGAGAGATTAGCAAAGCATTTTGACAAGTAGAAAATTGATAAAAGTATTTCAAGGCATACATCTTGTAGGATAGAAGATAACTTGAGACATAATCTATGGTTATAAGTTTTAAGGGTTGATTTAAGGATAAATTTTTGAGGCCACTGATTCACCCCCCCTCTTAGTTACTACTAACAATTTATGCATTGTTATCATGCTAGTTTAGTGTTTGAATTTTATAGTGCATTTTCATGTTTATGCTCTTAGAAAATCTAGAACTCACATCTTAGGGATAATGGAAATGAATCTAGTTCTTAGTTTCATCTAATCTTGCATAGCATGTTAGTATAGATTTTGCATCTTCATTATCATCATTTCATGAAGGCTTGAGACAAGTTGCTCATACTTGTTCTTGAGCTCTTCATTGCATATATTAGTTGCATTTCGCTTTCATCCATAGGATACAAGTAATCTAGTAGGATTTTAATATTGTGTTGAGAGAGCACACCCACAAATATCTCTATGAGAAAATCAACAAGGCCTGAGTGCACTTGTTTGACTCATCAGAGGTTGTGGTGTAAACCCCTTTGTTTCAATCCTTCATTTGAATATGCTAAGTTGTTTATGGTTTCTAATGGCCAATCCTTGTTGTTTGCATGTTTGAGTGATTGTGTTGGACATGTAGGTTTTTATCACATATAGTACCAATACAATTTGAAGGTAAAAATGTTCCAAGATAACTATTGGATAGACTTTACTCCAGGTGGACATTTTCTTTGAAGAATGAGAAAGAAATAAGAGAAAGAGTACTTGTTTCTCTCATGCCACTTGAATCAAAGAAGGTTGAAATTGATGAGATGATGGAGAAGTAAAAAAAGTTCTCACCAAATCTGAGAGCATACAAACTCCTAGAAGGAAAGCTTATAGATCTTGAGCAAGACAACCATAAGAAATGGTACAAGATCATGAACAAACCTATTGAGGAGGACAACCCTGACAAAGACCTTCAACAACAAGATGTGGACAAGGAAAATTATGATGACACTTCAATTGAGTTAGATAAAGAAGAATATGATAACATAGGAAAAAATACTACAAATGTTGTAGATGAAACATGGGAAGATACTGCAAATGACAACATTGTGGACACTAATGTCATAGACGTTACCGATGACCCAGCAGAGGAAGTGAATAAGGATGAAGATGTCGCTGCTGAAAAGGACAAAACTGATGAGCAGGACACAACAATTGATACAGCACAGGTGAACATTCCAGACAAACTGCCAATATTGATACAAGCTATCAATATAATGCAAGAAGAAAGCAAGTCACATGAACCAGATACTCCAAAGGATGCAGGAGAAGAAGAAAAAAAGGATAATACTGATGGTCAACAAGACATCGGAGATACTCAAGATGTAATCAAAACTAATAAGGTTACTAGAGGTGATAAGGAAAAGGATACTAATACTCAAGACAAGAATGCATAAACCAAGACCGATGAAGCAAGGGACACCAATGAAGGAGACAAACCAAAAGATGGTACTACTGAGGAAACTCACAAAAGTGCTACCAATGATGTAAAGGTGAATGTGGAGACATCTTCAGACACCTAACGAGATGAAACCGATGCTAAACATCAGAAAGAAGAACAATAGGTCACTTCATCGAGCACAATAGAGAAGGCCGAGAAATTGGCAATGTGTTACATTCTACTAAGTTACAGAAGAAGAAGAAGACAAAGAAGAACAAGTTAGAGGTTACATTCAATGAAATCATTGAAATACCAAAGTGTGACCCCTCTAGACTTGACATTGAAGGATTACAAGAATATGGAGAGATATGCCAAAGGAATGCATTGCAAGAAAAGACAAAGAAACAACACATGGAATCCATGGTACTGGAGATAACACATGACACACTACATCAAATAATACCCGATGTTGATATTGATCAAAGAAAACCTATAATTGATCAACTAGCTACCGTCACCAAGGCAATCACAATTTAGAACATTGATGCTGAGAAGGAAATAGAGGAGAGAGCTGAGATGAAGTACCAACAGAAGCTCATAGAGAATATAAGCCAAGAAGTGGCACTAAATAAGGTAAAGCTATCAGAATTCATCACTGAATTAGATCCTACCATATCTGAAGCTATAGCCTTAATTCAAACATTGAGCACAATTGAAAGGTTCACTAAGGAGAATAGTGACAACATTGCAAAGCTAGATACCGATCTAGCAACTAGTGCACAAATCCTAACCACTAGTGGAGACAATGTAGTAAAACTACATTATGAGAAGATAATAGAGATTAAAAGGTTAAGGCAAGAGCTATGGGAAGAAGAGACACATTTTAGAGAATAATTAACCAAGCTCTAAGCTCAACTTCTGCCAAACCTAACACTGATCCAAGAAGATATCAGTTCTGCAAGGCAACTGATTGCAACTCCCAAGATGTCTGTGGCAGATAGCATCTATGATATGCATTCAAAGATCACACTTGAGCACATGGCTCTGGAGAACCTCAAAGAGAAATGGGAGAAAATTAAGGAAGACATGAAGTCTTCACATTCCCATATTTTTGATAAGCTCTAAAGGTAAAGACCTTTTCCCTTAATATCAAAAAAAGGGGAACATGATGAGTACAAAATACAAAAAGAACACATGACAGGTATTCATTCATTCATTCATTCAGATAGGCAAATGGAAAATATGTATATGTATATGATATATATAAGGAAAGACATCATATGTACATATATACCAGCATATACATAGGGGGATTCATTAAATGACTAAGGATTATATATGCTGTATATACTTAACATTTTGTTAGTATTTTGCACATGTAAGTTTTTAATACTAATATCAAAGGGGGAGATTGATGACATTAAATTGCCATTAGTATGAAAACTACACTTTCAGTAAGCATACACCAAAAGAAAAGACATGAGCAAACCAAAGATCAGATACTAAGAGATCACTGAAGATGACTAAGTGTAAAAGAGAACCGATGACACAAGTTAGTGTGTAAACTAAAATCACAAAGCAGAAAGACAAAGTGGAACCCGACAGAGGAACCCGATATGAAAGTAACAGTGTAGACTGACAAGATAGATACAGTGAAACCAATAGAATAAAACTGAAGGACAGTCAAGCATCACCGACAAACAGAATCAAAAGTCAGTTGCAGCCCGCAAAATGTGGATCTAACTTCCACGTCAGATAAAGCATGTGTATTCTATTTATAGGATATTTAATTTTTTTAAATCCATTTCTTTAGGGACAAGATACATGAATGTAAGTGCTTTAATCAGTCTAACTAATTTAAAACACATAGACTAGGAGATCTAGGTATAAGTTGTAAACCTGATCTTAGAGTTAACATTATTTTTATCAGAACTCGATGAAGTCAATCCATCTATAAATAGATGATGCAATAATTCATTATTATGGATGAATAGATGATGTGAAGAGAGAGGAGAACATGAATGAATCAGACGAGCACATCTATGGATCAGATTGAGAGTTTCAAGAACATGGACAACAAAAGATGATTTTAGTTAGCAATAACCAAGAATAAAGCATACCGAGAATCAGAGGTATTATTCAATCACAGTTAAGGTAATAATATTTTTATGTGAACTAAATAGGATTTGTATCAGAAATAGGAGATTGCATTCACCTGGTCAATTTTTAATATGATAACATTCTAACAAGTGGAGCAAAGTGTAAAAATCCTTTCAAGGAAGGTGGATTTAACCATCCAACATCAAATCTCTTAACCGAGTGCACATTCAACAGTGTTGCTAAAGCTCTTAACAAAGTAGACTTTAACAGGTCTCCACTGATACTCCTAATAGGGTAGATCATCAAAAGTGATCAAATTTCTAGCCTTTATCGACCCCTTCCAATCTGTAGATAGTGAAGATTTTGTGGGTGCCATCCCCACCGCAGTTTTTACTTCCTCAAAGAAGTTTTCTGTGATATCATATCTTGTGTTATGTGTCAAATTTAATTTCATGAATGTTTGTATGAATGTTCATAGGTATGCTAATGTTATGATTTGATATAACTTCTATAAATATAGTATAAATCAGATTGAATGGATATGCAATTGATTACTAAGGTTAATTCATAAAAGGGATATACAATTTTAGAGGTACTGATTCACCCCTCCCCTCTTAGTACATACTTCCCATTAATCCCAACATGAAGGACAATCTGTTTGAATTTTTGGTGAGTCTAAAGACAAGTCTCATCAAAATTTATCCTTTTTTTATCCCACTAAAGCACTACATGTTGATATTGGTGAAGCATGAGTGATGTTATACCGATATACTTGATATAAAGATTTTACATTGATTAGCTCTACATACTAGTTCAACTGGAATCCCTTGATGGTAGTATGATATGAGAATCTGATGGGTGACCAAAATGGTCAATAGGAAAATTATAAATTTATTTAATATCATCATCAGAATAAGGACACATTTATAAATTAAATTTTTTACCAACAGGAAATGGAATACTTACTAGCTTATAGTCCTACATTTTGAATCTTGCAAAATGGTGTCAGTATGCTTACTCTGAATCTTATAAACTTTCACTTGAACTCTCTTCTAGTTCTCCATATGTTTTTTCCATCCCTCTATTCTTCCACATGTGCATATTCTTTCTTAGTTTCAAAATATATAGTCTTTGACTTTTTCTTTGGTTGTTTTTCAACCGAGTCAACTCTAAAGTCCTTAAATATTACACACAAATTACATCTCTAGTTTAGATTTTTTTGGGGTTTGAGGATTCCAAAGATTTAAACCTTTTAAATATTACCATTGTTGAACAAATGGAATCCTAAGAGAGAGGGGGGGGGGCGTGAATCAATATTCCCTAAAACCTTAAAATCCCATTCTCTTAATGCTTTTTAAAATATTATTACCAATCATAGAACTGAAAACAAGTACTTTACAAAAGGACACTAGATTTTTATAGAGGAAACCTAAGTGGGAAAAACCATGGAGAGGAATAACTATCAATATTATAAAACTATTTATAAAATATTACAAGTTTTCACTGCGTGACTCACTGCCTAGGGAAGAGTAGGTAAATAAAATGAACTTTTATAATTGCACCTAACATATGCACAAATTAGTTCCTTTGAAGCTCCAAATACAGATCTTACATACTTCATCTATTCTTCAATAGTGCACATTTTTTCCTTCTACATATCACTTCTTATTCCTTCATAAGTTTTCTTCCCACAACATCCCTTTATAAAATGAGGCATACTAATCACATTTATTTTAAATCTAATTGAATTGCAAGTCGGTCCAATGTACTTTAACATGCATTCAACTAACATAATTCATTACAAATTATATGTAGAGTATATCACACACTTGCTTCCATAATTTGGCCAAAATGCAATAAATATTGGTTCCAATTTGAGATTATATGTTTCATCCAATCCTTAACCTTGTCCCAAAAACATAGAGCAAAAAATGTCCATGCAAAGCAATGGAGACATGCTAAACACATGTTCTGTTCCTGAGGAATAAAGGTACTAGTAAACCTTGTTACTAGACAAAATAAGAATCTGTATCAAACATGAAACCTCTTGAAATATTGAATATAGAAGCATCAAATATATCAAAATATTCTATCAAAATCTTATACTTGTATCTATATATGCAGAGCAATGTGGACCGAAATAGTGTCAACTACATCATAAAATATCTGAGAGCCATAATAGAGTAATCCAACAGAGAGATGTTGACATGAATGAAAACCAATATGACATAACTACAACATTATCCTTCATCAATGACAACTTTCCAACAATATCCCCCATTTTCATTGATGGAAACATGCCAAAAGGAGTACAAAAACCAAAACTATTCAAAACTTCAAATCTCCCCCTTTAACCGTTATTCATCTTAATACTCTACCATATTTTTTCTTCAACTATACCCCCTCTTATTTCTATTATCTTTTTTCTACTATTCTCCCCCTTTTCCATCAAGGACAAAGGGTATAAAAAAGATACCAAAAGTGTAAAAAAAACTTTATAAATTTTAATGTTTAATAATCTATCTCACAACTGATTCACTCCCCTCTTAGTTGTGTTGGTGGAATGTTATTCCTAAAAACTTATGCTACCATATCTAGTGAAAATAAACAATCAAGTTTTGATTAAGGATTGAGTTCAATTCAAGGGCCTAACATTCATCAAGAATCAGATTCAAGAGAGGAATCAAATGGAACCCGTTGGGAGGGTGAACCATGGGTACCTTCATGGGTAGGAGAATATAACATAAGGTTTAACCCATGAGATTTTTATCCTCAAGAAACCCAAGAGGAATAGAGTGAGGAGGATTTCAATCCAATTTCTATGGAACATCTTGAGAAAGCCCATGTTATAGACTTTAGCGATACAATGTATGAACCCCATAATGGAGTCATGTCCTTAAACCCCATGGATACAAACTTACCCAATGAACCTTTATCCCTTCTACATCTGAAGCTAATTGATTGGGACCTAACCAAGCTAATTTATATACTTTTCTACCCTAATGACAGTTCAGTGGCCCTATACCTAAATTGGGTTGAACCATCTTTCACCAATGAATTCGATCAAAGCACAAAAATGGAAGCAAGTGGCCAATCTCTTAGTCCAAAAGAAAAAAAGAAAAAAAATATCATATGGTCTAGTGGTGAAAACCACAATGTGGCAGTACTAGACCCAAAAAGTAAAAAGAAAGGACATATCTAAAGGTGAAAACCCAACTGTGGCACCTAAGGAAGAGAGATTGGACACTCTACCATAATATGATGAGGAAAGGTATCCTATAATGATTGAACCCATGAAGAAGGTAAAAATTGGCACCAAATCAGAACCAAAGTTCATACACCTTGAAAATTCATTGACTCCAGTAGATAGGAAAGATTTAATTAAGTTATTCACAGAAAATAAAGTCAATTTTGCGTGGTCTTATACAGATATGCTAGGGTTAGATCCGAGTTTCATTATAAATCATCTAAATGTAAGACTAGGGGCTAGGTCGGTTAAACAAAAAATAAGAAAGATGCATCCTCATGTAGCATTGTTAGTCAAAGAAGAATTAAAGGAGTTATTAAAATATGGTTTCATAAAGGTTATAGCCCACGCTGTAGGGATATCCAATATTGTACTAGTTTCAAAACATGATAAATCAATTAGAGTGTGCACGAATTTATGAGATCTCAATTTAGCATGCCCAAAGAATGAATTTTCATTACAAGGCATTAATGCTATAGTGGATTTGATAGAAGGACACTCTATGTTATCCCTTATGGATGACACCAGAGGATCAAGAGGACTTTTTTTTTTACATGTACTTGGGGTACCTTTTGTTGGAACGTCATGCCCTTTGGCCTTAAAAATACTGGAGCAACCTATCAAAGGGTGATGACCACAATCTTACATGAAATGATACATAAGTTTCTTGAAGACTATGTGGATGAAATTTTAGCCAAATCACATGCAAGGAATATCACCTACCAATCTTGGAGAATATTTTCACAAGCCTACAACAGTTTAAAGTAAGGTTAAATTCCAAAAGTGTGCATTTATGGTACAATCTAGAAAAGTGTTGGGCTACATAGTTTCTGCAAAAATAATAGAGTAGATCTTGAGAAGGTCCAAGCTATGATGGAGATGGAAGAGGAAAAAAACATAAGACAAATGAAGTCACTACAAGGAAGGTTACAATCCATAAGGAGGTTCATATCCCAACTAGCCAAAAAGTGCCATTCTTTCACTCAACTTCTGCACAAGGACATAATTTTCAAGTGGGATGCACAATGTGGTGAAGCCTTCTCATTATTGAAGAAACACTTGATGAATCCACCTATACTCATTCCACATATTAAAGACAAGCCATTACTCTTTTACATTTTAGCAATAAATGACTCTTTAGGGGTACTATTGGTTCAAGAGGATGAAGAGGGAAAAGAAAAGGCTATTTATTACCTCAATAAAACCATGGTTAAAAATGAGCTCAATTATAGCTTCATTGAAAGAGCATGCCTACTAGTGGTTTTTTCTTCCCAAAAACTACGTCATTATATGTTGGTGCACAAGGTTAAGCTCATTGCTAAGATTAATCCTCTAAACTATCTACTTAGCAAAACAACTCTCACAGGGAGATTGGCAAAATGGGTGATGGTGTTGAGTGAATTTGATATAGAGTATGTGGATAGAAAAGCCATCAAAGGAAAAGTCACAACACATCAATTTTCTGAGGCTCCTCTAGTTGTTGATCATCCTATTCAAGTTGAATTTCCAGATTCAGAAATAATCAATATTGAGGCAAAAACATGGAAACTCTACTTTGATGGATCATAAACACAACATGGCTTAGGGGCATCCATTCTCTTGATTACACCTCAAGGATATACAATTCCTAATTCATATAAAATTATTTTTCCATGCACCAATAATATTGCAGAGTATGAATTCCTAGTCATAGGCATCAAAATGGCCTTAGAATGGAAAGTAACAAAAATGCAAGTTTATGGTGATTCTCAAGTAGTCATAAATCAAATCAATGATGAATATCAAACAAAGGATGACAAGTTGATGAATTATAAGAAGATGATAAATGATTGGAAAAATTTCTTTGTTTTGATTACTTTTGAAAAAAATACCAAAGTACCGAAACAAAGTGGTAAATGACATGGTGACCATAGCCTCTCTTCTTCAAATACCAAAACAAAATGATAGATATAAATTCTTGGTGGAAGAGTTGGTGAAATGTGCATTTCACCTTGCTGACTCCCAAATAATATGCTTATTAATCAGACATGACTAACCATAGTATGGACCTATCTTTACTTACCTAAAAGACCAAATATTACCCTTGGACAAAAACCGCAACCAAAGGAGATATTTTATACGCCAAGCTTCCTGAGATAGCATCATTTCCTACATAATGTATCACAAAAGTCTTGACAAAACACTTCTTAGGTGTCTAGAGGACAAGGAATCAAAATTATCCTTACAAGATGTTCACAAGGGAATCTATGGGTCTCATACAAGTGGGTTAAACTTAGCTAAGAAAATCCTTCAAATGGGGTACTTTTGGCCAACTCTAGAGAAAGATGCTTGTCAGTTTGTAAAAATATGTCAGAAATGCCAATATCATGGGGATATGATTCATGTGCCAACACAAGAGCTACACCCAATGACCACACCTCTGCCCTTTTATCAATGGGGGTTTGATTTCATTGGGATGATTTATCCACCTTCATCCAAAACTAATAAGTAATTCACAATGACTATAGAATATTTCACCAAATGGGTAGAAGTTGTGCCTTTGACAACTGCAAAGTGGAAACAAATTTTAATGTTTATCCTAAATCACATCATTTGTAGATATGGAATTCCTCATGCTATAATAACCGATAATGGAAAATAATTTAAAAAGAAGGATGTGGATGAACTATGTGAAAATTTTCATAATATACACCATTCCTCTTCAATATATTATCCTCAAGGGAATGGTCAAGAAGAAGCAACGAAAAAGAACATAATTAATATTTTGAAGAGAACAACTGACAATTCATGAAGGATTTAACATGTACAACTGAACTCGACATTTATGGGCATATAGGACAAGCATAAGAACACCAACTGGTGCAACACCTTTTTAATTGGTTTATGGATAAAAAGTCATTTTACCTTTAGAAGGTGAGATTATGTCCTTGAGAGTCTCCTTACATGGTTTGAGCTAATAGAGGAGTATCAAACACATGTCTATGAACATCTCAAGGTGTATCAAAATATAATGTCAAGGAACTACAACAATAAGATAAAACCTAGAGCATTTCGAATTGGTGACTTAGTGTTGAGAGAAAACCTTAAGATTCAAGAGGGAAGAGAGAAGAAAGGGAAATGAGAAGAAAACTGGTTGGGACCCTTCATTATCACATCTTCCATTGGAACAGGGACATACAAGCTAGCTGATTGTGATGGAGATGAGTTGCAAGAGCCTATCAATAACATTCACTTAAAGATGTTTTATGCCTAGATCAGATGAAAGTGTTTACGAGGAAAGAGTATCAGAAGAAAGAGTATCATATGAAAGGAAATCATCATTCTTTGTATAGTGAAAGAGAGATCCTGAAAAATCCAAAAAGAGTGAAAAGAGATCCTGATGAAATTCAAAAATAGTGGAAATTATCTTGAGAAAAGAAAGAAAAAGTGGAAATTTGAGCATGAAGAAAGCAAAAACATTCAAATATGAATCTTGAAAAAATTTCATCTTGGTAAAAACCTAGCAATAGGCACCTTGGTAAAAAAATAAAAAAAGCAAAAAAGATAAAAACTTGCCTTGGTGAAAACCTAGCAATAGGCGCCTTGGTAGCGAAAAAAGAAAAAAAGAAAAAAATGCAATAAATTCAAATGTTGAAAACTTGGAAAATAGGCACCATTTTACCCTTAAGTCTTGCCTAGTTGCATTTTCCATCTTCATCTTTTCATCACCATTGTGTTTACCCTTGCATCCGTCATTTGTGCATAGTCATAATAACGTCTCCGAGCTGCATTTTGCATTTACCGAGATTTTGTCATACTTTGGAAAATTTTCCCAATTCCAATTTTTTTTTTCTGTCCAACTAGGGGCATTAATCCAAATCAAGGAATTCATCAAGTAGAAACCAATTCACATGAATCAATGCATCAAACCATGGAAGTTCATCTTTGACCTTGGCTTCATATTTCTTGTCACAGTAATCCTTGACCTTCATTGACTTATTATTATTAGGATTAAAAATACAAACCAAAAGATCAAAATGGATGAAGTTCTATTTGAAATATGGATACAACACTAGAACTAAAGTTTGATGGGGTATTGTATTTTCAAGTCATGTCTTTCTATCCAATCAATGATGTTTCAACTAGATCAATAAGGATGAAAGAATGACATTTTTCTTGATTTATGTGTGACTATTTTTAAGATTGATTCATCAAAGTATGTAAACTTGTCTAAGGAGATGATCATCAAAGAATCATTGAGGACATTTCCACATGGAAATAATTCAATCTTTGTTTTTTTATGCAAAAGGATACTGTGGTCATTTAGATTTCCCATATCTGAATGCCAACATCCACTTACAATATTGAATCCGATGAAAGTGGTATTCATACTCCCATAGTTTAGAATTCCAACTAGTGAGGGTTGTACCAATTTCATTGATTGAAATCTGAAAATATCAGTATTCATATCATCATGGTTTTCAAATCTCACCACAATTGATTGTACGTGATAGAGATACACGAGAGCTCAATGATGAAAAATAGTGCATGCCTTTCAAAGTGACAATTAGTTTCATTCATGTCTAGAGTAATTCACATAAGAGATTTCCTTGGTTATGGAGTAAGTTCATCAAAGGTTGATATCATTAAAATTCCCTTTTAAATCAAGTATGTTGGAATTTAATAAAAAACATTGCATATAATTAATCATTAATCATTATTCATTACTCCTAAAGATCAATAATCATTAGTCATTACTCATTAAGCATTCATTCATTAAGGTGCATTCATTCATTTAAGATGCATTTCATTAAGTCATATTGCATTAGAAAATATAAAAATATAAAGTATGATGCATTTATCATTTAGTTCCATTGCACATCATTACATAAATTCATCATCAAGATCATTAAGAGCATTAAATAAAAGAATCCTCATACATTATGCGTCCATATAAAGTATGTCATACATAAGACAATTCATCCAAAGAATTTATAAAGTAAATGCATATAAATCATAAAGAAGTGCATCCATATATCATCAAAAACTAAAAATCCAACATATAATGACATCATAAAGATAACATGAAATTAAAAAAAGGAGAGTATATCATAAGTTGATCAAAGGTCCATCAAATGCCCATCAATGTTCATCAACAAAGATACATACGTCAAATATCATTCAAATGAGATACCTCGTGGATCTTAATCATAAAAATATGGAATAATCATAATCTCAACTAGGGGCACCAGCTGTACAATATATCCCATATGTCCCACTTGTACTACATGGATTTGTCTAAAGAGCATGACTAGTAGTAGCTTTACTAGGTCGTTGAGCAATAGAAGCCATGAAACTCTTCCTCATAGTAGAAAAATGATCCATTAGGCTACTAATCACTATCATACTAGCATGTAAATCCCTACAATCATGAGTCAAAGTATCTAGAATCTGAGGAGCCACTAGCTGTGGAGCCACTGGAACTAGTGGAGCAACTGGAATTTGAGGAACCTATCTAGCCTGAACTATCTATACCTGTCTGGATACTCTCCGCCTCAACTAACCCCAAACTACTAATGCAAATCATGGAGGATCCCTGCCACCAACTCTGGAACCCCTCATCCATACTCCTCCACTCCTCATCCTTACTCTACCACCACCACCCCTAGAAACACCAATTACCAACCCACATCTACCTGTAGCTCTAGGTCTCCTCTACACTCTTTTTCTTTGTGGTCTACCACCTCTCCTTTTGCCACCTCATAAATCATAATCATCATTATCTGAGAGCTCATCAATGTCAGGAATAGGCTCACCAGGATATGTATACCGAGGGAACCGATGTTGAGTAAAACACTATACATAATTGGCTATCATACCTACATCAACTACATGATCTCTCATATCCTAAGAAAGATGTGGCATCCTATATATGTCATCAAAAGAATAACAGTACTCTACCTGTGGTCCCCACATAGATCTCTTTTCCTGTACTTGTGCATTCAAAGCCAAACCCTATGGTATATCCTAATTATGGCCAAACTGTCATAGAACTCTGTACAAGAAAAACCTCTCAATAATCAGAGGAGTCTTTCCTGTCATCCATCATGGGATAAACATATATGGTAACTCCAGATCATCCTCTCGCCAGGCCTCACATCTAAGGTATGGTCACCACACAACTTGATACATGTTATCAAGCATGCGATGACAGTAATCCATCTTGCCTAGATGAGGCTGGACAATCACTTTATCTTATAGGAAACCATAAGGCCATCCAGGATCTCTGACTCTTGCTGCAATGGGTCTCATCACAAGAATATGCTCCCATGTCCATAACTCTAATAAAACTACACCTCTAGAACGTGCATCACCCTGTTGATAAAAAAACATGGTGTAACTCATTGTATAACTAAGAAAGTACAGAAGACCCCCAGTCAAACCTATGAGAATCTGCAATCATGTCCTCCAATATCCTAATCCAGCCAACGACAAATCCATGACCCCAATAATCAGGGAGTAGCAATCTGCCAATCAACAATCCCAATACTACAGGAAGTAGAGGGAATGAAATGAACTAAGCCCAGGGAATGCTCTCATCACCAATTTTAGGATCATTTAAGATGGGTCTGCATACCGCACCATCATAAAATTGATTATAATAAACAAGATCACCCTATGTAGGAATCCTGAATAATCTATATACATGCTTAGGGGTGATTGTCATCTTACCCATCAAAAAATGGAAGGTATTATGGTATGAGTGCCAGTGCTCAGCCATAGCATTCAATAAACCATAGTTCACGTGGAACTAAGACATCTCTAATAAGAACGAAAATCCACATCAATCAATAACCCGAAAATCCACATCAATCTATGGAACCATACCTATTTTGAAATCAAGTACAATCACATTAGTAACGTCATCTAAACGGATCATTATAAGTCAATCAAGTTATCCTATCATCTTATAGCTTGTTTAGAGCACATCAATTTTTTTCCTAACTCTATATCGTGAGGACATAAAAACATCATTTATCCTATCAACCTATAAATATTGACATCATACAAAATTCATTAACATGATTGAACCATTATCACAACACTTTTTTTTCATCACAACATCAGGCCACATCAATCAATTGACCGATCATACTTTCTGACAAATCAGATGACATGTCTATTCAAGTTAAAAATTCATCAAAGCGGTTTACATGTCATTTTACCTCATCCTATGCACAACAAGGTGTACGCACTATTTTATCAACCACTAAGCATTATCAAACACATTATATGTGTTACAAAAAGTTATACACATTATTTTATCAACCACTAACTATTATCAAACACATTATATGTGTTACAATAAGTGGTGCGTACAACTTATTTTATCAACTCATCATAGGCGCTAGAAGAATCATTGTTTCACACTATTTTTTACTAAGCACTACTCAATCTATCCTACACACTAAAACGTAGCTAGGGTACTCATTTATATGGGCTACTTTGCACTAGTCTACGTGTCATTTCCCTACATGGATGTGTTAAAAGAAAATCCTACGTGCTATTTCATATCATTCTACGTACTACTTAAGCAAAAATAAAAAAAACCTAAAATTCTAATGCCTAAAAATTCAAAAAAATTATTGCAACTCAGAAAATTGATCAATGAGGAAGGATTTAGACACTCACCGGAGGCCTATAATCTTCTAGACACTAGAATCTGCACCCTCGCTCGGACTTTTCCTCTCTAATAATGACCACCATTGCAATCAAAACAATCAGTCAAATAAGAGCTCAAGGAGGTAAAAAGTGAAAATGATTAGTGAAAATAAGATTTTTATCCCTATATATACATTTTTGACCTAAATAGAGGGTAGTTTAACCTTTATTTTATCAAAAAGGTTGAAAATTCATCAAATAGGGCATTTTCAAACATCACATTATCAAAAATCAAATCATAATTGAGATCTAACTTGCCATTTTTTATCAAAATTTTCAAAGTCAAATTTTCTTTCATTTCCGAGGGGGCAAGATATCATTAGGATAGGAAATCAATGAATCAAATCTGGGGCATTAAAATTTCAAAATCATCATTAGTGGGGCATACCAATCAGGTTGTTTTTCACATCAAGACATCATATCTAGTTCTTCATCAAATCAGTGTATTAGTGAATCAATCATCGAGATCAGTTCATACATCAATTAATCTAACATTCTTTGAACCAATGTGCTTCACACATTGATTAAAAGAGGGGCATTTATAAAAACCTAATTTTTGTCAAGTATAATCAAGCAGAGAGAAAAGTGAGAAATTAAGCAAAATTATGAATTAATTGAAATTCAATGTTATTGGATTAATTTAATTTAAAAGATCAATCAATTATAAAATTGATTTTAAACAATTAATTGTATAGTTTAAATAAAATTAAATCCACCCCAATCAAGGGTAGACATGGCTAACATAAACCAATTAATTAATTCTTATTATTGTCACCCACCACATGGGACAAAATTAGATCAACCAATGATAATGAAGAATTGAGCTCACATGGATCAAAGAGCGAATTGATTCTCCATCACTCATCTTGAGGTGCATCTTGGCCCTTCATTTTTTCTTCTTGTCTCAACATTTCAAACCAAGATTTACTTTGTCTTAACCTTTGGGACCATCAACTCAACCGTTGGCTAATCATGACTCAACCTAACTCTACCCCCTAGTCTTGGGAAATCCTTTAAATATAATGCATTTTGTAATGCAATTCACCACTTTACATCCAATAATCTAGAGCATCTTTACTATAAGCAATTCAATTTATAATCATAGCTTTTCATTGTTGAATTTACATAATAATGATCTAATTGGAGCATTTTAGTACAATTTAGCTAAAATAGGGCATAATTGCATGATTTATATCTTCATTTCTCATTCTAGGATTGTCACTAATGGATGCTAAGCTGAGAGCATATTATTAGCTTTTCTAGAAAGAGAGCCATGAGATGATTCTTGTTTATGTTTTCAATTCAATTAGCTTAAATTGTGTTATTTCAAAGTTGAATTGATGATATTTGAAACTAATTTCATGAAGATATATTTCTTATATATACAATATCTACCAGTGTGATCGGTAGTTCTTCTTCACTAACTTCTTCTTCTTCCTCATCTACAACGGTCATCGGTTTATGTCTCTTACTTAAACTTGTTACAACAATACTTAGTTCCCTTGTAGTCTCATGTTATTCTTCAATCTTTTCCAGAGTCTCCTCCTGCTTACTTACTATGAATTTCTCTTCTTCCTTCTCATAAATCACCTTCTCTATATGTTCCATAGGAAATGGTGAGGATGAATCCTCTTTGCTTGTTATGTCAACAATGCCAGTCTCATTACCAGCTATTTGTGATAGACTAATATTTTGTGATTCAATGTCTTTCACCAGGTTAGGAATATCAAGAACTATATTCCTAATGGACTAATCATTATGAACTTGTGCTTCTTTGGCTGCTACCTCTTTTACCTATAGTAGCTCTTTCCATCTCTCAACAATTTCATTATGTACACTCTATGTGTCATCAATTAGAAGTCTATCTACTCTGCTCTTAATACCAAATTTATGCTTGTGAGCAATAATCATTATCTTAGCATGTTCTTCACACAACTCAGGTTGAACTTGGATAAGTGTTCTTTCCATAATCTCTCTATCAGACAGTAATGCAACATTTCATCTAGAATCAATCACCTAATATAACTCATTAGGGATGCAAGAATGTATTTCTAAAGGTGTTCTACAAAATTTATGAAAATGATACATAATTGCATCTTCTATCTTCTTCTTATCTTCACTTCTCTCCAAATTGTATCTTTTTCCAATAGTATCAAGTCTACCATTGTCTAGAATATCTTTTGCAATATTGTCAATAGAAGATGCCTTCTTTGTTTCACCATTCTTCTTCAATTCATATACATCCTTGTTTGATTCTATTATTTCATCATCATATCCTTTCTGATTATCATTTACTTTAGTGGATTTTGTCTTTCTCTTTTAGGTTTTCTTTGGAGTAGAAATATATTAAATTTTTTTCCTTGAAGATTCCCTTTTAGAATTAAATTCACTAGTAGTGTGTTTTCTCTGTCTATTCTTAGCTTTAGTTATGGTTCTAGTAGTGCGAGATGTTCCTGTATCACTACTTCCAAACTTTTTCCCTAGGTTAGATACCATTCTTCTTGTTTTTCTTTCAATCACCAGTTTCTTTAATTCCTTTTGAATTTTAGAAAATGCTTCATAATGAGTTCCAAATATCTGTGTTTGTTTTTGTAATGGTTTTGATAATAACTCATCAACATGAAAAGTTAGTAACTCATCTTTGACTTCATAGCCCATAGGAGGAATCCAACATGTCCTAGGTTCCATAACTTTCACAATACATGAATAAGTGTCAACTAGAAAACAAATATCATTCTTTTACTTCTCTACAATGCTAGCTAGAATCCTTTCTCTTTTTTGAATTCTAGATTGGAAATCCTTAAAATAACCCCACATGCCATTATCAAATTTATTCCCTAATTCCTTTATGAATTAACTTATTTGCATGACTAATGGTTTATCTTTTGACCATGTAATATTTCCTTTACCGGGGAAGTATTTTTGAACAAAGAAAAATAGACATTGCAGTAGAGCTCCACACTTTAATTATTGTCTATTGTCTCTCTTTATCCTTTCAATGTATTTCATGAATTGTCTTCTGATCATCTCACATAGATCATATGTTGAATTATCCTTCACAATCTGATAGGCAGCATGAATAGCTCTACTAGACATACTGTTAACTCGAATAGATTGGTAAACTCTGGATCCTATCACCATAGATGCGAAGTGAACATCCTTATCTACAATATGATCGATTGTCATTTCTCTTCCATCTAGTTTTGATTTGGTTAGTTCAGTGACCAAATGAGTAGCCACCGTTCTTATTGTACATTCAAAACCTTGTGCTTGAAATCCTGTGACCCTGTGAATCAGTGTCTTCGAAATATTGTGTGGTCTTTCCAACCATATGAATTGATCATGCACTTTTATTAACACATAATTAATCCAATCAGGATGGAATTTGATTGGAATATCCATCGCATAAGTTAAACCCTTCTCCTATAGATGTTTGTGCTTGACTTTCAATACTCCATTGATGCACATACCCTTGTATTCTTTCTTGATTGCTTCAAATCCCAATTCTTTGATTCTACAATGGATATAAGAATGGATATCTTCAATCAACATCACACCAAGAGGAATAGTGGATAGGGTACCAGACAGATCAATCTCAGCTACTTTTCTTAGATGCAGTTTGAATACGGGTTGAGGTTCCTCAAAAGTGTTCACCAGAACTGGTGTATCAATGTTCTCTACCATTAGAACCAACTGCAACAACACACAGATCTAACCACAAAGTGAAATGATATCTGACGATACATAGGTTGGAGTTTCAAAGAAACTTGATTTGAAACTAACTGAAGATCTCAATCACAAATGTAACCTTTTGCACACACTAGCTAAAGATAGCTCTCGAATTCTCAATTTAAAGTAAAGAGTGTGAAAAGAAGTTACTTGACCCTTTATATATCATTAGTGAAATATACGTTGCATACATTAATGGTAGGAATAGTGTCACATCATTGGTTAACATGTATCCAGTGGTTGGTAGCCAACCAATAGTAATAACCGCTATCAAAGAGATATTGAGCTTGAAATCTCAATGGGTCCACACATAGTCTCAAAAAAATCATAGAAACTTACACCATAGTGTGTATATAGATCTTTACTTCTCTTGAGTTTGAGGGATGGGTAATGGATTTTTCTTTAAGTTCTCCCCCTAATAAAATAATATGCTTAGTTTACTGATGGAGTCTCCACACCTCTTTAACTAGTGGAGTTCTCAGTCAACTCAGAAGAATTCAGTTCACATTTCTTTACCCATATCTTCTTCATATCACCTCTGACTTCGTCAACATTAGCAACCTGCTTTCCTATTCCATCTTCTAACTAATGAAGAGATTGGTTCTTGAACTGACAGTTCCTAGCTAGATGAACTATCTTATGACAGACAAAACATGCCATATCGGTTGACTTCCAAGGACAAACATTACCTCTCATAGTTCTCATTCTGCATTTTATTGCTAGGTGTCCATAATTACCACATATAGAAAATGTAGTGTTTAATTGTCTTTCCCTTCTAACAATATTAACCAATGTGACAGGTGACCTAGGTGCATATACTCTTGACCTACAATTTTTATCTTTGTGTCCATATTTGTTGGATGAAAAATAATATCCATCAAAGTTACCACCACTACATCTACTGCTATATCTACACTCATATGCAACATGACCATACTTGTGACAATTGTAATAATAAAAAATTAAAAGAGTGAGGTCTATTTACCAATTTTCTTCTACAAATATTTTCAGTATGACCAAGCTTTCCATAGTTATAACAAGAAGGTTTGTTAGGTTTCTTACCTGATTTTATTGGATCTACCTTCAGATCTTTCTGTGCCTCCTTTGGTTTAGTTTTAGAGGATTTCCGATTTCAAATGTTCCTTTTCTTTAATAACCTAGACCGGTTGTATCTCTGTGTCTCCTTTGGCTCTTCAGTTGTTCATCAAAATTTGGTTAGCTTTCGTTGTATTTCTTGAGGTTTTCATTTTCTTCTTTCTCAGTTTCCAGTTCTTTCCTCAATGACTCATTCATCTCTCAAGTCTTTCATTCTCAGCTAATACTTGAAGGTTTTTTGTAGCAGTATCCTACAATTGATTATGATATAGGGTAAATTACTGTCTTAGTTTTACAAGATCTTCACTTTTTTCTTTAAGGGCATCATCAACAATTTTCTTGGCAGCTTCTACATTCCTTTTTACTTCTAGATCTTCACACATTCTGACAGACTGACTTTCAAGTTCTCTCCTCAGATTAATCATATTTTCTTTAAGCTTAGTGTTGTTTTCCAACATATTTTCTACTTCTTCTTCATATTCTTCAAATGTACTTCCTTCAGATAGTTGTTGTATGTAGTCTTGACTTTCACTCAGTTGATCAAAAAGTTCTCTCCTCTTTGCAAGAGTGTGTCTCAGCTTTTCCTTTAGCTCCCTGATCATCTTGTTTGCATTCTCGAGTTTTATTTCATACCTATACTCCTCCATGATAGTGGATCATTTCCCAAGTTGTTAGACTTATCACCAAAACTAACTATGCTCTTATAACAATTGTATAAATATTAGGAACTGAGAGGGTGGGGGGAATTAGTACAAACATATAATGAACTAATACAACCACTGAACTAAATGACTGCTAAAATACTTTCCAAACTATAAAGTAAATACCTGATGCAAATATATGAAATAAAGTAATATCAATCATCAAAAAAATCATCACACATAGTTCAATGATATTTTTTACATGGAAACCCTTGTAAGAGGGAAAAAACCACGGTGGGGATGACACCCACAAGCCTAATACTATAGTACATGAGTTTTCCCTGTTAGGAGCTACAAATACCCTTTCTAAGGGTTCACCTAGTTAGGAGTGACTAGTACACTGTTAGGAATAAAATAAGATTAGATATGATCTACCTCGCTCGAGGATTTTAAAGCTTAATAAATAAGTCACCTTGTTAAAGGATTTATAAAAAGAACTTGTTAGAGTTCACTCGGTTAAGGGATTTTTCCTACTGCAACTATTAGGAAACAACAAGAATAATGATATGGATGTAGCACTGATTTCTTAACATATCCTATAAGTTCTCTATGATCCATATTTTTATACACTGTAATTTCTCTCTGCTCTCTGATCATAACCTCAACTTGAAATCTCAAAACCTTAATCACCCAAAACAACTTCTCTTTACAACAACAATTCTCTCTTTTTCAATATGAGAACTTCCCATATAAAAAAAACTTGTACCGACCTAAGAATGATCTTCAAATTGATATTATATGATAGTACCATGTGTTAAATTGATAATGTCAATGGAAGAAATGATCTATCATGACCACATTAGGTGTTTATATCTCCAAGATAATAAAACACATTTTTACTTATCCAATGCAACACCTCAAATCTATCTAAAATGATTGTAATGATCTTGTAAATACCAATACATTGGATGTATAACCTTTATTCCATGTCATCATATTATTGGAAATGATCGCACATACTTTACCACTCCCTGATGTGTGATCTACTGACTGATTGATCAAGAACATAAGAGTTCTACCTGTCTCAGTGTCTGTGATACAAATAACTCTATCACCACTCGACCAAAAAAATTGTGATTGGAACCACTTTGCAATGTAAACTGGTTGAAGCTAAACCTTTGGCAACTCCTCATAATGCCATTTGTACCCTGATCGTGACCAAAGTGATTTTTACACAGTCTACCGATCTTCTAGACTTAACCAAATTTCACTAGTACCTTCTTATTGACTGTCTCATCACTTCACTTGTGGTATATTTCCGATTATTACACTGTACTGACTTAGTTGACATCAATAAGAACCAAATGAATGATTCTTTATAATTTTACCACAATATACAACAATCTACCAACACAATACCATCACGATTGCTTATTGGTACATGTGTTATTATTTTTGGGGGTTCTTTAATATTAGTAATTGGGGGCTCAAGATAAAAAAAAGGTCACAATTATTGGAACCCCTATCAGTTACTGGGTCATTTCCCCTATAGTTCTATCTGAACTCTTGTTAAAATATGTTTTCTATAGAATAAAGTGTGAAGAATTATACACACACACACACACAGATATATATATATATATATATATATATATACATATATACATATATACATACACATACACATACATATACACATACATATGTGTGCATGCGCATATGTGTATATATATATGTTTATCTATATTGTTGGCAGTGGGCCAATGTCCTTCACAGGATTCGCAACATGGTTTAACAGCCTCCTGTGGATTCTATAAGTCTAGTGGTTGTATCGGGCATTAACAGGTTGATCTTTTGGTGCAACTAAAACCCCTACTTGTAACAAGTGGTATCAGAGCTTGGCCATAGGTTTGAATCATGCAGGCCACGATGAGTGATGCTAGGAGGGGGATTATTGGTAGTGGACTAGTGTCCGTCGTGGGATTCACAACATGGTTTACCAACCTCCAATGGATTATGTAAGTCTAGTGGTTGTATCAGACATTAACAAGTCAATGTTTTTAAAAACCATTAGATTTCTATATCGCATAATATTGTATAATAAATAGTTTTGAGCTTAACTATGTGTTGGTTAAAAGATTTATCTTCCTTAAAACTGACTCACAATGCCCAAATTGAAAGGAAAAAGAGAACCAACAATTGAGTCACCTGTAATGGAAATTTCAAGTGCTTTCTAAATTTTTCTATGAAGGTAGAACTCCCTTCGTTGGATAAAATGTGTTTTTTCTTGGATATACTTTTAATCAGAAAGAAATAAAGGAAACTAGCATCTACTCATAACCATGACACATATGCTAATAACATATTTATTAACAAGAGGATACCGAACAGAAGACACAAAGTTCTCTTTCCAAGTACCCACAACAAAGAGGGAAAATATTGAATAATTTTCTTTCAGATGTATGAATAATTGAGAAATCAAAGTTTCTACAAAAAACACACACACAACTGGAATGAGGAAAGAAGCATCATAAGAATAACTGGAATGACTCAAAGGCCAAATTATAGTCAAAATAAATACACATAAACACAAATATCTGAAATATATTTCTTCCTTTCTTAGAATGCAAATAAAATGACGCAAAGATCATCTTATTCTTGTACAATTATTATGCAAAAAAATAGGAAATATATTCCTCATCATTGTAGCATAGGCTTCCTAGAAGAAAAAAAATCTTGTTTTTCTTGAAATTTTTTACAATAAATAAAATCTCCTGATTTTTCAATTTTGGTAACTAATTCTTGGGAACTTTTGACATTCCTTTGGTAAAAATGAGATATTTTATGGAAAGTGTTAGAATAACTTAGAGGGGGGTGGGGGGGTGGGGTGAGGGGAGGGGGGTTGCGTGAATCAGTGGCCTCAAAAATATTCCAATAAATCAATCCAAAAACTTAGTACCACAATATTAAGCCTCTAGTTATCTTAATAAATAACTACTGCTCGGAGTTCACTGTTAAACTTTATTCTTACTATTTACTAATTAGCAGTCTTTCATTTACTGAAATATAGTAAATTTCTTAGTGTATACCGATCAATCCAGATTTAGTTATGTGTAATGCAAAATACTAAAGTAATGACTCATAAACACATTGACACATGGATTTTTAACATGGAAACCCTGTTAAGGGAAAAACAACTTGGGACCAGTAACCCAAAATTTTCACTCTTTTGAAGTGATCTCGGTGAAGAGCCAACCCTATTAAAGGTTATAAACACACTGTTAGGTGTGACCTTGTTAGAGGATTTAAATAGAATAGTTTGTCACTTGTTATTTGGCATCTCTATGCTACCTTCTAGGACCAAACCCAATGTAGTTTGTCAATTGGTATCTGACATCTCATGCTATCTTCACGATACTCCTTGGGATGTATTTCAATATAGAAAGAATTTTTAAGTCCTACTCAGTTAAGAGACTTTTTGATCTGATGGTTAAACTGAAACAGTAAATGACCTGCTCACATATACAACTATACTTTACAGATTTTTAGATCTATTGTAAGCTCATAATACCTTTCTGATCAATGTATCATTTCAATGCCTTTTCTCCATTTCTTTCTGCTTGGTGATTTTTTTATTCTTTGTTGTTCAGTGTCTACATAAATATAGCTTTGTTCTTTAGCTTGAATAATCTGGACTATATGAAGTTGTTCTTCCTTAGTTTCTCTTCAGCATCCTCTTCTTTATTCACTCCCCTTAATTCATAATGAATTAGATTGTCTCTTTATAGATATGATATCACCGTTTCTAAGTTCTTGACTTTATTTTTCTTGGCGTTATCTGCAATTCTAGCCAATCTTTCTTTAAAGCATTTACTTCTATTTTATCTCTTAGATATCTTCTTGCCAATTGTAATAAAACTGCTTAAAAACTCTCTCTTATCTCTGGCTTCAAACTTGTCGATGAAAACAATATTAACAACTAGTTAACTCTTTCTTTATCTCTTGCTAGCTAAGTCTTTTGTCATTTCTAAACTTTAGTTTCTTTTGGTGTTTTAACTCTTGTTAGTGTCGGTCAACACTTCAGTTCTCCTCAGGAATCTCCATCAGGGTTGTCTGTCCATCGGGGTCGTCTGTCTGTCGGGCATCACTATGAAGTTCTATACATTGGTAATGCTTGTGATTATGCTCGTCGATAATGCTTGTTGGGTTTCTTGCTTGGGCATCACTGTGACCTTACATTCAGATTTCTTTGTCCGTTAGGGTGCACTACCCATCAGTGTTTGTAGTCACTTAGTGAATGCTGATCTTTTTATGCATTACTGAAAGCATAACCTTTATCATTCTGATTCTCTAAAGTTTTTGACATTTTAAATATAACCAATCAGATTATTTCAAGTTGACATCAATGAAAATACAATACATTAACTGATTTAATGTCTTGCATTAACTTTTGATAGCTTGGTGATCATAAAATTAACATCTTCAAACATTCAATCAGTTATAAGTAATCAATCTCTCCCTTTGGCATTGATGGCAACACACTACATTATCACACTATATTATTACTAATACAATATTAAATATATTAGTTGTAGTTCATCTATATACCAATATTATTGTTCTATAACTAATACAAATGTCTGGCTCTCGGTAAGCTCATATAGCTTAGATTTGTTTCCTGCAGAGTGTCTTCTTCAATCTTCAATCCCTTTACTGGATAGATGTATCGGATTCTGATTCTATTTCTGATATATTCTCTGCCTTGACTATCCCTCTCCTTGATCATCTCTTTTTCCTTTGACATCAATCTCTCCCTTAGTATGTATTCTCTCCCTTTGGATAATGATAATCTCTCCCTTTGAAGTTTTAGGAACTTTTCTCCCTTTGACAACAATGCCAAATTAAAATTTGATTATGCCAAAGTTATATCCTTTCACCTTTTTATAATATACTCCTTGAATTTCCCTATCCATCAACAATACAACTCTGTATTAGCCAAAATTATCTTTGGTGTTCAGTGCAAATTTGTACCTTGATGTGTATAGATGTATCTTTGCAGTCCATTTCCTTACTTGCATCAACATGAATGATCTTCTGATTTGTGTATAGGATGATGTAATTCACTAGTTAGTTTACTGACCGATAGATAAGGGTTGGACCCCTATTCTCTATCTCAGGTACTCAAATGTATCTTTCGACAATGGCTTGGTAAATATGCCATCTAATTATTCCTTTGATTAAAGATATTCCAGTATCACTTCTTTGTCTTGCACTTGTTCTCTTAAGTAATGATACTTGATTTCTATATGCTTAGTCTTAGCATGCATGACTGGATTCTTAGAAATGTTAATTGCACTAGTATTATCACAATAGATAATCACTATTTCAAGAATCTTCATATTCATACCTTCCAGTAATTGTTTGATCCATGCAATGTTAGAGAAGTTTACAGCAGCAACCACATATTTTGCTTCTGCAGTAGATTGTGAGATGCATCCTTGCTTCTTGTTGATCCATGTGACAAGTCTATCACCCATGAAGAATTCTCCTCCAATTGTGATCTTTTGGTCATCTAAGTTTCCATCACAATCAACATATGTATAAACTTGATGCTCAAATTTTCCCTTTTTGTTGTACCATAAGCCATAGTCCTCGGTGTTCTTTAGATATCTCAGAATTCTCTTGACAACAATCATATGTGATTCTTTGGGATTAGCAGATAATATTGCATCTATTCCAATTGTATGTGCTATATCTGGTCTGGTATGAACAAAAAACATTAGTTTTCCAATCATTGATCTATACAAGGTCTGATTTACCTCATTTGATTTGTCTTCTTTTGTCATCTTACATTTGGTTGCCATAGGTGTTCCAACTGGCTTGGAATCATCCATCTTAAATATATTCATCACTTCCTTGATGTATTTGGACTGAGTGATATATATGCTTGCATCTTGTTGAAGAATATGTAGACCAAGAAAGAATTTGATCTCCCCAGACATAGACATTTCAAAATATTTTCTCATTTTATTAGCAAATGATTTACATAACATATCATTACCCCCAAATATGATATCATCAACAAATATTTCAGCAATCAGAATGTTATCATTAGTATCTTCTTTTAAGTACAAATTGCTATTTTCACTTGTTCTTACAAATCTAATGCTTATGAGATAGGAGTGAAGTCTTTCATACCAGGCTCTAGGTACTTGTTTCAATCCATACAAGGCTTTATGTAGTCCATATACCATATTTATCTTGTCTAGATCAACAAACCCTTCTGGTTGTTTAATGTATACCTCTTCTTCCAGTATTCCATTTAGGAATGCAGATTTGACATCCATCTGGTATACCTTGAATCCTTTGTATGCAACATAAGAAAGAAG
Organism: Thuja plicata; assembly: GCA_018584345.1. Lineage (NCBI taxonomy): Eukaryota > Viridiplantae > Streptophyta > Pinopsida > Cupressales > Cupressaceae > Thuja > Thuja plicata. The sequence goes on from MU223655.1 coordinate 1,324,238, forward strand.
AATTCTAACTCCTAGTCTAGAAACGGGTGCAAAGGTTACCCATTCTTCATTTTCAAGAGTAGTATTAATAGATTTAGGCTCAAAATCACAAAGTAAACATCTAGTGTTTAGTGACTTACTTCTTGTTCTCATTCTAGCCTTCTTGTCTCCTATGATCGAGTTCTGTGGATGATGTATTCTAACATACTTGTAAAGTTTTGGTTCACCTCTTTCTCCATCATTCTGATTTTCACCTTGATCTTCATTTTGATTTCCATTACTCAAAACATCATTTTGAGGAATTTCCTAATTTTTTGATAATTGCAGCGTGATGCTCGGGTGCAATGTTCTATTGCTCGGGAGCAATACACTGTTTGTCGGGTAGAGTGTCAGGTTTTTCAGTGTAAACAAACCTTTTTTAGTCTTCTAGTTCTTTTCTGCTTTCCTTATCATTCTTCTCTGCAAATTCATCTATTCTTACATTTGCACTTTCAATGATCTTGTTAGAGGACTTGTTAAGACATTTATAAGCCTTGATTTTGGTGGAATACCCTAGAAAGATACCTTGTTCACTTTTGGAGTCAAGCTTTCCATTTCTATCATCTTTAAAAATATAACATTGACTTCCAAAGATTCTGAAGTAACTTACATTGGGTGTGTAACCATACCATAGCTCATAGGGTGTCTTCTTTGTGCTCTTCTTCAATTGTACTCTATTCAATGTGTAGACAAAAGTACTGACAACTTCCCTCCAAGGTTTGAGTGATGATTTTCTCAATCATCAGTGTTCTTGCACAATCAACAATGGACCTATTTATTTTTTTAGAAATTCCATTTTACTGTGGTGTTCTTGGTGCAGAAACTTGTCTTTTAATTCCATGCTCATTGAAATAGTTAGTGAATTAATCAAAAACAAATTCCCCTCCTCAATCTGATCTTAAGCATTTCAATTCCTTACCACTTTTTTTTTCTACCATAGCCTTATACCATTTAAACATCTTGCATGCTTCTGATTTATCTTTTAAGAACATAACTGTCATCATTCTAGAATAATCATCTAAAAAGAGAATGAAATACCTATCACCATAGTAACTCTTTGTCCTCATGGGTCCACATAAATCAGTATGGACTAATTCTAGAATTGTATTAGATGTATGGGCTTTGCTCTTGAAAATAGACTTTGTCATTTTTCCTTTTTGACAATTCTTACACATGATATGCTCGTGCTTTGACATGCTCAATAAGCCTTTTACTTTCCTTTTATTGTTTATCTTTATCCTATTGTCAAAATTCACATGACATATTCTTTTATGCCATAACCACATATCTTCATTTCTAGTCATTAAAAAAGTGGTGTTTATATCATCAAGATAGAAAATATTACATTTTGTCTGTTCACCAGTTCCGATCAATCTTCCTGATTCATTAAAGATATTTGCCATTTTATTCTCAAAAGCTACTCGGTGACCTGTGTTATTCAACTTTGAAACACTCAACAAATTATAATTAATTCCTTTTACCCAGTTTGCATTTTCACATTTGATCAGGTTATTCAACATTATAGTTCCTTTACCTTCAACTGGACAAGGTGTGTCATTACCCATTCTTATTGATCCATCATTATAGTATTCAAAAGTTTCAAACTTTTGTTTATCACTGGTCATATGGTGAGTGCAACCACTATCTATAATCCAGACATCATTCTTACTAAGCTTGGATATGAGTGAAGTCTCTACATACCTTTCTTCTTCGTCAAAATCATCCTTCATGGCCACAAATACCATCTCAATGTCTTCATCAGATTCGGTGTCAGTATCTCCATCTCTGTTTTCAGCTAGGTAACAAGCTTTCTTCCCTTTGTCCTTGTAGTCTCGGGTATCTCTTCTATCATATTGTCGGCTGCTTCGGTAATCTCTGTTATCACCTCAGTCAAACTTCTTTTCATATGTTCTGTCATTACTTCTGTCATCTTTTCTTTTGTTAGGACATCTTGCAACAAACTATCCAACCTGTGTACAATTAAAACATACAAGTGGTAATTTACCTTTGTATCTACCTTTGCATATCTGCAATCTTCTTGCCATTAGTGCTTCAATCTTATCAAGTCCTTCGTCATCACTATCACTTTTACTATCATTCCTCATAGTGTGTTTATGACATGAATTATGTATTTTCAAAGAAGATTTTAATGCAGACTCTATAGATGGTAAGACACTATTATCAAAGTAATTCATTTCAAATGAAATTAGTCTACCAATTAGACTATCTAGAGTAACATTATTGTTTGTAACTACTCTCATTTCTTTTATAGAAGATACTCTAATAGCATATACAAGCAGTAAGGTTCTTAGGATTTTACTAACCACTGTCTCTTCTTCAAGTACACCTCCAACTCCTCGAATAGCATTGACTACCTCTTTGATTCTGTAGCTATACCGAGTGATATTTTCTCCTTCTTTCATCCTTAGGTCATCAAACCTCCCTCTTAGGATTTCTACCTTGGCTCTTAGAAAATTAGCATCTCCTCCATGTATGAGCTTCAATTTATCCCACATTTTCTTTGCAGAGGTGCAGGTTTTGACATCTTCAAACTTAGCATCAGAGAGTGAGGAAGCAGGTTCTATTATCATGCAATTATGTTCATACTTTTCTCTCAATTGCTCAAGTGTGTGAGGTCCTGTAGGAAACACATATTTAGTATCTAGGTGTTGAGTAACATCATTACCAATACCTAATAGGTGGAGTCTTATTCTTCTTTTCCATGATGCAAAGTTGTCTTTATTCAACTTGGGCACATCTCGTTTGTTCATCTTGTGATCTTTTGCTTGAGATGCTAAAATCCCTTCCTAAGCACACAAGCTCTGATACCAATTGTTAGAATAATTGAGAGCGGGGGGGCATGTGAATCAGTGGCCTAAAACATATTCCAATAAATCAACTCAAAAACTTAGTACCACAATATTAAGCCTCTAGTTATCTTCAACCCTACAAGATGAATACCTTCAATTAATCTTAACAAATAACTATTGCTTAGAGTTCACTGTTAAACCTTATTCTTACTGTTTACCGATTAACAGTCTTTCATTTATCGAAGAGCCAACCCTGTTAAAGGTTAAAAACACACTGTTAGGTGTGACCTTGTTAGAGGATATAAATAGAATAGTTTATCACTTGATATCTGGCATCTCTATGCTACCTTCTATGACCAAACCTAGTGTAGATTTTCAATTGGTATCTGGCATCTCATGATATCTTCATGATCAAAATTTTTGATACTCCTTGGGATGTATCTCAATATAGAAAGGATTGTTAAGTCTTGCTCCGTTAAGAGACTTTCTGATCCAATGGTTAAATTGAAACACTAAATGATCTGTTCACATATACAACTATACTTTGCAGATTTTTAGATCTATTGTAAGCTCATAATACCTTTCTAATCAATGTATCTTTTCAATGCCTTTGCTCCACTTCTTTCTTCTTGGTGATGTTGTGCTTCCCTGTTATTCGGTGTCCATAGAAATATAGATTTTTTCTTTAGCTTGATTGATTAGGACTGTATGAAGTTGTTCTTCACCAGTTTCTCTTCAACATCCTCTTCTCTATTCACTCCCCTTAATTCATAATGAATTAGAGTGTCTCTTTATAGACATGATATCATTGTTTCTAAGTTCTTGACTTTCTTGTTCTTGGCGTGATCCATAATTCTAGCCAATCTTGCTTTAAATCATTTAATCCTATTTTATCTCGTAGATATCTTCTTGCCAATTGTAATAAAACTCCTTTAAAACTCTCTCTTATCTCTGGCTTCAAAATTTTTGATGAAAACAATATTAACAACTAGTTAACTCCTTATTTAGCTCTTTCCAGCTAAGTCTTTTGTCATTTCTGAACTTAAGTTCCTTTCGGTGTTTTAACTCTTGTTAGCTTCTATCAACACTTCAGTTCTCCTCAGGAATCTCTGTCGGGGTTGTCTGTCCATCAGTCATCACTATGAAGTTCTATCCTTCGATAATGCTTGTGATTCTTCTCATCAGTAATGCTTGTTAGATTTCTTGCTTGGGCATCACTGTGCCTTTACTTTCGGGTTTCTCTATCCGTCAGGTTGCACTGCCCATCGGTGTTTGTAGTCACTTAGTGAATGCTGATCTTTTTATGAAATACTGAAAGCATAACCTTTATCATTCTGATTCTATGAAATCTTTGACACTTTAAATATAACCAATCAGATTATCTGAATTTAACATCAATGACAATACAATACATTAACTAATTTAATGTCTACATTAAATTTCCATAGCTTGGTGATCATCAACTTAACATCTTCAAACATTCAATCAGTTATAGGTCATCAAAAAGGTTTATGAAGTCACTTATTATTAAAATGATATACCTTACCCACACCTATTTCCATTATATTCTCCTTCGTAACTAATTCTTGATAAAGGGAATGAGATAAACCTTTCTCATTCCCGTAAAATTATTGCTCTCAAACCAATTTAAAATTTTTTAAATTATTGTACATAAATGAGAGAAATTTTTTAATTTTTCGTGTAACCACTTTTAATTAAATTCACTATGGGTTAACTAAGAATTCTAGGGCTATGAAAATTTGTGAGCAATTATGATAATTAAAATAAAACATGGATTTTTACCCATTTTTTAAAAGCTCACAAAGTCAGGGTACTTCCTTTGTAAACTAGCCTTGCCACCCATATCGCTCTATATAGAAAGCCTTTAAAAGAATTCATTTGAGCTTATATGGTCATAATATTAAATATGGGAACATTTAAGACCAAAATATTAGGTGGTTTGATACAGGAGCATCTTTAGATCTTGAAAATATTGCATCAATCAAAAATATTTTTTTTTCTATTTTTCTTGTTTGATCAGTCTCTGAGATTCTTTTTACGTTCATCCAGTTTAGATATATTGCAGTTTTGATCCCAATAATGTGTTTGTGACATCATGTTGAACCTTCTCCTAGGTTCTCTCTTCAATTGGTTACTTTACGTATGAGATCTTGCAGATTCTTGGTGGGAGTGCATTGTTCTTCATGTTTTCTGGCCAGTTTGTGTTTTCCAATCTCGCGAAGGATTTCTTGATTGCTGAAGGTTAACGGCTCATTTCTCGATGATATTACAGTTGTGGCCATCATACTTGAGGGATTGTGATTCTTACTTCTTTCATTGGAAGTAGACCTTGATGATTTGGGTGCTGACCTATATTTTGTAATACATTTTCTTGTTCTTAGGAAATGTGATCTTTCTAGGTCGACCTGATGCTTGTGAAGGCTTTATAAGCTTATGAATTTGTTCCTAAAGGGGAGCTCTCATAAGATTATATTTCTGAAGCTTAATACTAAGGATATTGTAATGAATTCTGTTTGTAATCATGTCTGTATGACTGCATGTGGAAGATCCTTTGTATGTGTTTTTCTGATAATAAAAAAGACTTATCTTACATATCTCCTTGTTGTTACTTGTTGTTTCCAATGTGTGAATAATGTTGCTAGGATCGGAGATATCTCTTTGATTTTCCTCTGTCTTTGTCTACACCAAGTGGCATAAGAGTGAGTTTCTGATTCTATTCATGGTTCTTGAGTTTGAGAAGTCCTAGATTGATTGGTTGTGGGGTGGAAGAGAGTATACCTGACCCACAATTACTGAGGATTCATGTATGATGGATCACAGAATAAATGTTAGAAGTAGGAGAGATGAAAATACAGTTGTTTTGGATATGTTAAGACATGTTGCAACTAGGTTAGAAGCTATGGAGACGGCCTAGAGAAGAGGTTGACATATTGAGGATATAAGTGATGATGAAGAAGAAAAAAATGAAGAAGCAACCGAAGGAGGTGAAGAGAAACCTTGACTTGAACAAGGAGATGATATGTTTATAAAATCCCTAACTAGAGTGAATGCAAGATCACATTTAAGTCCACCTGATTATGATGGTAAATTGGATTATGATGAATTGCAAGATTAGATCACAGAGATGGAGACATACTTTGATTATGAAGGTACATATGAAGATAAGAAGGCGAAGTGTGCTTGAACAAAGTTGAGAGGACATAAATATTTATGATGGGAACATTTTCAAACTGATAGGAAAAGAAGAGGCAAGGATAAAATCAAATCATGGTATAGGATGGTGAAAAAATTGAAAGCTAAGTTTTTACCTACTGATTACCAAGTAAGTTTATTTAGAAAGTTGCAGAATCTAAAGAAAAATGATCTTAGTATGAAGGAATATACTGAGGAATTTTATAGGTTGGATGTCAGATCTAGTCATTATGATGATGATGATGATGACATTGAAAGAGTTGCAAGGTACCTGAATGGTTTGAAGACAATAATTCAAGATGAGATTAGTTTGGTAAAATTTCAAAGTATATAGGAAGCTTATCAATAAGCCCTAAAAGATGAAGAGAAATTAAACAAAAGGCATGAGAAAAGACAAAGAGGAAGAGGTGGAAGATTTCAGAGAGGAAGAGCCTCGAATGGTTGAAGATCTTATTCATATCATAACAAAAAAAATTAGAGAGGAAGTGGACCAGGTAGCTATAGAAGAGACGATAGAAGACTGTTTAGAGGAACATGTTTCAAGTGTGGAGGACACTGAGATTTTGAGTGTACTCAAGGTAATTCTAAGAAAAGGACAAAGAATAAGGAAATATTTTCTTATGTAAAGAATGAAACTAATGAAACTTAAAATAAACTAGAGGATGGTGAAGCCCTAATGGAAATGAGAGTTTTATATCATGAAGAGACAAATCAAGATTTATTGTTGAGAAGAAGTTTTTTCAAGACAAGATGCAAGGTAGAAGGAAAATGTTGCAAAGTGATCATTGACAGTGGTAGTTCTGATAATCTAGCATCTGAAGAGTTGGTTGACAAGCTGAAGTTGTAGAGATTGAAGCATCCAAAGCCATATTAGATAGCATGGATAAAAGATGATCATAAAGTACTAGTAAGTGAACAATGTATAGGTAAATTGAAGATAGGATCTTATCATGATGAAGTTCTTTGTGATATTATGTCTTTGGATGTGTGTCATATCTTTTTGGGTAGAGCATGACAATATGATAGAAAATATTTGCATGATGGAATAAAGAATATGTATACTATTGATGAAAATGGGATGAAACAAGTATTCTTGCCTTCGATTGAGACTCTTAAGAATCAAAATTGTACTAGTGTTAGAGTTTTTTGGGTTGAAAGAAGGAAATTATTGGATGGATTGAAGAGTGAAAGTAGGTGTTATGCATGTTGATCCATAAGAAATCTGATTTGGGAACATAAGAAGCTCAACCTAAGGAAATAAAGGAATTGCTGATAGAGTATGAGGATATAATTTTAGATAGTGCACTTGATGGATTACCATCTATGAGAAGTATTAGTCATTGCATGGATCTAATCCCTAGAGCAGGTTCACCTAATAAAGAAGCACATCGGATGACACCAACAAAGAATGAAGAGTTGAATAGACAAGTGCAAGAATTATTGAAGAAAGGATTGATAAGAAAAGTATTGAGTCCTTGTGTAGTACCTTCAGTATTAGCACCAAAGAAGAGTGGAGAATGTGCACTGATTCTAGAGCTATAAATAGGATCACAATGAAATACCAATTCTATTTTTATAAGATGGATGATATAATGAATTGTTTGAGTGGAGCCAAATATTTTACAAAGATAAATTTGAAGAGTGGATATCATTATATTAGAATCAAAGAAGGAGATGAGTGTAAGACTTCATTTAAGACAAATGAAGGATTCTATGAGTGGGTGGTGATGCCTTTTGGATTAAATAATGGACCGAGTACTTTCATGAGATTGATGAATGAGGTATTGAATAAATTCTTGTGTAAATTTTGTGATTTTTTAGGTTGATGACATTCTGATTTTCAATAAGAGAAAGGAAGATCTTGAGACAAGTGTTGCAGAGATTGAGAGAAGAGAAATTGCTGATAAATATCAATAATTGTTCTTTCATGAGGGAAATGATAGTATATTTGGGTTTTAATATATTTGAAGAAGGTTTGAAGATGGATTCTAATAAAGTGAAAGAAATTATTGAGTGACCTACACCTGATAGTGTTGTAGAAGTCAGATCATTTCATGGATTGGCTAGTTTCTACCAAAAGTTCAGTTTGTAATCCTATGAATGAGACAATGAGAAGAGATAGAAAAGAATTCAACTGGATACATGTAGAAGATAGAAGGTTTGAGTTTTTGAAATAGAAGGTGACTAAACAACTAGTGCTATCTTTAGTAGCATATTTCAATGAGGCATTTCAAGTGTACTATGATGCAAATGGAAATGCAATTAGATTAGTGTTAAGTAAAGAAGGTAGACCTATTGCTTATTGCAATGAAAAGTTGAATGATGCTAAGAGGAAATATTTAGTTTATGATTAGGAATTTTGTGCCATAGTTACAACTTTGAAGAAATGGAGATATTATTTGTTTCCTAAGGAATTTTTTTTGTACACTAATCATCAAACATTACAATATTTGCATATTCAAGGTAAGTTGAATCAGAGACATATGAGATGGGTTGAATTTTTACAAAGTTATACACTTGTGTAGAAACATAGGAGTGGTGAATCAAATAAAGTTGTTGATTCTTTGAGTAGAAGAAGAACTTTGCTGACAGAGATGTGAGTTGATGTGTCAAGATTTTATGATTTGAAGACTTTGTATGAGGATGAGCCTGAGTTTACAAAACCTTGGAAAGATTGTAGAGAACTTTTTGTTGCAGACCGAAGCAAATAGTTGAACTCTTTCATTCACGAAGGTATATTATTTAGAGGAATTCAATTATGTATATTGAGGAGTTCTATGAGAGATAATCTGATTAAGGAAAAACATTGTGGAGGATTAGGTAGACATTTTGGTATTGACAACAAAGTGACTTTGGTGAGTTAGAATTAATTTTGGCCTTAGATTCATAGGATGTAAGGAAGTTTGTTCAAGTTGTAGAATTTTTCAAGTTGCAAAAGGAAGTAGCCAAAATATTGGATTGTATACACCTTTGACAATGCCAACTAGACCTTGGGAGGATATTAGCATGGATTTTGTACTTGGGTTACTGAAGAAAGAAAGAGGCATTGATTCTATATTTGTGGTGGTAGATAGATTTTCTAAGCTGTCACATTTCATTCCTTGTAAGAAGGTAACAAATGCAGTACATTTAGCTGACTTATTTTTCAAGGAGATTGTGTGATTGCATGGATTGCCTAAGAGTATAATTTCAGACAGAGACAATAAATTTGTTAGTTATTTTTGGAGGGCACTTTGGAAGAAGATGAAGACTGATTTGAAGTTTAGTTCTTTATTTCATCATAGACAGATGGAAAAAAAGAGGTAGTGAACAAGAGCATGGGAAACTTATTGAGATGTTTGGTTGGAGAAAAAAATTCGAAATTGGGATTAATATTAACACAATCATAGTTTTTATATAACAATTCAGTGAATAGGAGTACAAGGAAGACACCATTTGAGATAGTTACTAGTTTTAATCCTAAGGGAGTATCATAATTGAAAAATATTAGTCACGAGAAAAAGAGGAGTGTTGAATAAAAATAATTTTTAGAACACATGAATGGATTACAAGTTCGGATAAAATAATATTTGGAGAAGATGAATCAGACATATAAGGAGAGAGTGGATATGAAAATGAGAGATAAGAAATTTGAAGTAGGGGATGAAGTCATGGTATATTTGAAGAAGGGGATATTTTCAGTTGGAGCATATAATAAATGAGGCTAAGGAAGTTTGGACTGTGTAATATCTTGAGGAAATACATATAAAGTGGAGTTACTAGAGGACATGGACATTTCACCTATATTAAATATTGTAGACTTATATGAGTATCGTGAGTCAGATTTTTATGAGGGTAATGGATCAGAAGTTGAACATTAGTATCCTAAGAAGTAGATGGATGAGATAGTAGAGATTTTGGACAACAAAATTGACATAAGTAGAAGAGGTAAGGAGTAAAAAGAGTATCTTTTCAGATGGAAGGATAGACCATTGGAAGATTCTTCATGGATTTTTAGGCCGAGGTAGCCATCTTGGCTTTCCTTTAGCCATAGAAAAGTGAGAGGCTCACTTTTCAGATAACCTTGGGTGTCTGATACATGAGCTTCATGGGATCTTGGCAATCTTGCATCAACTAAACACATTTGTTTTTTTGTTTTTCTTTCTTGATCACTCTCTGGGTTTCTTTCTGCACTCATTATGTTAGGATCTTTTATAGTTGCAATCCTTATAGTGTGTTTGTGTCATCTTGTTGAAGATTCTCATAGGTTCACACTTTATTTGGTTACTTCATGCATGAGATCTTCTAGATTCTTGGTGGGATTGTATTGTTCTTCATGTTTTCTGGATACTTTGTGTTTTCTAACCTCGTGAAGGATTTCTCGATCAGTGAAGATTAATGGCTCATTTCTTGACGATATTACATTTATGGTCGACCTACTCAAGGGATCGCAATTATTACTACTTTCATTGGAAGTAGATCCTGGTGATTTGGGTCCTGACCTATATTTTATATGTTTTCCTATTCTTGGGAAATATGATCTTTCTAGGTCAACCTCATGCTTGCAAAGTCTTTATAAGCTTATGAATTTGTTCCTAAAGGGGAGGTCTCATAATATTATCTTTCTGAAGATGAATGATAAGGATATTGTAAGGAATTATGATTGTGATCAAGTTTGTATGCCTAGCATGTATGACTTCATGTGGTAGATCCTTCTTATATGATATTTTGATAATAAAGAAGAATGATCTTGCATATCTCCCTGATATTTCTTGTTGTTTCCGTTGTGTGACTCTTACTGCAAGGATTGAACATACCTCTTTGAGTTCCATTCATCCTTGTCTATGCCATGGGTTTTCTTTAGATTTAAGTAATCTACAACTTTTTTCGGATGCATTGTTGGATTGACGGATATGTATATAGAATTTGACTGTTGTAGAAGAAATCTTGAACCATTGAAATTTGCATAGAAAATGCTTCCTTTCAATCATTCTCCTTCATTAATCACTTTGCCTTTTTATTCTCATGCATGATAAAAATTGAACTATTGAACTTTTAAACTCCGATCATGAGGTTCAAAATTATGTATATCAAAGAAATAGAGTAAAGTAGAAAAATTGAAACCATAGAACAATGATTCAGGAAAGCGAAATTTAAATCCAAGAAAGATAAATATGCCATATTTTTCCTCAGGAGAGAAGTTATGAAAAATTAATCGAAAGAAAAAATAGGGGGTTAATAATGGTTCTGACTGAGGACTATTTTTCTTACAAAATGCAGAGAACTGCAAAATCTATGGGTAAGATCAGTGCCTTATCCATTGGGAAACAGAGTCAAGAGAAAGAAAAAGCACATGGAGTGTCTTGCACAAGGGTGGAGGGGAACATGACACAAAAAAGATACAAAGCCAAAATTGATGCTAACCACAACTAAAATTTTCCAAAATTTATACACGGTCATAAAATCCTACCTCAAAGCTTGCCTTAAACTGGTCGTGCAAACCCATTAACCATCTAGAAGAAATATGTGCCTTTTCAGAATAATGGATTATGGCCATGAAATGTAGCTAAGAATAATGACCCTCCATCGATTGGTTCACTCCTAAATCTTAGATTAATGAAGTGGAAGAATAACCTGTACATGTGCTCATCTCCAAAAAGTCACTTTTTATCATAAACTTATGACTCTTCTTGAGCCCCCTGCATAGTACTACTCAAGCATTTTTCTATATTTGATTGTGAACAATATCATTCAAAATATTCTAAGGGAATGAATACATCATCCTTAAAGATTTTAATGTTAAAACCATCACATTTAAAAGAATTCTCAGCATCCAAATCTAATTTTAGATATAGAAAGATTTCATTGAGCATAAGATCTTTATTAACTGAAGAAACTTCTGTTGGCAAGTGATCAATTTTGTGTAAATGTGATTCACTTTTTGGTTCTCATTTATGGCAACACACCTAGGTTTCAGATCGATTCCCATAAAGATAAGCTTTTCTGATTCAGAAATTGACTAAGTATAGAAGCAGAGATACATAATTATTTTGGATATCGAAGATCGAGATCGATGAATTAGGGAAAGGAAGCATAGAGGAAGATAGTATGGGGTATGTATGACCTCCACCTAAGATCTATTTTGTTTTGGTAATGTCTATGGTTAGTTAGAAAGAATTGAAGATAGACAGACTGCAATAGAACAACAATAAAGAGCAGTTGGACAGTAGCGAACATTAAGAGAGTATGACATGGACTCCAGGCAATCGAAGTTGGATTATGGTTATTGATAACCTAAAATTTGAGTATGCAAGAGCGCCAACTATAAATTTACTATTTTCCTTAATAAATGTATTTGTACTGAGAGCCGACTTTGAAATATTTGTAATATTCATATTGGGAGCTGACTTAGTAAAGTTGTGAGATATATATGTAAGATCTTTTTGATAAAGATATATGTTGTTCAGTGGGATGAGTATGTTGAGAGAATAGCATACCAGAGAATGAAAAATATCATTGAATAAATATAAAGGAACTATCTAAGCACTAGTGTTTCTTGTTTTGTTCATGTCTGAGAACACTTTGTAAATAGAATTACTTTGTAAGAGCTGTAAGCTCAGTTGGCCCCTAACAGGTTGTTGTGAACCTTTAACAGGGTTGTAATTCCTTTAACAAGGAAATGTGCTATGTAATAGTTAGCTCCTAATAGGGCTAGGTATCCTAACAAGGACAATATACTTTAGTACATGCTTGTGGGTACCATCCCCACTGGGGTTTTCCCTTGGCCAGGGTTTCCTCAAAAACAAAATATGGTGTTATGAGTACTGTGTCATTTTATTATATTCTTTTCTTTACTGCAAGTTTATGGTTAATGGTTAAATGGTTCAAGAATTTAATTAAGTGCTATAATACTGATTCACCCCCCCTCTCAGTATTATCCAATCCTAAAAATTGGCATCAGAGCTTTTGGCCCTTTGAGAGAAAGTCTAACAGCTTAAGGGATATCAGAATGGATTTGGATAGTTTGCAAGAAAACTTTGATGCTGCACTTGAAGACCTTGACAAAGGAAAAGAAGAAAATGGAGAGTTGAGATTCAAGATGCGAAGAGCTGAGAAATTTATAAAGAAACTTAAGGAACATCTTGAGCTTTCTAGAAGTCAAAGAAAAGATCTTATGGTTCAGATAAAAGAGGATTCAGATGAAGACAATTCAGATCAAGTGACGCAACTAAAAGAAGAGAATGAGACTCCAAAACTTGGGAATGAGACTATGACTAAAGAAATACAGATACAGAAGGATGCTAAGAAGAAATTTGAAGAAGCTTTAAATAGTGCATTAGATCAAATGAAGAATGAGGCTGACAACTACAAGAACAAGTATCTAGAAGTGGAGAAATACAATCAGATTATAAAAGGTGAACTTGTTGAAGCAAAGAAACACATTGAGAAACTTCACACCAGCAGTGATTTGATTGATGAACAAAGAGACAAACATAAACCTAAAGGTGATATGACTAGTATTGGCTTCAATGAAGTTGAATGTTCAAATAATCAAGAAGAAATCCAATGAGAAGATTGATGCTGAGAAAGCTTCTATTGAAGAATCTAGAGAGCATATCAGACCCTTCAGAGGTAGATGATTTGGTTGCAACAAATTTGGACACATGAAGAGAGACTGCAGAGGTAATGCCCCTTTTAGAACTTTTCTAGTTATTGTTTTAATTGTAATGGATATGGAAACAAGAAAGAAGAATGTAGAAAACCTAATCAATTTGGATATAGACAAGACAATGGAAGAGAATCTACAGTGAAACCTACATGCTACAAATGTAATAACATTGGACACATTGCGAAGTACCGTAAGCTACAAGTTAATCAGGAAAGAAGACCTCCTATATGTTACAAATGCAGTAATCTAGGACATATAGAAAATTTTTGCAGGTCTAATGGATCAAACAACAGAAGAGTACCACCTCCTATGAATTTACAGAAGAATGGAAATGATATTGGTAAGAGTGTTGCAGATTTGAAGATTGATTTTGAAAGTGTTTTATGAAAGAAGAAGATAAAAATAGTGGTAAGATAGGGAAGATCAAAGAAAGAAGTGAGACATCAGTTCAGGGAGAGTCAGTAGATGCTACTAGATCTTTGCATGACGGTTGTAAAATAGAATCGACCTAATTGGTCGATCATTTTCTTAGGGGGAGCATTGGATACATACATCAAAATATATCCTGCCCAAAAATTTGTGGATTGAGCTCTAGTGAGCTTAGTTATGAACATGGCCGACATCATGAAACATACATCTGAGAGCGCAATATTAGCCAACACATATATTTTGTTTGCGAGATCTAACATCCGACTGGATAGTATTGAGTAAAAGTGAAATTTATGACTTAAACTTGTATAAAGCACCATTCGATGAACTATCTCTTTACCATTTGATGAAGAGAAAGCTAAGGAGATCAGAGAGTAGAGAGATTAAGTCTATTATACATTTTTCATGCGTGATCGATTGAAGCATAAATGTGGAATTCAACGGAAGAAAGGTATTTACATCATCTAGCTATGGATGCACCTATTATTTTTGATGTTGCAGATCAACCTAGGTACAAATTTAAGAAACATGCGTTCAAGTCCTCTGAAGAGGATCCAAAAGGAGCATTTTCTGAAATCCCATATGGCGTATTACACATAGAATATATTAGGGCTTACATACATTATAAGTATGATATACTGGGAATTGATGAGATATCAACTGAGATGGAGTATATGATTGATAATGAAATCATGAAAGAAGAATACAAACACATTGATCAGTTGAGCATAATGAAAATTCTAGACTTATAAAAATTCGATGAAGATGAATGGTTTAAGATACTATTGAGCAGGGTTCATGATCAGTTCATTTGGTTAGGTGATCAACCTATGAAGATTTGTAGTGACCTAATTCATGAAATCACTTGACTGGACAACACCAGAGTCATTTCTATTGTAGAAAAACATGTAAAGAAATAAGTCAAAACCCTAACTCATTCTAAATGGGACAGGCGAGTAATGACTGTGAATGACATCTTTCAACAAGATGTGAGACTTATTGCTATGATACTTGGATACAAATTCTACTACTGCAGTAGACCTAACTTAGCATTTGCAGGAGTAATCATGATAACATGGAGAATGGTGAAGGAGAATGTGAAATATAACCTATGCAAAGTTCTGGCACAACAATTTCTTGAAAATGTGAAGCTAGTGAAGAAAGATAGAACTAAGACCTTCAGATTTGGTTCATTATTGATACATATGTTTATACACATTGATCACAAATTTCCTAGCTTACATCGTGGTTGGAAATCTGGGATACCTACTGGTATTCTAATCTCATAGAGCTACAAAAGACAGAATAGTACATGGGTTGATGGGGAATTGTTTGCTATGATCAAAATCCTTCAGAGACAAATGAAAACCAGGTACAGAATACATGAGGACATTTTTGAAAAATACAAGGATACAATATTTTTCATGGTTGAAACCGATTGTGTATGTTTTGAAGCAGTCACACCTAGAAATAAATGGTGTTATCCCATGGGTTATGAAGTAAGTTCAAAGGTACTTACCATGCAAGTAGAACATGTTCTTGCATCATAAGTTGATCCATTAGAAAAAATATGGGGAACATATGAGGAGAAATCAGCTAAGGTGAGAGAGGAACAAACTAGAGGTCTGAGGAAAAGAAAATTCAAAACCTTGTGCATGAATATGGTGTAAAAGCAGGGTTGACAGAAGAACTGAAAGAAGTGAAAAATAAGATGACAAATAGATCTCTTGGACTGGCAAGTGGAAGTACTATAGCCCCTCCCACTCCTGAGGTAGCAATGGTAGACATTCCACCTCCTCCATCACACTAGACATCACAAACAGAGAACATCTCTCCTAGAGTAAACACTAGATCAAGCATGCAGACAATACCTACAAAACAAAGCACAGTGAGAGAAGAGAAGAAAACTGAGAAGCACATATGGAAGCCTAACATTAAGATGATAGATAAGAGAGAAATAGAACAAGATAAACTAGTCACAATTGATAGATACTATGACAAATATGGAGATTTAGACAAGCTTAAGATTGAAGACATTGTGATTGATCATTTACTTACTTTCAAAAAGACTCTATTAGAAATTGAAGGAAGTATACCGAAAGATCTGTATGGGATATTGGAGACAAGAAAACACTTAGCACAGATTGGGGATGATACAATCAGGAATCAGGAAATTGATAACATGTTGCCTGTAATTTCATTACAAGAAAGGGAAAAAATATTCAAGGAATTGAAACCTTTACTAAGGACCAATGTAAGATTTTTGAAAATCATGGCAAGGAAGTATGATGAATTCACTGAGAAAACTCAGAAGGCACTAGAGAAGATATTGATGAATACTACTTCTGGAAAGCCCCCGCCTCCTAAGACCACTTCGCCTACACAATTAGGAATGGGAGAAAGCTCAAAAGAAAATGAGACTAATCTTGAGACGAGCGAAGTAGATCCATTACTAGATTTTTATGTTTATGGTGTCCAAGTGACTCCTGACACATCACAAGATGAAAAGGATCCATTTGCAGGGAATGTGGACACCTCTATAGTAGATGAAGCAGAACATAAAGAGGAAGTAGAGAAGAAAAAGGAAGAAGAATAGAAGACATAAAAAAAAGAGTATGAACAGAAAAAGGTAAACACATCATCTATCTCATTGTTGGCAAGCAGTGATGTAAATGTTGATAGCATGGATGAAGTTGAGTTGGTCAAATTGGCATTTACTGTACTAAACAAAGATAAAGAAAGATCAGAACAGAAAGGTGACAAAAAGGCTAAAGTAATTGCAAGAGAAATTGATACTGTGAACAAATTGCTTCCAGTACCTATTGTTTTCTAGCACAAAGATGACATTGAAAATCTGAGAATAACACTTTATGAATTTGATGGGCATTATGATAATTTGATAAAGATTGCAGGGGAGAAGGCAGATAAGAAATATTCAGAGAAGAAGTTATCAGAAGTTTGCAAGTCAATCACATGGGACTTAGGCATTGTGAAAACTTGTTTGACAAATGCAAAGAGCAGCAAGGGACATGGGAGAAAATTGGTTAGTTATTGCATGAATCCTATCAGGCATGTTCAGAACGTGGAAGATATTATTGCCAAGGAGAGGGAAACTATGAATAGTATGATGGACGGTTGTGAAGCATCTTCACAATCTATAACAGAGTTAGACAAGGAAGTCACACAAATTTTGGCAAAAGTTGGTGTTTTGGATAATGAGAAAGGGAGAGTATTGAAAAGATTTAATTTTCTGAAGAGTTTAATCACTCCTAAGCTATCCATACTTGAGGTTCATTTATCAGACTTGGAGAAAGTGACAGAGTCATTGACTAAATCTATGCCCATAGAATTGAAAGAAGCAGAGACTTCATAATTTTCATTGAATGACATCATTAATATTAGTCAAACATTGTTCATATCATGGAGCACAAAAGTGAAGATCTTGGAAGATTCCTTTCAAGACATTCTAAAACTGGTGAGAAAGCACTAAATCCTATTGTTTTGTATGCACCTTTTTCATTGTTGTCAAAGGGGGAGAAGAGAAAAGAAAGAAAAAATAATTAATAAAAAAAAATATAAAAGAGAGAAGAAAAAAAATTAATATAGGAGAAGAGAAGAAAATGGGAGAAGAGACAAGAAGAGGAAGGAGAGAACATAGAGAAGACAATTTTTTGTTGGAACACTTTTTCATTTTTCTAAGTGTTTCCATCAATGCAAAAGCGAGAGATTGTTGGTAAGTGATCAATTTTGTGTAAATGTGATTCACTTTTTGGTTGTCATTTATGGAAACACATCTGGGTTTCAGATTGATTCCTATAAAGATAAGTTTTGCTAATTCATAAATCAACTAAGTATAGAAGTAGAGATACAAAAGTATTTTGGATATCAAAGATTGAGATCGATGAATTAGGGAAAGAGAGCTTAGAGGAATACATTATGGGGTATGTGTGACCTCCACCTAAGATCAATTTGGTTTTGGTAATGTCTACGGCGAGTTAGAAAGAATTGAAGACAAACATACTGCAGCAGAACAATGATACAGAGCAGTTGGACAATAGCAAAGATTGAGAGAGTATGACATGGACTCCAGGCAATCGTAGTTGGATTATGGTTGTTGATAACCTACACTTTGAGTATGCAAGAGTTTCGACTATACATTTACTATTTTCCTTAATAAAGATATTTGCACTGAGAGCCGACTTTGTAATATTTGTAATATTCATATTGGGAGCTGACTTAGTAAAGTTGTGAGATATATATGTAAGATCTTTTTGATAAAGATATATGTTCGTTAGTGGGATGAGTATGTTGAGTGAATAGCAGAGTAGAGAATGACAAAGATCATTGAAGAACAATAAAGAAACTATCTCAGCACTAGTGTTGCTTATTTTGTTCATGACTGAGAACACTTTGTAAACATAATTACTTTGTAAGAGCTGTAAGCTCAGTTGGCCCCTAACAGGGTATTATAAACCTTTAACATGGTTGTAATTCCTTTAAAAAGGAAATGTGCTATGTAATATTTAGCTCCTAACAGGGCTAGGTATCCTAACAGGGACATTATACTTTAGTACATGCTTATGGGTACCATCCTCACTGGGGTTTTCCCTTGGCTAGGGTTTCTTCAAAAACAAAATATGGTGTTAAGAGTACTGTGTCATTTGCTTATATTCTTTTCTTTACTGCAAGTTTATGGTTAATGGTTAAATGGTTGAAGAATTTAATTAAGTTCTATAATACTAATTCACCCCCCTCTCAGTATTATCCAATCCTAACTACTTCATCTCTCTTCATTTCAATCAGATCTGAAAACTCTTTATCCAAAATTGAGAAATAAAATGAGTTAGTACTTGAATCTTTTGTGTAAGAGACTTCCCCTTCAATGGATGACAAAAATTGAAATATAATTTCCTCTTCACAAAAAGAAATGTCTTCCAAAACCTTCAGCAATTATGGAAACTGAAATGCTTTAGCAACTTCATTTCTTCCTTGATCTGTATTCATTTCAAAATCTTCTTTTTCTCTCACATTTTCAGAATTCAAAAAATCATTAATCAAGCATGCTTTTGTTTCATTCCCAACACAAGTTTTATCTAATTTAAATTGCCTTCAAGTAGCATCACTGCATCTTCAAAATAAAATGACTCTAAAACAAATTCATTACAAACCTCCCACTGCAAATAATTATTTTTACTGTCCTCTTCAATGAAACTAAAGTCACATACTCTGGCTGTTCATCAATCTGAAAACCTTCATCTTAAAAAATTTCTGGGACAAGTTGTTTTTCAATGGTTTAAAAACTGAAAACTTCTATTTCTAGAGAAGAAAAAGATTTCAACAAATCTTTGTCATTCAGGTTTACAACTCCTTGAATGTTGTCTTGATCATTTTTGTTAAATGATGTTAAATATTCATGAGGCTGAATCGTCATTCCTTAGACATCTTGTTCACTCAAGACTGAGAAATTATAAGAACCAAAAAAAATCAAGACAACTGGAGCATCATCATCATCATCAACACATAATTCCTCTTTAAGTTGTGATGTTCTCTTCTTATGTATTTTTTAGTAAATGCATCGTCTCTTTAAGCTCTTTTAGTTTATAAAATATAGTACAAAGACTCTTCCATAAGAGTGCAGTGATGACATGTAACTGGTTGAATGTTTGATAATGTTAAGTTGAAGATGATGCAAGACATTAAATCAGTTAATGGTTTGTATTGTCATTGATGTCAACTTGATATCATCTGTACAATCATGTACATAATGCCAAAGAATTCAGAGAATCAATGGAACAGAGATTATGATTTTAGAAATGCATAAAAGTCAAGTATTCACTAAGTGACAGACAACACCGACGGAGTGCACACCATCGGTAAAGGCAAATAAAAAGTCACAGTGATACCCGACGAGCAGAAGACAGTATTTCCCGATGAAGCAAAATTAGTGATACCTGATGAGCTAAAAATAGAATTGCCCAACAAGAAAAATCCAATGATGCCCAATAAATGGAGATCCCGAAGTTGACTGGAGTCACACCGACAAAACTGGCAGTTATCAGTGACAACTAACTGCAGAGTTGACTGACAGAATAGAGAGTTAAGAAAATGACAAAATATCTAGCTGACAGAGCTTAAGGATAGACTTAACTGGTTGTTTTATTGGTTTTATTCGACCATAGTTAAGTAATTGATTTAAAGAATATTTGTATAGTTGGCAAGAAGATAACTATGAGATAAATCAAGAGATAAAGCTTTAAATTAAATTGGCTGGATTGTTTTTCATGCCAAGAATCAAGAATCAAGAATCAAGAATATCATGTCTATATAAGAGACAAGCATAATTCATTTCCGCAATCACATACACGGGAAAGGGAGTGAATAGAAAGAGGATGCTGAAGAGAAACTGACGAAGGATAACTTCATATAGTCCTGATCAATCAAGCTGAAGGAGATCTAAAGAATACTGCAGACACTGACGAACAGTGAAGCACATAATCACAGAGCAGAAAGTGTGGACCACAAAAAATTGAGTTGATACATTGATCAGAGAGGTATTGTACTTAAATAGATATGAAAATATGCAATTCAAGTTGCATTAGAAACAGGTCATAGTGTTTCAGTTTAACCATTGAAGCATTAAGTCTCTTAACAGAGCAGGACTTAACGGTCTTTTATATATTGAGGTACATCCCAAGGAGTGCCAAAAAGGTTGATTCATGAAAGTAGCATTGGAATTGTATAAAGCCTATTGACAGCCTAAGAAGAAGGTTGATTCAAGTATGGTAGCAAGATTTTCCTAAAGCCTATTGACAGTCTAAGGAGACTGATTCAACGATGGTAGCAAATAGATGCCCGATACTAAGTGACAACCTCTATGTATAAATCCTCTAACAAGGTCACACCTAATAGTGTGTTTGTAACCTTTAACAGGGTTGGCTCCTAACAGGACTCACTTCAGAAGAGTGAAAATTTGGGGTACCGATCCTAGTGGTTTTTCCCTTAACAGGGTTTTCACGTTAAAATCCATGTGTTATGTCTATATGGTTTATTACTTTACTGTTTTACATTTCACATATGCATTTCTAGATTGATTGGTATACTCTACATTTTTACTGAGTATCGGTAAATATTTTTACTTCTTATAGGTAATCAAGGAGAAAAAGGACAGACAAGGAAAATCGACAGACAGTTAAATCATTATTAGTATTTCATGGCATGCATCTTGTAGTGACTTAATAATCTGAGATGTATTTGATTGGTGGTTAAAGTTTGAAGGATAATTTTTGAAGCCACTGATTCACCCCCCTCTCAGCTATTACTAACAATTGGTATCACATCTTGTGTGCTTAGAAGGAAAGTTTCAATACCTAAGTAAAGATCACAAGATGAACAGACAAGATGTGCCCAAGTTGAACAAAGACAACTTTGCTTCATGGAAAAGCAGGATAAGACTCCACTTATCAGGTATTGGTAATGATGTTACTCAATACTTAGATACTGAATATGTGTTTCCTATAGGAGTATTGAAAATAGATCAATTGAGAGAGAAGCATGAGCATAACTGCATGGTTATAGAGCTTTCTTCCTCACTCTTTGATGCTAAATTTGAAGATGTCAAGGACTGCAAAACTGCAAAGAAAATGTGGTTTAAACTGAAGCTTGTACATAGAGGTGATACAAATGTTCTGAGAGCCAAGGTAGAGAGCCTTAGAGGAAAGTTTGATGATCTCAGAATGAAAGAACAAGAAAACATCACACAGTACGACACAAGAATAAAAGAAGTACTCAATGCTATACTAGGTGTTGGAGGGACACTTGAAGAGAAAACAGTGGTAAGTAAAATCTTAAGAATCTTATTGCCTATATATTCTATTAGAGTTTCTACTATTCAAGAAATGAGAGCAGTAGAAAAAAATATAGTTACTCTTGATAGTTTAATTGGTAGACTGATTTCATTTGAGATGAATAACTTTGACAATAGTGTCTTACCAAGTTTAGAGTCTGAATTTAAGTCTTCTATGAAAATAAACAAATCCAATCATAGATACTCATCTAGAAGGGACAGTGAAAGTGAAAGTGAAGAAGAAGATCTAGATGAAATAGAAGCACTTATGGCAAGGAGAATACAGAGAGGCAAAGGTAAATACAAAGGAAAGCTACCACTTGTATGCTTTAATTGTAAAGAGATTGGACACTTTGCTGCAAGATGTCCTAACAGAAGAAAAGATGACAGAAGTAATGATAGATCTTTTGAGAAGAAATCTGACAGAAGTGATAATAAAGATTACAGAGGTTATCAACAATCAGAAAAAAAGATACCTGAGACTACAAGGATAAAGGCAAGAAGGCTAGCTACTTAGCTGCTTGCAAAGATGAAGATACTGACACCGAACCTGATGATGACATCGAGATGGTATTTGTAACTATGAAGGATGATTCAGATGAAGATGAAAGGTATGAAGAAACTACACTCATATCTAAGGTTAGTAAGAATGATATCTGGATTATAGATTGTGGCTGCACTCACCATATGACCGGTGACAAAGAAAAGTTAAACACTTTGAATATTATAATGGTGGTACAGTAAAAATGAGAAATGATACACCTTGTCCAGTTGAAGGTAAAAGAACAATAATGCTGAATAACCTAATTAAATGTGAAAATGCTTATTGGGTAAAAGGATTGAATTATAATCTGTTGAGTGTTTCTCAGCTAAATAATTCAGGTCACAAAGTAGCATTTGAGAACAAGAAGGCAAAGATCTTCAATGAA
>MU223655.1:1348793-1360042 GCA_018584345.1 Thuja plicata
TTTGTAGATCCAGACAAGAGGAACATAGTATGTAGACTTCACAAAGCCTTGTATGGATTAAAACAAGCTCCCAGAGCCTGGTATGAATGACTTCATTCCTATCTAATAAGTATTGGATTCATAAGGATTAGTGAAAACAATAATCTTTATTTGAAAGAAGATACTGATGCTAACACTTTGATTGCTGAAATATTTGTTGATGACATCATATTTGGAGGCAATGATATGCTATGCAAATCATTTGGTGATGAGATGAGAAAAGAGTTTGAAATGTCTATGTTTGGAGAGATCAAGTTCTTTCTTGGTCTACAGATCATTCAACAAAGTGAAGGTATTTTCATTACACTGTCCAAATACATCAAAGAGGTCTTGAAAATATTCAAGATGGAAGATTCCAAACCAGTAGAAACACCAATGGCTACTGGATGCAAATTAACAAAGGAATACAAGACAACAGAAGTAAATCAGACTTTGTATAGATCAATGATTGGAAAACTCATGTATGTTGTACACACTAGACCAGATATTGCACATGTAGTAGGAATTGTTGCTAGATTTTCTGCTAACCCCAAGGAATCAAATATGACTGCTGTGAAAAGAGTCTTAAGATATCTGAAGAATACTGAGAAATTTGGCTTATGGTATAGAAGAGAAGACAAATTTGAACTAAAAGTGTTTATCGACGCTGATTAGGCTGGAAATCTTGATGACCGGAAGAGCACAACTGGAGGAGCATTCTTTATGGGTGACAAACTTGTCACATGGATTAGCAAAAAGTAAGGATGCATCTCACAGTCTACTGTAGAAGCAAAATATGTTGCTGCTGCTGCAAATTGCTCAAATATTGCATGGATCAAACAGTTGTTGTAAGATATGCATATGAAGATCTCAGAACCAGTGATTATATATTGTGATAACACCAGTGCAATAAACATTTCCAAGAATCCAGTCATGCACTCCAAGACAAAACACATTGCAATCAAGTATCATTACTTGAGAGAACAAGTTCAAGAGAAAGAGGTGATACTTGAGTATGTGCAATCAAAAGAACAATTAGCTGATATCTTCACCAAGCCATTGCCCAAGGATACATTTGAGTACCTGAGAAAGAGACTAGGGGTCAAACCCTTGTCTACCAGTCAGTAAAGGACTGAAGGCTGCATCAACCTATGTATTATCAAAATATCATTCATGTTGATGCAAGGAAAAAGATGAACTTCAAAGCTACATCTATATACAGAAAGGTATATATCAGAACTAAACACCAAATCATATTGATGTATTACTGATGGATAAAGGAAATTCAACGAATATATTATGGATAGAAGAAAATAATTGTTTGACATGAATGTCAGATATTTGTAAAATATTTGTTTGGCATTGTTGTCAAAGGGAGAGAATGTATCCATATTATCACAAGAAATTATTCATTATCAGATTACTCCAAATAGGGAGAGATCATATCCATAGGGAGAGAATTTGTATGAAGGGATCATATACAAAGGAAAAGTTGCTGACAAGAGACAGAGACATCAAAGAAGAAGAACAGTCAAAAGAGAGATATTGACACAAGGGAAGGACGCAACACATCAGAACAAAAAAAAAGAAAGCTGTAAGAATCAAATCGAAGCTAACACAGAGCTTACTAATGGTCAGACATTTTTATCGGTTATCAAAACAAACTGTTTGGTAATTTGATGAATCTCAACAATTGTATTTCATATTGTATTAGAAATAGTATAGTGTGATAATATAGTATGTTGCCATCAATTCCAAAGGGAGAGATTGATGACATATAACTAATTGAATGTTTGATAATGTTAAGTTGAAGATGATGCAAGACATTAAATCAGTTAATGGTTTGTATTGTCATTGATGTCAACTTGATATCATCTGTACGGTCATGTACATAATGCCAAAGACTTCAGAGAATCAATGGAATAGAGATTATGCTTTCAGTAATGCATACAAGTCAAGTATTCACTAAGTGACAGACAACACCGATGGAGTGCACACCATCGGTAAAGGCAAAGAAAAAGTCACAGTGATACCTAACGAGCAGAAGACAGCATTGCCCGATGAAGCAAAATTATAGTGATACCCGACGAGCTAAAAATAGAGTTGCCCAACGAGCAAAATCCAATGATGCCCGATGGACGGAGATCCTAAAGCTGACTGGAGTCACACCGACGGAACTGGCAGTTAACACCGACAACTAACTGCAGGGTTGACCGACATAATAAAGAGTTAAGAAAATGACAAAATATCTAGCTGGCAAAGCTTAAGGATAGACTTAACTAGTTGTTTTATTGGTTTTATTCAACTAGAGTTAAGTAATTGATTTAAAGAAGATTTGTACAGTTGGCAAGAAGATAACTACAAGATAAATCAGGAGTTAAAGCTTTAAATCAAAATGACAGGATTTTTTTTCACGCTAAGAATCAAGAATCAAGAATCAAGAATATCATGTCTATATAAGAGACAAGCATAATTCATTTTGGCAATCACATACATGGGAAGGGGAGTGAATAGAAAGAGGATGCTGAAGAGAAACTGATAAAGGATAACTTCATACAGTCCTGATCAATCAAGTTGAAGGAGAGCTAAAGAATTCTGCAGACATCGACGAACAATGAAGCACAACATCACAGAGCAGAAAGTGTGGAGCACAAAGAATTGAATTGATACATTGATCAGAGAGGTATTGTACTTAAATAGATCTGAAAAATCTACAATTCAAGTTGCATTAGAAACAGGTCATAGTGTTTCAGTTTAACCATTGAAGCATCAAGTCTCTTAACAGAGCAGGACTTAACAATCTTTTATATATTGAGGTACATCCCAAGGAGTGCCAAAAAGGTTGATCATGAAAGTAGCATTGAAATTGCATAAAGCCTATTGACAGCCTAAGAAGAAGGTTTATCCTAGGATGGTAGCAAGATTTGCCTAAAACCTATTTACAGTCGAAGAAGGAGGTTGATTCAAGGATGGTAGCAAATAGATGCCCGATACTAAGTGACAACCTCTATGTATAAAATCCTCTAACAAGGTCACACCTAACAGTGTGTGTGTAACCTTTAACAGGGTTGGCTCCTAACAAGACTCACTTCAGAAGATTGAAAATCTGGGGTATCGGTCCTAGTGGTTTTTACCCTTAACAAGGTTTCCACTTTAAAATCCATGTGTACAGTGTATATGGTTTATTACTTTACTGTTTTACATTTCACATATGCATTTCTGGATTGATTGGTATACTCAGCATATTTACTGAGTATCGGTAAATAGTTTTACTGCTTATCGGTAATCAAGGAGAATAAGGATAGACAAGGAAAATCGACAGACAGTTAAATCATTATTAGTATTTCATGACATGCATCTTGTAGGGACTTAATAATCTAAGATGTATTTGATTGGTGGTTAAAGTTTAAAGGATAATTTTTGAAGCCACTGTTTCACCCGCCCCTCTCAGTTCTTACTAACATGCAGATATGTGGTCATCTTCCACACTTTTTTTAAATTTTTTTACAGCTTCAGTAATTTTTTGTTTGCAGTGATCCCAAAAGTCATGCAACACCTTGTCATCCATTTGAAGAGTTTTTGTGATGGTAGGCCGGAGTCTTCTCCCATTTCTTTTATTTTTTTTATTTTGCATAGCTTTTTAATAGAGTCGCCAATTCCATTGCATAGGGAAATATTTTCAAAACTTAAGGAAAGAAGGGATTGATCTATTATTTCCGAATCCCTAGTGGAGTCGCTAACAATTTGTTGGTTAATAGATTTGTCTTCCTTAAAAAGAAGGCTTAAAATTGACTCACAATGCCCAAATTGCAAGACAAAAGAGAACCAACAGTTGAGTCACTTGTAATAACAATTTCAAGTGCTCTCTAAATTTTGATATGAAGGTATAACTCCCTTCGTTGGATAAAATGTGTGTTTTCTGAATATGCTTTTAACCAGAAAACAATAAAGGAAACTAACATCTACTCATAGCCATGACAAAGATGCGAACAACAAATTTATAAACAAGAGGATATGGGAGCAGATGACACAATTTGTTTTCCAAGTACCCACAACAAAGAGGGAAATGATTGAATAATTTTTTTTCAGATGTATAAATAATTGAGAAATCAAAGTTTTTACAACAAACACACACATAACAAGAATGAGTTAAGAAGCATTATAAGAATAACTGGAATGACTCAAAGGCCAAATTACAGTTAAAAGAAATACACACAAACACAAGTATCGAAAATATATTTCTTCTTTTCTCATAAATGCAAATAGAATGACTCAAAGATCATCTTATTCTTTTACAATGATTATGCCCAAAAATAGAAAATACATTCCTTTTTTCCATGTCTTAAATAGAAAATCAGAAAATTCCTCCTCCTTGTAACTAATTTTTGGAAACTTTTGACACCTCTTTCACTCACATAAAAATGAAATATTTTATGAAAATGTTTATAAAGTCACTTATTATTACCGAAATGATATACTTTTCCCACACCTATTTCCATTATCTTCTCCTTCATAACTGATTCTTGATAAAATTCACTATGGGTTAATTGGAGTACTTCCTTTGTGAACTAGCCCTCCCAACCATATCACTCTATAGAAAAAGTCTTTATGAACTAGCCCTCCCAACCATATCACTCTATAGAGAAAGTCTTTAAAAACAAATATATCGTATGAACTTGTATAGTCATAAGATTAAATCTGGAAATATTTAAGACCAAAATGTCATGGTTGTCTTTTAGATTTAAATAATGTACAACTTTTATCCGGATGTATTTTTTAAACACTGCCCAAAAAATGCTTCTTTTCAATCATCTCCTTCGTTAATTAGTCGCACGATGAACCTTGAACCGTTGAACTTTTAAACTCCAATCATGAGGTTTAATCGGAGGGTTCAATGGCTCACAAAGTGAAATGTCAATCAAAAGAAAGATAAATATGCTCTATTTTTTATTTTTGCTGAGGAAGAAGTTATGAAAATTAATCGAAAGCAAAAATAAGAGGGTAAAACTGTATAGTTTCTTCTGATCATACTCGATAACTATCACTCAAATTCACAGTTTTATGTAATCGTTTGCTCCATAAACGCTATATGTTTTAATTAAAACAACAAAATAGCACAAATAAATACGATGCCATACATCTACTGGAGTTTTTCATAACGTACATACAATCACAGTGCTTTAAATAGGACAATGTAAAATCAGAGGCGCGGGCATTAATAGCATGGACCTACAGGCACAATTAAATGGAGGAGTATTCTCAACAAGTGGGCCAAATTAGTGTCCTTACTGCATAAAAGGCAAACCTATCTTGTCAGGTATGAGCTATCTGAAGCATACTTGTCCCTAATTTCTATTGGTAATTTCTCTTCAAAACATCATCAGTGTTTCAGATCAGATCAGATCAGATCATTTAATCACCTCGAGTTGAAAAAAATCCAGTTTTTGATCCTAAACATCAATGATCTGATTTAAGATCATATACATGAAGGATCCGGATCCAATTGGAAATACATGGCTGTCAAAGATAGCTTGAGCAAAACCAAATTGAGTGAAGACACAAATTTTATTTCCTTTCGCCTGAACCAGAAAATAAGCAATAATAATTTTGCAGGAAACTTTGGCCATTCTCCAAAAAAACATGATATGCAATTATTATGTTTTTGTATACATGAAAAGATCGTGAAGAATAAACAATCAGTGTCTTCCATGGTGGTTATTCTATTGTAAAAGAAGCCTGGGGATATCAATCATGAGCTCAGGGCGGTGTTGCCAGTGAAGCTGAGTCCAATTCTTTGGAGGATAAATATTTCTAACCAGCCTTTATCCATTTTCTATAGCATCTTGTTCCATTTTTATATTTAGCAAGAATTGACCTCTGATGAATTTATCTGGTAAGCCAAACATTCTTATCGCTGAATCAGCAGTCTGTACTTTGAAAATTTGCTATTTCTCCGACGAATTGTTTCTTGTCGTAGATCTATTTTAAATTTGACGGAGAGCCGTTCCGATCAAACATATTTCTGAGAATGCTACAGGTTAAAATCTGCCATTGATACGATGTTCAACAGAACGAAATTTCGAAAGTACAGAATTTTGCGAATATAATGAAAACGTATTCATTCAAATTTTCAGGAATCCACCATTAATATATGGCATACTAAGGCAAATAATGATATTTACAGAAAAAATGTGGCAGTGTGTACAAATGGAATGCAACGGCTCTTACAAATAAATAACTTTAATATTTTGTAAGAATTGACCTCTTTATGGATTTTATTTTGCAAGACAAACATTTTTAATTATTGAATCAACATTCTGCCACTTTGAGAATTTAATGGAAACCTTTCACTGACGAATTTGTCTTGCTGTTGTTCTAGTTTAAATTTGACGGAGATCCATTTCCGATCAAACATATTTCTGAGACTTCTACAGGTCATAATCTGTTATTAATGCGATCTTTATAAACAGAGCGAAAGATCAAAGATACAGAATTTGCAAATATAATGGAAAAGTTTATATTCAAAACTTCGCCATTAATATATATGGTATACCAAAGCAAATAATTATATTTACACAATACAAATGACAGTGTGCACAAATAGAATGTAACGGCACTTGCAAATTGCCAGCAAGATAGAAAATACAGGCAGATCAAATTTTCAAATTTTATTTACCCTACAAAGCATACATGGCCGTTTTTCTTTAAGTACTGTTGGAGGAGTTAATCACAGAATTGGGAGAAGTTTTACAACCGTTTATTGACGTCAATGGTGCGAGCATTCTCCAGCCTTTGGATCTCTGTTTTCCCTCAACCATCCTATTTTCTTTGACGGACTTCGATTTCTGTTTGAAAGGCAGATCTTTGTTCTCCGTCTTTCCAACCTTTGCACCTTCCCGGTAGTTACAGGAAACCGATCGTTTTAGAATCGTATTCTCCACGCCATTATTAGCGGGCTTCCCTGGCCTGGCATGAATTTCTTCCAACTTGATCGCTGGAGCCTTGAGTAATCCAAGAGTTAAAAATTTCTGCCATTTCATTGACGCTTTAGTCCCTGAAGGAGGAGGGGGTGGCTTTGGAGACGAACTTGAGGCCCGATTTGGTTTAGATTTAGATTTGGGAGCGCCAGAATTAACACGCCGAGTATTTCTCTCAGGTTGAGACTTGTAATTTTCTGTTATAGAGGCTTGAGAATTACAATTCCAGAAATTTGACCTCGGCTCCAGCGGTTCAATTCTCCACGCCTGCAACTTTTCATTCAAAAGACGGCGATTTTCACTGCAGTAATTTGATCTACTGTAGGAAAATTGTGCGTTGGATTCGCTACGGCATCTTTGGAGAGTGAGAGGAAGGAGACGCCCTTGGCAGAAAAGATCGTCTGCAGGGCACGCCTGGTATGCAATTGACCCCAAATCGAAGTTGAAATCCTGTTGCTCCGAACATCCCCTGTTCGAATCCCCTGCACTGCTCTCATACAAAGCTTTGCCGTTCTGTGGCAGGTCGCATAACGAAGGAGCTTCCTCCTCATCCGACACCATGCTCAGATCCATCTTGAATTCCGTCCACATATAATTAAATTACCTTCAAACCCTAGCAAATTATACAGAGAAAGGCAGGATTTTTGGTGTCTATTATCTAAGAACTAACTGTTCAAAATCTAAAGCACCAGTTTCAGAAAAGCTTCGCGAGAATATCCTGACAAAGGAAAGCAAAGAAGGAGAATAACATTTACACAGCTGCTATTGATAATCGAGAATCATTGACAGCAAGACAGCAATGGTTCTCTGAAATAAAAACAGGGCGAGAAATTTGTAGAAGAACTGAATTTGATTGGGCTTCCAGACCACTACAGAACAAAGCGAAAAAGAAACAGCGCCCACATTTTCGGCCCTGTGATCTGAAGCACAAAATTATTGCCTCAAAGCAGCCCCATTCGTGGGACCCAATGTCTTGCGATGTAGATTTCTCTACAACTTTCGATCTTTTGTGGCTAACATCGCCATCAGATGCGGTCATGTAGATCAAATATTGACGTGAAGAATAAGTAAATGACGGAAATATGGCCTGTGCAATTGAAACTGAGTCATGCTATCGCAGCTTTGAGGTTCAACCAGGTTTTGAAGCCCCCGGATTCGATCCCGTGTCTTTTGGGGTTCTTCCCAAAAGAATTGCAACTGCTGCTTTCATCACTTCTGTGCCTGCCATTGCCAGGAACGTCAGTTGCACTTAAAACCTTCATTTATTTGTTGGCAGAATTCTTGTCCTGAAACACATGTTGTTTCACTTTAATGATGAGAAGCAAAATACCAACGTCCAATGTGAAATTTATGTATTATTATTGTAGTTTGATAATCAAATCATGTTAATGTGACCGTAACAAAATCATGTTATGTGTTAAAGTTTGCTAAGGAAGGTAAAGATAAATTATAAATTATAAATTACAATGAGTTTGTGTGTTTTAGAAATTCAAATATAAAGTTTGGAACAAAGTATTGTATAGATTAATTGTTGGGTTCTATTAATAAATAGAGTTACATGTTTTAGAATTCATTATAAATAAAATTGCAGTCATAATTTATCCATGTTCTTTATATGTCATAATTTAACCATGTTCTTCATATGTTATTATTTAAAAGATTGTCCACGTAAAGATCATTCATGCTTTTCATAATGAAGATTCTCCATCTATGTCAATTTGTCACATTTATATTTAGATTTATATACCTAAAATCTTGGATATATAAGGAGCTCTTGAATTTTGTGTATTAACTATTTATTTATGGATATTTAATACAAAGATGATAGTTTTAGATCAAATAGTCTATGAAACTGTTTTCAAATTGTCTTTGGTAAATTTGAGCTACCAAGTTAGGGAACTTTAGTGAACACAAAGTGCAAATTTGGATTCATTATATGTAGGCTAATTTAAAATTTGAAAAAAAAAATGAAAACTTTATAGACACATTCAATCTTCAATTGTTTGGTAGATAAAGGTAATTATAGATGTGAAGTAAATTTTTTCTAAACATCCTTTCATTCATCTTTTGTGCTTTTGTTGCCTACTTCAATCAACCCTCCATATATAATGGAGATAGTTAAAAATTGTTGTTGTGCCCTATAAATTGTTTAAATCTTAATGAGGTATCTATTTATATTTTTCTCATTGATAATATTAAAGATATTGACTAATTAAATTATTATTATAAAAGATCAAAACTTATGGATTCTTTTGTTAATTTTATGTTGAGTACTATTGCATTTAATTTCCATACAATTTATATATATAATGCATTCATGCCAACTCTTTTGACGATCTCATTAACAAAGTTAGTGACATGTTAATCTTCAAAATTGCTAGTATTGAGATTATAACTAGATAGCATCAAATAAATCTCCTCTAATTTTCTTTTTTAAAAACATTGCCTAAGATTTAATGTTTAATTGAAGAATCTATTTTGGGCATTTTTCTACTTCATTTATGACAAATTTATCTATTGGAATAATTATTATAGAGTCTAAGGAGCTATAGAAGGTGCCCTCGGCTCTTAGCCATTTGTGCCTTTGGTTTTTATAGTTCTTTTAGCTTTTAGATTTGTACCTAAACTTGTGTAGTATACATTAAAAGTTATTTATGGATATCTTCAAGAGAATTAATTTGGATATTATGAGATACTTTACGAAATCCATCAAGGATGCATGTTGACACCCTATTTATATGAATTTTCTTACAAAAGGCTTTGACAATTTGTTGTAAATGATTGATTTGTGGATATCTAATTTAATTTTTATCTTTGATCATCACCACTATGCACTCTATCTCTTCCTTGCCTTTGTTATTTCTCCTGGTGCATCTAGGCACCTCTGGTGCCATGATATGCAGGTTTGAAGGTGTGGTGTTGTTGAGGTAATCATGGATATCAAATCCTTCATCCCTCTAGTAGTCCAAAAGTCATTTTGATTCCATTTCTTCTTCCAAAACTTCTCTAAATAGATAGTCAATGTTTCTAGCCATGACAGGCCAGTGTTTGTCAAAGCATTCCTCGTCCTTGAAGGACATTAGTGCTATTCTTTTAGACTGTGGAATCCTGTCCAGTTCTTCTATGCTTGTTTGCATGGTTAGTTCCGGATGAGGAAAGGTGAGGTTGTGATCTATACAATGAACCATGTTTTCCAGTCCGCCCAAGTGATCTTCTATAAATATCTCTTTTGCTATGTTGATGATATCTTCTTTCCTCCTTCCTGCAAAGGTAGACAAAGCAATAAACTGCCCTATTATTCCGCCATTTATTCTGTAGGTGAAGCTGTTGTTGAAATACTGGTCACCTATAGATTTCTCAATTGCCCTCCTGGTTGAGTCCGGTAAAGGATTCAATAGCTGATTCCATCTTTCTGGAAAGATGGATCCTCTAAACACCATAGCCCTATCACTCTTGGTGTAAAAAGTGAGTAATTTAGTTTCCATGCTTTGTTTCTAGGTAAAATTTTGCCAGAAGTTTATGTATAAAAGAAATCCAAACCGATCTTTCTAGAAAAGACCAAATTCTTCACACTGAAGTGTAGCTGTCTACATCTAGAATTCTAGAGAGTAACTAAAGCTGAGGTAATAACATCTCCTGGCATAATTGCCATTAATGATTACCCTTACTTATCCTGATATTTCTGATGGAAGATCAGTTGTTTCCCATGAGGTATACATCCCCAATAAAAAATAATGGATAGAGCATATGCAGTCTTCGAAGATTTAGATCTCCATTTGCCATAATGGTTGTAATTGCAAAAATGGTTTTATCATTACCATCACAGGCTATTTCTAGGTTGTGGTGGTAATGATAAGGCCTAAATGTGTTGATATATGATTGCAGATAGTTCATTGCAGTTAGTCCTTACTTCGTCCTTCAACTGAGTTTCCAATATAGATAACGTTGTAATCATGACTCTAATAAAGGAGGGGTAGCTTAGCCATGATGCAAGCCAATGATTATTGTAAATTGATACGAGAGATTAGAGCATGAATAATTGGTATCTAAGATTTTTAATAATAATCTACCTCAATACAGAGCATTAGTAAAGCTATGTTGTGAATGTTACTAGTTATTCTGAAAGTTATTAAAATTATTATAGCTGATAATTATAAGTGTGCTATTGAGCCATTCTATGACAATTATAGCTATTAACTTTAAGCACTATTTTATTATTCTATGGCTAAGGAGATCGAGTAAAAGATTATTAGT
>MU223655.1:1386044-1412940 GCA_018584345.1 Thuja plicata
ACCTACACTCTTGCATTACGAAAATCAAAGGAATCCTATTTCAAGATCCAACCACTTATCATTGCACCATCACCTAATATCAACACAAAGTGAAGAAAAACAAGTTTTCCTCCTCTACTACAAGACGAATATTCCAGTTGCAGATTTTTGTAAAACCCTAAGTAAAGATTAAAGGGGGGTGTTAGAATTAATCTTTACTTGTACTAATATAAGTAGGAGATTCTTATGGAATCCCTACACCTATTTTGTCTTCTTGTACAAGTGTGAGGATAATTACTTTTATTGTAATTTCTTATTTAGTTATTCCTCCTTATGAGAAATCCTACACTTGTCTCACACACTATTGAAATGTGGCATACATAGATATGGGAGTTACCATGCAACTCCTTTCTCACATTTCTATTAAAGAGATGTCTCTCCTTCTCTCCTTAGACTAGTTATTTTAGTTAATCCTTCTTCTTGAACTATTGTATGAGCTTGGCTCTCCCTCTCTCTCTCTCTCTCTCTCTCTCTCTCTTAGGCATTTTTGCCCATTCTCTATATCACGGGGGTTTTTTCATGCTTTTCCCCCTTCAAAATCTTGTCTCCTTGTTGTTTGGATCTTTGGTGCATGCTCCTAGTATTCAAATTAATTCATGGTAAATCTTCGTTCTCCTTGCCCATTGAATTAAACAACTTCCTGTCTTGCCTTATTTTTGTTATTATTTTAACACAACTAATGTTGTTTTTTAGAATTCTACAAGAATCCCATCAGGACCAAAGGCCTTATCATTGATTAATGCTTGAATGAAACTTTTGATTTCTTCAATAGTAATAGGCCTTTCTAAGCAACTAGCTTCATCAGCTGTCACCTTAGAAGGAATGCTACCTTTGATTTTAGTTTTGGAAATATTGATTTGGATACCATCATATTTTGAGGCAAAGAGCTTACTGTAGTAAGAAGAAAAGAACCTTAGAATATCCTCCTAGGTGTTGATCATATTTCCATCCTCCCATATGGTATCAATCTCAACCCTAGCCTCATTGGATTTGAAGATTTGGAAAAATTACTTGGAGCCCCTATCACCATGACTTATCCATTTTAATCTAGCCCTTGTCTTGGCCCCATTAAATTTTATATTTTGTAATTTCCTGAGTGCATCTATGGTATGTGCATAAATATTAATAGCCTCAACACAATTTAGATTATTTTTCAGCCTAGCTTGAGCTACAAAAAGTTCCTCTTGTAATTTAGACTCCCTTCTCCTATTATCCTTTTTTTCTTTTTCCCTACCACTTGAAAAATGTCTTCCAGCTAGAAACATTCTATGGCCATCTTTCTATGACACTTTCATGATTTATAATCTTTAGATTATACCATCTAACTAAGTTGATTAGAGTAGAGACATCCTCATCTTTCAGTAGACTAGTCTTGAGGGAAAAGCCATCTATTTTGCCTTTATCAAATACTATTTTACGCAATTGAAAGATATCACATTGAATGCGGTGATGATAAGATATTGTGTATGAGGTAAATTTGATGTTGGCTCGCTTATCATCATTTTTAAAACTGAAAGTGTCTGTAGTGACATAGAATCTATCTAATTTGTAGAAGATTCTCTTACCTCCTTTTTGAAAATTGGACCAAGTGTGCTAGATGCCTTTTTTAAAATCCTTATTATCAGAAAAAGGATCAAAGAGTTTCTTATTGTTTACCATCTTATATCAAAAGTATTTTTCATTTAATTTTCATTCAAAAGAGCTCCCACAGATTTAGCTTGTGGTGATTCAATCATATTGAAGTCACCCCAACATATTCAAGGAATATTCTCTAAATTGAACATCCATTGCCACAATTTGATTTGACAACTAGAATCATTGGGTGCATAGATATTGCATATTCCAAATTCTTTATCATTGCATTTGAGTACAATCTAGACCAATTTTTTGCAAGGGGAGCATCTCCATATCACAATGTGATTACTTCATTTAGGCCCCACTAGGGTGGCTACCCCGCCTTTACCTTTAAGGTCTAATATAATAAAGATTTTTGCATCTTTCCAAATGTACTTAAGAGTGATATAAATGGAGAAGCCTATAGATTTGGGGAAAGTGCACCAAGATGATGTGCAAAAAGTGGTGTATAAGTGGCCACTTATTTCTTGAAATTAGTTAAACCTGAACTTCAAAGAGAAATTTGAGAGTCATGTACTCAAAATTAGGAAAGGTGCAGAGAACAAGAATTGTATTAATATGAATCTATTTTCTAAAATAATAAGGTTTTTAAAAAATGAATAAGACTAAAAGGGTCAAATCCGTTGCGCACAAAAGACTGTTTCTGATTTTTTCCAAAAAACATAACATAGTTTCTGGCATGTGCTTCAAAACAGATATAGTTAGAATTAGTATTTTGAAAAAATCTTTTGAAGAATGATAGCTAAGAGTGAGTTCTAGAAGTTGTGTATTTTTTTGTAATTTTCTATTGAGTATTTTTTTTATATGATTTTTTGAAGTGGGAGCATCTCGAAAATTAGGTGTATGTTCATGCGTTGGACATAACTTGCATCAAAATAATTGAAAATATAAACTTTAAAAAAAAAAAGTGTATTAGGTAAATTACAAAGCCAAGGAAAAGGCTAGTTAATAGGATTGGATAACAAGGTTGACACATGGGAGCTTCATTTCCTTCCATTTGCCTCCTTTTACATGTTTTGTTCTTCAAAACAAGTTTCTCAACTTTATCATTATCAGGTTTACACATCATAAAGTGGGTATTTGTAAAATTTTTACCATAATTTCATACATTTTTGAGCTTTCTAACCATATATATTTTTCTATTTTCAGACAACATTAACATTGTAAAGTTTAATTTTCTTTACTAGTGTCTCCATAGTTATTGGAGATGCATGCCTACCATTTTCTTAATAAATTTTGATATACTTAACCAATTTTTCAAAAACATTACAGATTATTGTTCTAGACTTGATTTTGGAATTTAGGTCTTTAAGTTATTCCCACTCTTTGTAAAAAATATTGTAGCTTGTATTCATGACCTTTTCTAGCTTGTTTTCTACTTTAGGCTGCTTGTTTTGTGTTCTAGGATTCTGAAACAATTTTACATCATCTGTTCTTCCTACCTTTCCTGAAGCTCACCTATTGTTCTCAATGTTCTAGGCTGCTTTAAATAAGTCTACTAAAGTATAAGGGTTCTTGTTTCTTAACTCATACCGTTTCTTATGATCAAAAGTGTTAAT
The DNA here is from genome assembly GCA_018584345.1 of Thuja plicata. Taxonomy (NCBI): domain Eukaryota; kingdom Viridiplantae; phylum Streptophyta; class Pinopsida; order Cupressales; family Cupressaceae; genus Thuja; species Thuja plicata. The sequence continues at coordinate 1,389,278 of MU223655.1, forward strand.
ATAGAATACTAAACCAATTTAATTAGTGGGCCTGAGGTGTGGAGGAATATTATTAAGTAGTTTAGTGAATTTTATGTTAAAACTCACTACCAATTCATCTGATCCCTTTTGAATTCTTTTAAGTTCATGCAATTAAAAGTTTGGATCTATATAGTATCGATATTGTTCAAGGAATGTTCTCTTAAACTTCTTCCAAGAACTGATTGAAGGATCTAGTAAAATTTTATACGAGTCCCTAGCATCTTCTGTGAGATATTGCGTAAACAATTTCATTAATATATCTTCATGTTCAATCTTGAATTTATCCATCAAATTTTCAAATGATTTGATGTGACTTTCTCCCGTCATGGGATTATTTCTATTAATATGACTTTCTCCTGTCATGGGATTATTTCTAGTAAATTAACAAACTACATTTCTTAATTCATTTGTTATGTCATGTGGTTATCCTCCTATTGCTATGAAATCCAATTGCCACATTTCTTAAAAGCACAAAGTTGTGTCACATTTCAGGCTAACTTATCATCACAGTTGAATTTGAGTATTTCTAACTAAAATTATTTTTTGTCAAACATATGGTCTAGCTAGATTCATTCTAGCTAAGTTAGATAAGTGGTTCAAATTTTCCAATTGGGAATGTCTAAATTAAATGCATGTTTTATACCAATTTGGGTTTCATTACCAAAAAATAAAATTATTTAAGAAAAGCAATTTTTTAATAAATCCTACTCTTTTTTATTAATATTTTAAAAAATATATAAAAAAATACCCTTTTGTAGAGCGCAGAGTCAAGATTATTGTCATATAAATTTTATAGTATTTTTATTCTAGATCTAATATATTATAATTTCAAAATACAACAAGTAGGTATTTTAACATTCGAGAAGATGTTGCTTCAAATAAATAAATAAACTAGTAAATCATATAAAAAAATTTAAAATTTATATTTAGCACTAAAGGAGAGTGTCCTCTTCAAGAATATGTAATTTTTTTTTCTGAATGGCATAGTTTTGGTAGGGGAAATTTGGCGGGAGATGAAAACTATCGACTTGAGATAAGTTCAACTTTGAGTGATTGTAATGGAGAAAATATACATTGAAATTCAATCTTTCTTGTTTTTTGCACTAGCTATACATTTCATGTAATATATTTTTAAATCAAAAGAAAAATAGATTATTTGCATATACTTGTTTGTTTGGAACTAGACCCCAGATTTTTCAGCATTTTTCAACAATTAAAAAATGGACAAGTCAAAAACTAAAAAACTATGTCAATTCTTGTTCAATTTTAAAAAAAATAAAAATGATAGGCATAAACTTCATCAAGTTTTACACATTTCATGACTTTACATCATCTTCAAGTTATAAACACCAATGCCACTTTTATGTTATTAAAGTTGAATAGTTTGCATGCTATTGACCTTTTCCTTTATAAAAGTGTGACACAGGTTTCTACTTTTACCCCTAAGAAAGTATCTGTCTACATTCATGGGACCTCTTCTAAAGACATTTTGTCCTTGATGTGGTTGGTAGTACTATCTTTGGCCTTGAGGGTCATGTTGATAGTGGTTTTGATTTATGTTATTATATTGATGGTTATGCAGGGTTATATATGGGTGGTGTGGTTGGTAGTGTGTAGGGTGGACTAGCTAGTCATGAGGATCATATTGGTATGGTTCATGTTGATAGCCTTGCTAGAATTGATAATAAGGATGGTTAGAGTGATTTGACTGATATTGTGGATATCCATCTTGCATGATGTTTTGGTTATATGTGTCATATAAAGGGTTGTAATAAGGTCTATTGAAATCCTAGTGATTTACACCCATCTCTCCTGTAGATACATTGCTCTTGGGCCAATGTGGCAGTTTGATTACCCTCCTTGGTATATCTATTTGAATAGGTCATTTCCTTTTTCAATCAGATCACTTAAAATTTTATACTTGTGGTTGTTGATGCATAGGGGTAGAATCTATATTATTATTTGTTGATTCATTATAGTTGCTTGGTATACCCAATTTAGTTATAATATTTAATGCCTCTTGGGCTAATCCCTCATTTTTCTCAATCAATTTTAGCTTATGTATTATGGAAAATAAATCTTGTAACTGATCTTATAATTGTCTCTTTGTGCATCCTCCTTTTTTATTTAGGTTAGGTGCATTTATTTGAGTATCTTTGGAGTGCCTACTTTATTTTCCTGGAGATATAAAGCCAAGAGGTGAATTTAATGTTCTTTGTTTTCTAGAGTTATGTTGAGATCCTTCCCATTGCCTCCTATGCATTCTCTCATCATAGGCCTTATTTGCATGAGTTAGACTCATCTGTTCTTTATAATGCCTTTGGATGTATTTCTATTATTGTGAGGGGAAATCTCATTATTGATAAATTCTTTGAAGAATTTATCACTAGGTTCACCTTCTATATATTCAAAAATCTTCTCTTTTTTCCAAAATTCATTGGATTATTTTAAGGAGCGTAGTTTTCTATCTCATGTTTTCTCTGTTTTGATTTATTCTTTTCTCTTATTTAGTTCAATATGATGTACTTGTCTCAGAGATCCCCTCCCAAACATATACAGTTGACGTGTAGAGAATTGTAAACTCAAATTTATATGATTGGTTCCTATAGCTTAATAAGTTATTTTATTCTCATTCATATACTTCTTTAATTTTGCTTTGTTATTTTCTCCACCTCTCTAATAAGAGGAATAATTGTAATGTATTCTAGATTTCTTTCCACCAGCAGATTCTTTTTCTGATCTTCCCCAACAGAGTTTCCAATATGTTGGTTCCCAAATCAATAGATTGTAAATTCCGTATGAATATGCCAAGATCTATTTTGAGGTATTAAAAATGATTTGGCCAAATAATGCAATGGACCAATGTGGTTACTATTCCCTACTCTTTTAGTTCTACTAGAGCAAGGTGGGTATACCTTATGATGCAGGAGCATCCTGGGATCTTGGCAATATTACATCAACCAAAAATATTTCCTTTCAATTTGTTCCTATCATCGTGTTCCTGTGTTTTTCTTGGCAATCCTTCTAGTTCACACTTTGGCTTATGTGATCCTTATTACGTATTCTGGACATTATTCACAATATATGTCTTGGTTCACATCTCGATACATTCTATCTTGTTGGAGATTTCTTTTGATTTGGGTCAAACCTAACTGGTCTTCATGATAACAACTTAATCCGAGTTGCTAGATCTCGCAAAGCTTCCTATTGCTTGCAATCCTATTTAGCGAATACTTCAATGATCTTGCGCTTGTGGATGAACTCCTTGTGTGATTGCACTTCATTTTATATTTATCTAGAGGTGTTCTTATATTTGGTTTATGTCCTATTTGGCACATGTTATATTTTACTTCCTTGGAGAATGTGATCTTTTCTTGCTGACTTGTGGCTTGCAATCTTGTATATATTTGTTGTGTTAGTTCCTTAGTAGGTAGCTTTTAAGTAGTTAGCCTTTGAGAGCTTAGCATCTAGTATGGATCTATATTTTTTGTTGTAATCAGACATATGTGCCTTCGAATGTATGTTGGCATGTAGCTTGACATGTATGATGTAAATATTTAGTAGTTGATAATATGAAGACATGCGAGGCATGTTTGTTGTTCATTGCTAAGTTGTTTATGATCTTGTCTTGTTTGTTTCCACTGTGTTGACTATTGGTGCATAGTTGGACCATCTCCATTGGGGAAACTTCATCCATGATTGCACCATCTTATGCTCAATTATCTTTCCGAGCTTGATGATATTTTATAGAAGAATAAAATTTGTACCTATTAAATTCCTCTCCTTATTGATCAAATTGGCATACATATTTGAATCAAGTTAATCTCCTATCTCTACTCCTACTTCTACTTCTATTTCTTTTCACTAATTTAATACAAATTTTAATGATGTTAAATGACCTGTGCCTTATTTTTTCTTGTGCAGCAGACTCAATCCCTGCTGAAGTCCTAATATATTACTCTCTAAGATCATATTTAAACCAACAAATTAAGTAGATCTGTATATTATTCAGTTATTTTAAGAAGCTTAAGTTATTCTTTCTATTATAACTTATCTACTTGAATTTAACCTCTTCTTGAAAGGACCAATTAAAAAAGTTATATAAAGAATTTTTTGTTTCTTCAAATTCTAAGAGCACATTAATATCTAAATAAAGAAAACATAAAACAACTTCCAATGCAATAACATAAATAGTCCTTAGTTACTTGAACTAAACTCACAAAGAAACTAAGCTCATAAGCAAATGATCTACTTGATAATCCTAAAGGATAATATTTTGTCATTAGTATACAAAGGGAATTTTTTTTTTAAACTGTCAGTAACATGATCACCGAAAGACAGGTTTATAGTGCGACCCAACTCAACAGTTCACAAAGGTCACCAAAAATGTTAAAGTGCAAGTGTACACCGAAAGACAGTTTACAGTGTAAACCAACAAACAGTCTACAGAGCAACCTGAGAAGCAAAATGTCTACAGAGACATCACTGAGAGTATAGACTACAGAGTAACCCGAGCACCATTCTATCAGGAGACTACTTTAATTCTGAGAAATGTGGCTCTGAGTTACATGTCAGATGAAACACTTGAGTTTTATATTTATCTTTAAGCTTATCTTTAAAACCATTTCTTGAGGGACAAGTAAAGAATATGTAATTGTTTTAATCAGTCTAAGTGATTGTAAACATGCAAACTAAGAGATCAAGGTGAAGTTGTAAACCTTTGATCATAGAGTTTTAATTGTAATGCGTGAAACCTAGATAGGTCAATATATTGTATAAATAGATGTACAAATCAATCAGAACATGATGATTGTAGCCTCAACAAACATCTATGGATCAGATAGAGAGTTTCATGCAGAAGGACAACAAAAGATGGAATAAGTTATAAAGAACAAGATTCAAGGCTACCGAGAAGAACATAGGTATTAATCAATCACTATAGGTGATACATATACATTGTGTACTTAAAGGATCTGTATTCAGAAATTCAAGATTGCATATTATCAGGTCAATAAGTATTTTTGACTACTCTTTAAAAATTGTGGAAAATAGATGAAATCCTTTAAGAAGGTGGATTTAACAATCCTTATGTAAATCTCTTAACCGAGTGCACACTTAACAATGTTGCTAAATATCTTAACCGACTAGACCTAACCAGTCTAAAATATTACTCCTAAAAGGGTAAGATCATCAAAAGTGATCACACTTGTAGCCTTAATCGACACCTTCTATTCTGCAGATAGTGAAGCTTTGTGGGTTTAATCCCCACCACAATTTTTACCTTCTAACATGGTTTTATGTGTTACCAATTCTTGTGTCATGTGTACCTATATTTCATGAATGTTTCTATGAATGTTTACATGCAATTAAGTTTATGTTTTGATATTGCATGCATAAGGTAGAATAGCATCAATGGTCGGTAATGCAAGAACATAGTATTAATGGTTAATTAATAAATTTTATGAAGGGTACTGATTCACCCCTCCCCTCTGAGTATACACTATTCTATTATTCCAAAAATTGGTATCAGAACTAGATCTCTTATTTGGAAAATTTTAAATCACTTGAGAGAAAAAATCATACAATGGAAAGGTATAATCTTGACAAGGATATTGAGAATCAGAAGTTGCATATACAAATATTCCATGAGCAATACAAAGAAACAAGAATCAAGATGAGAGAGCTACTAGATGAAAGAAAAGCTATGACATCTTGCTGCAATGAAACAAACTATCATGAAGAAGAGATACCTGATTTGTTTGAGTCATCAGGATATACATATAGCAATACATCAGACACATCTGAAGGAAGCATTACAAGTCTAAATGAAATCAATCAAAATCTGACAGAGCAAGTAAAGATACTACAAATCGGTCAAGAAACACATATGATAAGGATGATTCATATTATGAATAATGATAGACAAGATGAAAAAGAAATAACATTAGCTATTGATGAAAGGAGGAAGATCACTGAGAAGTTACAAGAGAGAGAGACTGAAATATAGAGACTTACTAAACATCATCATGATATCACCAATCAAATAGTTCTTATGAGTCATGAGGAAAACTGAGTAAACATAGAAATCAGTGGGAAATTGGAAGCTATTGGTGAGATAAGAGAAGAAAATGAGAGACAGAAGCATGAATGAAGGATTCAATAACAACATAATTATATGATCAAGAAAGCTGAAGAAAGTACAAAGAGAATGCATGATTTTCTTAATGGACAAAGAAGACTCAACAAAAATACCAGTTTAGGATATACCGAGCATGGAGAATCATCAAACCAAGTTGATCACAAAGATGTCTACAAAAATCCAAGACCAAGGAGGCTGTCATGAAATCACAGTGTAAAACTAGGCCACACATCAAATGTTTGCAGGAGCAAAGTTAAAGGTATTCATAAATCCACATCTACATTCATAGGTAAATGTTATAACTGTAACAAGCATGGAAAAAAGCACATGAATGCAAATCTAACCTATGAAACAACCAAAGAAGGAATCCTACATGGAAAAATATTGTTCCACTTGCAAAATGCATGGGCACACATCTCTTGAATGCAAGAAAAAGAAAAAGGAAGCATGGAAATGAAAAGAACAAGAAAATTATTATCAACCAAGAACAGTTGATAACTCATATGTTTGGGATTACAAAACATGGACAAATTGCACAACATGCGGTAGATATGGACACATAGCTGCTAACTGCATGAGAAAATGGATAAGAAATTCTAGAAGCTCGACTAACCCCAGAATGACATGCTTACATTGTCATAGGGTCAGTCATCTAAATAAGGACTACAGAGACCGATTAACAGAGACAAGCACTTTTGCCAATGACAATACCATTGAAGACATCTGGAAGATGAGAAACAAAATGCAGAGGAAAGCTACAAAAATAGACGATGCTGGGCCAAGAAACACAATTGGTGTTACCTCATCCAATGGATTTGGTGATATGACCACCCTCACCTAAGAAGAAAAAGTAAGTATGGAACTGCATTATACAAAGCTATATTTTACGTCTATTCCAATATACATTGATAATATGCCAAATTAGCATGAATGAAGATGCACTATGGTATTACTTGTTATGAATTTGTGAATACAATCTCGTCAGTCAATACACACTGAGAATTGTCGGTGTACATCCAAAATCCAAATTTTCAATGTAAACCAAGCATCATCGGTAACAATGTAAAAGACAATGAAGTCTTCGCTACATACCAAATGCCATCGGTTAAAATGTGAAAGGTCAATTGAGTTGACACTTACCTCGAGCGTCACATTCTCACCAAGGATGAAGTTGGTATGTTCCCAGAGTGACTCTATCTTTGATCATCGAGAAGTAGGTAAAGCATTTATTGCACCACTTAGGGCATCATCTATAAAAGAGTGATGAAATGCTCATTCATTCACAAAGCGTTTAAGAGAAAAAAGTAGAGCGAAGCAGAGTGAATCAGAGCAACCAACAATGACTAGATTGTAGATAGCTTCACAAGCACATTGATGACTACCCCAATAGATTTACAGGAGCTACAACAGATCAAGTGAGTATATAAGACTCACCAAGCAAACAGATCATTTACGGAGAAAGCCCTAATTTCAAGAAACATGGCAACATCTTCACTAGTTTCAAAAATCAAGAACGCAAACGTTAAGAAGTTTAATCTGATCAAGAACTCTACATGTGAAGAGCCTAAGTACAAATTTTGCCTCGAGGTTGCTTCACAACCCGACAATGCTGGAGCGTTCTCAAGCATACCACCTAGGGTTTTTCTAGTCGTGGAAGTCCAAGCCTATATCCACTATAAGGTTGCAGAGATCAAAGATCTTGAGGTTGAAGAAGCTTACAATTAGCTTAGCATAGATTGAAACATTAAGGATGAACATAAACACATTGAGGTAAAAGGGTTGAAAAATTCCCTAATTTCCTGAGAGAATTCAAAACTGAGTGGATTTAGATAGTAATTAGTTGAGTACATAACATGAAAATGTGGTTGGATGAACTGAAACCAATCACCAAGGATGTAGTACATGCAATAACCGATTATCTAGTTGTTAGTAATAACTAAGAGGGGGGAGGGGGGGGTGAATCAGTGGCCTAAAAAATTTATCCTTTAAACTTTAATCCACCAATCAATACACCTCAGATTATTAAGTCCCTACAAGATGTATGCATTGAAATACTTGAAATAATTAACTGTCTGTCAGTTTACCTTGTCTGTCCTTATTCTCCTTGATTACCGATAAGCAGTAAAACTTATTTACCGAAGCTCAGTAAATATGTAGAGTAAACCAATAAATCTAGAAATGCATATGTGAAATGTAAAACAACAAAGTAAAAAACCATATGAATGCTCTATATAATACCTTTTATAGTTAAGGATTATGCATCCTTTCTACTAGAAACAATACATTGAACTCATTAAATTGTTGACCAGGGGCGTAAACTTGAAATGGCGACAACAAAGTATATGCTATAATCTGTTCTGAAATCCATCATTATAGTAAATAGAAAATACTTGAAAGGAACTGAACTAGGAAATGAAATACCAATAGTGTAGTCTAAAGATGAAATGACTTGCTGAAATAGTAAGTTTAATCCTTTGCTGCAAGAACAACCACTGGTACTGTTACTAGTGGCTGCAGGAGCAACAGAGTCCTACTTGCTTCAAATAACTTGCAACTTACTTACTGAAATAACTACAAATTAGATTCACCTCCCGTGTGGGCCTCCATGGAAGTGTGAATAAGCAAGATCTCAGATACTAGAAGTTAAAGCTCTCATAATTTATTCATAAAACATGGATTACACAGAATATAGAAAATAAGACTGTATATCTCTTTCTAAATTACAACAGAGTACTGTAATAACAATTCTCTATCTATCGACTAACTACTGGGAATAAAACTTCTAGCTTTATTTAACAATAACTTGAAACAAACTCCTATTGACTAGGACTTCCCCAACACTAGGGATATGGCAGTCATCAAGAACACGACCAGCAACTTAAACCGAAGGAACAAACTACATTTATACATTCATGAATCTAGGAACATGCTGCTGCTGGATTTACTCCATCGTGACTGCTTTAACTATGATTTAACCGTAACAGGACTCTTTCTCACCCACGGTAGTAGAACCACTATGAGCTCCGCAATGGTTGGTCCTTTCAAAGCATTACTCTATTCCTCATATGTTGACTCCTTACTTATTCATGGATCCATTGCCTCTACAAAAGGGTTAGCACGTGCAAATATCCAAGACAAAGAATTCATAACAAGTTTATTTACTACCTCGCTCTTCATCATATGGCTACAGGAAACCCACCTAACTTTAGGTAAGAGAGAAAGGTATCAGATTTAATTCCATATATCCATACAACACATAGATAGCATATTATAAAAATTTTCAAAAACATTTCACATATATCTGCATACACCCATAGATATAACAGTTCTAAGATATTTAAATAGTCTTGGAAAGTGTCATGAAAACATATAAAGTCTTTCAAAAGTAGTCATAAAACATATGAAAACATAGAACTATCAGGACCTATCTCGGCCTTATCACCATACACACATAACACATGGATTTTAACGTGGAAACCCTGTTAAGGGAAAAAACCACTGGGATCGGTGCCCTAAATTTTAACTCTTTTGAAGTGAGCCCTGTTAGGAGCCAACCCTATTAAAGGTTGCAAACACATGGTTAAGTGCGACCTTTTTAGAGGATTTTTATACATAGGTTGTCACTTAGTATCTAGCATCTATGCTACCATCCTTGAATCGGCCTTTAGATTGTCAATAGGATTTATGCTAATCTTACTACCATCCTTGAATCAGCCTCCTTCTTAGACTGTCAATAGGCTTTAGGTGAGACTGATGCTACTATCGTGAATCAACCTTTTTGGTAATCTGTTAGGATATACCTCAATTATAGAAGACGATTAAGTCCTGCTCTATTAAGAGACTTAATGTTTCAATGGTTAAACTGAAACACAATGATCTGTTTCTAATGCAACGTTGAATTGCAGATATTCAGATCTATTTATGTACAATAACTCTCTGATCAATGTATCAATTTAATTTCTTTGTGCTTCACACTTTCTTCTCTGTGATGTTGTGCTTCACTATTCATCGATGTCTACAAAATTCTTTAGCTCTCCCTTAGCTTGATTGATCAGGACTGTATGAAGTTTATCCTTCACCAGTTTCTCTTCAGCATCTTTTTTCAATTCACTCCCCCGTGTATCTGATTGGTTGCAGAAATGAATTATGCTTGTCTCTTATATAGACACAATATTCCTTTATTTTTGATTCTTGATTCTTGATTCTTGGCATGAAAAACAATCCAACAAATTTGATTTACGGCTTTAACTCATGATTTATCTCGTAGTTATCTTCTTGCCAAGTGTATAAATAAATTGCTTAACTGTGGTTGAATAAAACAAATAAAACAATCAGTTAAGTCTATCCTTAAGATCTGCCAGCTAGATATTTTTTCATTTTCTGATCTCTCTGTTCTGTTGGTCAATTCTGCAATTCGTCGATGGTGACAATTGCCAGTTTCGTCAGTGCAAATTTAGTTAGCTTCGGGATCTCCATCCGTTGGGCATCATTGGATCTTGCTTGTTGAGCAACACTGTCTTCTTGTTCATTGGGCATCATTATGTTCTTGTTCTTCGGGCATCACTATGACTTTATCTCTGTCTTTATCGATGGTGTGCACTCCGTCTGTGTGGTCTGTCACTTAGTGAATACTTGACTTTTATGCATTGCTGAAAGCATAACCTCTGTTCCATTGATTCTCTGAAGTCTTTGGAATTATGTATATGACTGTATAGATGATATAAAGTTGACATCAATGACAATACAAACCACTAACTGGTTTAATGTTTTGCATAATCTTCAACTTAACATTATCAAACATTCAACCAGTTACATGTCATCAATCTCTCCCTTTGGCATTGATGGCAACATGCTATATTATCACTATACTATTTCTAATGCAACATGAAATAAAATTGTTGAGCTTCATCAAATTACCAAACTGTTGTTTGACCACCGATAAGCTCTGTGTTAGCTTAGATTTGATTCTTGCAGCTTTCTGTGTTTTTTTTTTGATGTGTTGTGTCCTCTATTTGTGTCAATTTCTCTCTTTTAACTTTTCTGCTTCTTGATGTCACTATCTTTTATTTGCAACTTTTTAAAACAAATTCTCTCCCTATGGATATGATCTCTCCCTGTTTGGAGTAATCTGATAATGAATAGTTTCTTATGATAATATGGATACATTCTCTCCCTTTGACAACAATGCCAAACAAATATTTGACAAATATCTAACATTCTGTCAAAAAATTTCTTCTATCCATAATATATTCCTTGAATTTCCCTTATCCATCATCAATATAACAATATGTTCTGGTGCTCAGTTCTGATATATACCTTTCTATATATAGATGTAGCTTTGAAGTTCATTTTTTGCTTGAATCAACCATGACTGATATTATGATAATATATGGCTGATGTAGCCTTCAGTCCTTTTACTGACTGGTAGACATGGGTTTGACCCCTAGTCTTTTTCTCAGGTACTCAAATGTATCCTTGGGCAGTGGCTTGGTGAAGTTATCAACCAATTGTTCTTTTGATTGCACATATTCAAGTATGACCTCTTTTTCTTGAACTTGTTCTCTTAAATAATGATACTTGATGGCAATGTGTTTAGTCTTTGCATGCATGACTGGATTCTTCAAAATATTTATTGCACTGGTGTTATCACAATAGATAATTACTGGTTCTATGATCTTCATATGCATACCTTCCAGCAACTATTTGATCCATGCAATATTTGAGCAGTTTGCAACAACAACAACATATTCTGCTTCTGCAGTAGACTGAGAGATGCATCCTTGCTTCTTGCTAATCTATGTGACAAGTTTGTCAACCATAAAGAATGCTCCTCTAGTTGTGCTCTTTTGGTCATCAAAATTTCTAGACCAATCAGTGTCGGTAAACACTTTCAGTTCAAATTTTCCTTCTCTTCTATATCATAAGCCAAATTCCTCAGTATTCTTCAGATATCTTAGAATTATTTTTACAACAGTCATATGTGATTCCTTGGGGTTAGCAGAAAATCTAGCAACAATTCCTACTACATGTGCAATATCTGGTATAGTGTGTACAACATACATGATTTTTCCTATCATTGATCTGTATAGAGTCTGATTTACCTATGTTGTCTTGTCTTCCTTTGCTAATTTGCATCCAGTAGCCATTGGTGTTCCAATAGGTTTGGAATCTTCCATCTTGAATATTTTTAGGACTTCTTTGATGTATTTGGACTGTGTAATGAAAATACCTTCGCTTTGTTGAATGATCTGTAGACCAAGAAAGAACTTGATCTCTCCAAACATAGACATCTTAAATTCTTTGCTCATCTCATTAGCAAATGATTTGCAAAGCATATCATTGCCTCCAAATATGATGTCATCAACAAATATTTCAACAATCAAAGTGTTAGCATTAGTATCTTCTTTCAAATAAAGATTACTGTTTTCACTAGTCCTCATGAATCCAATACTTATTAGATAGGAATGAAGTTGTTCATACTAGGCTCTGGGAGCTTGTTTTAATCCATACAAAATTTTTTGAAGTCTACATACCATGTTCCTCTTGTCTAGATCCACAAACCCTTCTAGTTGCTCAATGTATACCTCTTCTTCAAGTATTCCGTTTAGGAATGCTGACTTGACGTCCATTTGATATACTTTGAATCCTTTGTATGCAGCTTAAGAAAGTAGAATTCTTACTCCTTCTAGCCTAGCAACGGGTGCAAAGGTTTCTCCATAGTCTATACCTTCCTCTTGTGCATACCCCTTGCATACTAGTCTTGCTTTTTTCCTTGTGACTTCTCCATTCTCGTTCAGTTTGTTCCTAAATATCCATTTTGTATCAATGACATTCTTGTCATTTGGTCTTGGCACAAGTGACCATGTCTTGTTCTTCTCAATCTGTTCAATCTCATCATTCATAGAACTTATCCATTCTTCATTATCTAGTGCAACATTGACAGATTTTGGTTCAAACTCACAAATTAAGTAATTTGAGTTTAAAGACTTACTTCTAGTTCTTGTACCAGCTTTCTTATCTCCTATGATCTGATCCTCTAGATGGTTCCTTCTTACATATCTTGCAAGTATAGGTACATCTCTTTGTTTATTAGTTTGATTTTCATTACCTTGCACATCATTTTGATCATTATCCTGACCGTTGGTAACAACATTCTGACCGTCGGTTGCAACATTTTGTTGTTCTAGATTTAAGCACTATTGCTCGGGTAGAGTTATGGGTCCTTCATAGTATACAAACTTGTTGTTGTCCTCTGGTTCTTTTGTGCTTTCTAGCTCATTCTTTTCTGCAAATTCATCAATCTTCACATTTGCACTTTCAACTATTTTGTTAGAAGCCTTGAGTAGACATTTAAAATCTTTGCTTTTGGTAGAATACCCAAGAAAAATACCTTCATCACTTTTGGCGTCGAGCTTTCCATTTCTATTATATTTTAAGACATAACATTGGCTGCCAAATATTTTGAAGTAACTTACATTGGGTGTTTTACCATACCATAACTCATAAGGAGTCTTCTTTGAGTCCTTTCTCAATTGTACTCTTTTAAGTGTATAGATAGCAGTGCTAACAGCTTCCCTCTAGAAGATCTAGGTGATGTCCTTCTCTATCATCAGTGTTCTTGCATAATCAATTATTGATCTATTCCTTCTTTTAGCAGTCCCATTTTGCTGTGGTGTTCTTGGTGCAGAAACCTGTCTTTTTATACCATGCTCATTACAAAAATTAGTGAATTCATCTGATATAAATTCTCCTCCTCTATCTGATCTTAAAAATTTTAGATCCTTACCACTCTTTTTTTCTACCATAGCCTTGTACCATTTAAACATCTTGAATGCTTCAGATTTTTCTTTTAGAAACATGACTGTCATCATTCTAGAATAATCATCAAAAAAGAGAATAAAATATATATCTCCATAATAGCTCTTTGTCCTCATTGGTCCATATAAATCAGTATGAACTAATTATAGAATGTCATCAGATGTATGGGTTTTACTTTTGAAACTGGATTTTGTCATTTTACCTTTTTGACAATTTTTGTATATTTGTTTTCTGGCTTCGTCATTGTCGGTAAGCCTCTTACACTTCTTTTCCTGCTTATTTTCATCATGTTGTCAAAATTCACATGACACAGTCTTTTGTGCCACAACCATATGTCTTCGTTCCTAGTCATTAGGAAAGTGGGGTTAGTATCATTCAGATAGAATAAGTTACCTTTGGTCTATTCTCTGGTACTAATCAATTTTCCTGATTCATTGAAGATCTTTGCCTTCTTGTTCTCAAATGCTACTCTGTAACCTAAATTATTTAGTTGAGAAACACTCAACAGATTATAATTCAATCCTTTTACCCAATAAGCATTTTCACATTTAATTAGGTTATTCAGCATTACTATTCCTTTACCTTCAATTTGACAAGGTGTATCATTTCCCATTCTTACTGTACCACCTTTATAGTATTCAAAAGTATTAAACTTTTCTTTTTCACTAGTCATATGGTGAGTGCAACCACTATCTATAATCTGGATATCATTCTTACTAATCTTAGATATGAGTGCAGTTTCTTCATAGCTTTCATCTTCATCTGAATCATCCTTCACAACTACAAATACTATCTCAATATCATCATTCGGTTCGGTGTCAGTATCTTCATCTTTGCAAGCAGCTAGATAGCTAGCCTTCTTGCCTTTATCCTTGTAATCTCGGGTATCATTTCTTTCTGATCTTTGATAACCTTTGTAATCTTTGTTATCACCTCTTTTAGATTTCTTCTCAAAGGATTTGTTATCACTTCTGTCATCTTTTCTTTTGTTAGGACATCTTGTAGCAAAGTGTCCAATCTCTTTGCAATTGAAACATACAAGTGGTAACTTGCCTTTGTATTTACCTTTGCCTCTTTGCATTCTTCTCACCATGAGTGCTTCTATTTCATCTAGATCTTCTTCTTCAATTTCGCTTTCACTATCTCTTCTAGATCAGTGTCTCTGACTAGATTTTCTTATTCTCATAGAAGACTTAAATGCAGACTCTAAACTTGGTAAGACACTATTATCAAAATTATTCATCTCAAATGAAACCAGTGTAGCAATCAAGCTATCAAGAGTGACTATATTATTTTCTACTACTCTCATTTCTTGAATAGCAGAGACTCTAATAGCATATACAGACAATAAGATTCTTAATATTTTACTTACCACTGTCTCCTCTTCAAGTGTACCTCCAACGCCTCATATAGCATTGACTACTTTTATTCCTCTGCTGTACTGAGTGATTATTTCACCTTCTTTCATTCTGAGATCATCGAAATTTCCTCTAAGGCTTTCTGCCTTGGCTCTCAGAACATTTGTATCACCTCCATGTACAAGTTTTAGCTTATCCCACATTGTCTTTGCATTTTTTCAATCTTTGACATCCTCAAATTCAGCATCAGAGAGTGAGGAAGAAAGCTCTATAACCATGCAATTATGTTCATGCTTTACTCTCAATTGATCTATTGTCAATGGTCCTGTAGGAAACACATATTCAGTATCCAAGTATTGAGTAATATCATTGCCAATACCTGATAAGTGGATTCTTTTTCTTCTTTTTCATAAAGCAAAGTTGTCTTTGTTCAATTTGGGCACATCTCGTTTGTTCATATTGTGATCTTTACTTAGGTCTTGAAACCTTCCTTCTAAGCACACAAGCTCTAATACCAATTGTTAGTAATAACTGAGAGGGGGGGGGGGGGGGGGGGGTGAATCAGTGGCCTCAAAAATTTATCCTTTAAACTTTAATCCACCAATACATACACCTCAGATTATTAAGTCCCTACAAGATGTATGCCTTGAAATACTTGAAACAATTAACTATCTGTCGGTTTACCTTGTCTGTCCATATTCTCCTTGATTAACGATAAGCAGTAAAACTTATTTACCGAAGCTCATTAAATATGCAGAGTAAACCAATCAATCCAAAAATGCATATGTGAAATGTAAAATAATAAAGTAATAAACCATACACACATAACACATGAATTTTAGCGTGAAAACCCTATTAAGGGAAAAAACCACTTAGACCGGTACCCCAAATTTTCACTCTTCTGAAGTGAGCTCTATTAGGAGGAAACCCTATTAAAGGTTATAAACACATGGTTAACTGCTACCTTGTTAGAGGATTTTTATGCATAGGTTGTCACTTAGTATCTGGCATCTACGCTACCATCCTTGAATCAACCTTTACACTGTCAATAGACTTTATGCTAATCTTACTACCATCCTTGAATCATCCTCCTTCTTAGACTGTCAATAGGCTTTAGGTAAGACCGATGCTACTATCGTGAATCAACCTTTTTGGTAATCTGTTAGGATATACCTCAATTATAGAAGACAGTTAAGTCCTGCTCTGTTAAGAGACTTAATGTTTCAATGGTTAAACTGAAACACAATGACCTATTTATAATGCAACTTTGAATTGCAAATATTCAGATCTATTTACGTACAATACCTCTCTGATCAATGTATAAATTTAATTCCTTTGTGCTTCACACTTTCTGATCTGTGATGCTGTGCTTCACTGTTTGTCGGTGTCTGCAGAATTCTTTAGCTCTCCCTTAGCTTGATTGATCAGGATTGTATGAAGTTTATCCTTCACCATTTTCTCTTTAGCATCTTCTTTCAATTCACTCCCTCCTGTATCTGATTGCTTGCGAAAATGAATTATGCTTGTCTCTTAGATAGACACGATATTCCTTTATTTTTTATTCTTGATTCTTGGCGTGAAAAACAATCTAGCCAATTTGATTTGCGGTTTTAACTCCTGATTTATCTCATAGTTATCTTCTTGCCAAGTGTATAAATAAATTGCTTAACTATGGTTGAATAAAAAAAATAAAACAATCAGTTAAGTCTATCCTTAAGCTCTGCCAGCTAGATATTTTGTCATTTTCTGATCTCTCTGCTTTGTCGGTCAATTCTGCAGTTCATCGATGATGACAACTGCAAGTTGTGTCGGTGCAACTTTAGTTAGCTTCAGGATCTCCATCCGTCGGGCATCATTGGATCTTGCTTGTCGGGAAACACTGTCTTCTTGTTCGTTGGGCATCACTGTGTTCTTGTTCGTCAGGCATCACTGTGAATTTATCTCCGTCTTTACCGATGGTGTGCACTCCATCGGTGTGGTCTATCACTTAGTGAATATTTGAATTTTATGCATTGCTGAAAGCATAACCCCTATTCCATTGATTCTCTGAAGTATTTGGCATTATGTATATGATCATACAGATGATATCAAGTTGACATCAATGACAATACAAACCACTAACTGGTTTAATGTTTTGCATCATCTTCAACTTAACATTATCAAACATTCAATCAGTTACATGTCATCACCAATTACTGACAAGGTCAAAGCACTCAAACATCCTCCTCACCCTGATATAGAAAAGATGACAGGTGCAGTATGGGATGGTAGAGGTTTAAAGGTAAACTCCATCGCCGATCCAAAACTGAAGTTCAGTGCATGTGTACTGGGATACAAGGTATTCCAAGCCAGCTGGTTAAACAACATAGTATGAGGAGCAGTTGACACTGCCCATAAGATTGTGAAGAAGGGATTACAACTAGACCTATCTGAGCTTCTAATAAAGTAATTAGAGAAGAACATGAGGAAAATTAGGTCAACAAGGACTATTTTAACTAAGTTCAGATCACTCCTCATGTGTACATTTTTATATTTCTAGAACTTCTTCCCATTTATCGATAATGTCAATTGGGACACTACCCAATTAGTAACAATTCAAATTAGTGAATTTATTAAGTCACCAGGGGACAATTTTACATCATTCATGGATGAATACTTTAATACCTTCAAAGATAGAATGCAGAAAAGGATGAGAATACCTGAACAACTAGTGGAACATTATAAGGATGACATATGTTTCATAGTGCATACCGACACCACGTTGATAAAACCAGCTGTACTGAGGATAGCATGGTTACCACCTCTAGATTATGAGATCAACTTTGATCAAGAAACAAGTGATATTGAAGCATTATTGAATGAAGCAGTAGACAAAACATTGCCAAGATTTGGAACTTTATGAGGAATCTAAGGCCAGAATAAAAAAAAAGGCTTAGTTGTTAAGAAGATAGACCAAAAGAAGAACAAAATCATAAAAACACTTGAGAAGAAACTTTCGGTAGATGATAAAGATTCGAAGCAAGAGGTCACTAAGGGATAGTCACCCATCAATGAAGGTGAACAATTGAGTGACTCCAAGTCTATAGTATCTGATGTACCACCACCAAAGAAACCAAGGACTACTGCTGCATCAAGAAAAAGGAGTTAGACTACCAAAGATGTAGATTCCTCATCGGTAAATAAAGGTACAATCATGACCTATAAGAGAAAGACTCAAACTAGGAAACAGGCACCGAGGCAAAGAAGAAAATACATCCTTGAGGTAAAGAGGACAAGGATGATACTCCATAGGATGAGAGTGAAAAAACACTCCAAGTTGAAAAGGACAAAGTTCCTATGATAATTGATGAGATTGCTTTATCAATCATCAAGATAGGTAGCATATCAAATGCTAAGATAAGGCAATGGCTAACCTTATCTCCTGAGGATCATAAAAAGATTGAAGAAGCCATCATTCAGGCAATGATTACATTCAAATATGTACCTATAGAATTCAACAAGATGATGCCACAAGAACTAAATGACAAAATTTTGGCAAGGTGGACTTATGCACTGCATACTAAAAAATAGATAAGGGAAAGATCCATAGTCACAATTATGCCACCTGAATTAAAAGTTGAGGAAATTGATGAAATAATGAAGAAGCATGCAAGAAAATTTTCAGCTAAGATAAGAGAATACAAGGTACTAGAGGGAAAATTAATTGAGCTTGATAAAGAAAGCGATGGAACTTGGAATCAAATATTCAATCCACCTAAGGAGGATTCAAGTCCCAAGAAGGTATTAGCTCTTACTGAGACCCCTTACAATGAAGATAAAGAGGCCACACTGAGCCCAATCTTCATAAATGATACTGAGGGCATCAATCTAGTTGAGTTGACAACACAGGCAAGCAAGGCCATGGATGATGTACCTCAGATAATTTAATCATTAGTAGATTCAACAGAGGTCATCATCAAAGATATAACACTTATTGATTTTGATGATGAACCAAAGAAATATGAAGATATATCTGCTGCCACTGAGCAGGAAAAGGAAAAGGAAATGGATACCACAGATGGTGCACATATAAATATACCAAGTGACATGCCACTATTGATACAAGCTGTCAATATCATTACAGAGGAAAAGGAAAATACAATTGGACCTGATGCAACCACATCGATGGACACAGGTGCTGAACAAGGGACGCAACAAGATACACAAGAGGAAAAGAAAGATGCAAGTGGAGAGGAGAAAATAGGTGATGCCACTGAAAAGAACACCGAGGGTGAAAAGGTTGCAATTACAGACAAGGCTGATGTGGAGAGGTTCACTACCAACCAACAGGTCAATCATGAGCAGCACCCAAAAGATACAAGTCCTCCCACATAATCACCAAAGAAAGAAAAAGAGCATGAACTAGCTATAGTTCTACATTCCCCTCCTTCTAGCACAATTTCAAAGAAGAAGAAGAAGAATAAAAATCCTGTCACATTGGATGAAATCATTGACATACTAGAATGTGATCCTAAAAAATTGGATCTAGATTCACTTACAAACTATGGTGAACTTTGTAAAAGAAAGACAATTCAGGACAAGCTCAGAAAGGAGCACAAGAACTCGCAAGTCCTGGAGACAACCAAGGAAATAGTATTGTAGATTATACCTGACACAAATATTGATCAAAGTGCACCTATAATTGATCAATAAGAAGTTCTTACCAACACCATCACATCACAGAATGTAGATGTAGACAAGGCAATTGAAGAACGTGTTGAGCAGAAGTGTTAATACAATCTTACAGAGAAAATCAGCCAAGAAGTGACAGAACAAAAGGTGAAAATTTCTGAATTAGTTACTACTATAGAATTGATAATATTAGAATTAGTAAACTTAATTCAAAAGTTGTACACATTAGAAACTTTCACTACCAAGCATAGTGAGAAGTTGGCCAAAATTGATGAAGATCTTAAGGCAAGTGCACAAGGTCTCACGACCGATGGAAATGCATTCAAGTTGCATTATGAGAAGCTTGTAAAATCTAAAAGGTTGAGAATAGAGATTCAAGAGGTAGAATCCAACATCCAAGATGAGGTAACCGATCTCCAAGATCTACTACTACCAAATATCACATTACTACAATAACACATGACTTCAGAAAACACACTAATTGCCACCCCAGAGATGTCTGTCACCAACAGTATCTATGAAATGCACGCAAGGATAAAATTGGAGCACATGACCCTGGAACACCTCAAAGAGAAATGGTAGAAGATGATGGAAAATATTAAGAAATCCCATTCCCACATTTTTGACAATTTTTAAGTATTACACCTTTGTCATTATTTTCAAAAAAGGGGGAAATCATATAATAAAGGGGGAAATAATATGAAAGGGGAAATGATAAGGTGAAAGGGGGAAATGAAAAAAGAGGGAATATATGTATAAAGGAAAATGTATCAAAGGAAGGAACATGTACATACATTACACCGAGGCATGCACATAGGGGGAGTCACATTGACTAGATAAACATTTTGGTGTACATACTGAACATTTCAGTTTTGCACATATCAGTTTTTGATACTAATGCCAAAGGGGGAATTGATAATCCTAAAGGATAATATTTTGTCATTAGTATACAAAGGAAATTTTTTTTTTGAACCGTCGGTAACATGATCATCGAAAGACAAGTTTATAGTGAAAACTGACACAACAGTTCATAGAGGTCACCGAAAATGTTAAAGTGCAAGTGAACACCGAAACCAGTTTTCACTGACAGAAAGTTTTCAGTGTAAACCGACAGACAGTCTACAGAGCAACCTGAGAAGCAGAATGTCTACAGAGACATCACCAATAGCATATACTATAAAGAAACCCGAGCACCAGTCAACCGAGAGACAAATTTAATTCTGAGAAATGTGGATTTGAGTTACACGTCTGATAAAATACTTGAGTTTTATATTTAGCTTTAGGATTTTCTTTAAAACCATTCTTGGGGGAAAAGTAAAGCATATGTAATTGTTTTAATCAGTCTAACTAATTATAAATATGCAAACTAGGAGATCAAGGTCAAGTTGTAAACCTTTGATCATAGAGGATTTATTGTAAAGCGTGAAACCTAGGTAGGTCAATATATTGTATAAATAGATCTACAAATCAATCAGAACATGATGATTGTAGCCGCAACATATATCTATGGATCAGATAGAGATTTTGATGCATAAGGAAAAAAAATGATGGAATCAGATATAAAGAACAAGATTCAAGGCTACCGAGCAAAACATAGGTATTAATCAATCACTATAGGTGATATATATACATTATGTACTTAAAGGATTTGTATTCAGCAATTCAAGATTGCATATCACCAGGTCAAAAAGTATTCTTGACTACTCTCTAACAATTGTAGAAAATAGAAGAAATCCTTTAAGAAGGTGGATTTAACAATCCTTTATAAATCTCTTAACCGAGTGCACACTTAACAATGTTGCTAAATATCTTAACCGAGTAGACCTAATAGTCTAAAATGTTACTCCTAACAAGGTAAGATCATCATAAGTGGTCAAATTGTAGCCTTGCCTGACACCTTCCATTCTGCAGATAGTGAAGCTTTGTGGGTTCCATCCCCACCGCAATTTTTACCTTCTAACAAGGGTTTTTTGCGTTACCAATTCTTGTGTCATGCGTACTTACATTTCATGAATGTTTTTATGAATGTTTACATGCAATTAAGTTTATGTTTTGATATTACATGCATAAGGTAGAATAACATTAATGGTCGATAATGCAAGAATAGAGTACTAATGGTTAATTGTTAAAAAGTTTTAAGGGTAGTGATTCACCCCTCCCCTCTCAGTACACACCATTCCATTATTCCAACACTGCTACCAAAAATACTAGAGGAAAGCACTCATACTCTACTGTATTGTCTTTGATTCAATATTACATGTTTATTTTATATGATAATACTTAAAAAGGTCACACCTTTTCATAATGTATTTATAAAACTTAATAACACAAAACATAAAAAGTCATGTTTTGGTGATCTATTATGAATTCTTTTGTGTTCTTACTCTTTTGGTCTATTCATATAATGCTATCTTGTGCATCTATTAATGTCTGCACTAGTCATTAGTTTTGTGAATTTTTTAAATATCATGCCAATGTGACATTGTTAATTGATTTAAGACAAGTTAAAAATCCTCCTAATATATTCTCTTTAGTTTGGAACTATCTTTGTTTATAGAAATTTTTTTGATCATTTGGAACTCTTAAATGTCCCTTTAATTTTAGACACCCCTTGGATTTCCCTTACTTGCATATAGTTCTAGATAAAACTTCTCAATGTCTCAATAAAAATATGTGTCCCTTCAAGGACCTTTTCTTCCTACTCCGATTTTGAAACTTTCAGAGAGACAACTATGAAGTTCCTCTAGTATTGTTGTGACTTATGCCTTCGAGAACACAGAAAGATGTTATTCCAAGAAAACATGTCTCTCTGAAGTGTCTGAAACCTGAATTCATCACATTCTAAGCATTCAATTGAATTATTAGTAGTTTCATGTTGTGCCTCTTCTCCATTTTTAGTGTATCCTTCCACAAAAAATTAGTTTTTGTGAAAGAACGTGATGTTTCTTCTCTTAGACTCTGTATGCATGATGATCTTCAGTGAAAGATACTTGAAATTTTCTTGATGACAACCTAGTTTTTATCATTATTGGGATGACTTGAATAATCACTAGAAGTAAAAGAAGCTCCCATGAAACTGGTAGTCTCTCAGATACATACTATTTGTATTTTACCCTCGCATATTTTCAGTTGACTTAATGGAATTCCTTCCAATGATATCTATGTTGTTTACTTCATCGACTAGATAAAGATAGTAAAAAATACTTGAGGAACCTACTCTGATAGTGGAAGTCTTTTCGATGGAAGATAGACTTCCTAGTATCAATTTATTCAGTGGTGAGACAACATATTTTTCACCTCGATGTGATCTCATTTGATTCTAATGATCACAAGAACATATGAACAATGTCTCTGATGTATTTATCAGTATGACTCATGTGATCTATGTGAATTTTAATTATTCTCCTAACAAATAAGGTCTCACAAATACTAATGCTTTTCACTCATTTGATTGGATAGACATATTACTATCCTCCTTGAAATTAATAAGATTATTTATAACTATGATGATCCTAAAGACTCTATCTTTTGAATATTAGAGTAACTCATATAATCAATGTGACATTAAGATATTCCTGTGATCCTCTTGGCCTCACTGATGAGGTTTCTTTGGGGAGAAATGCTAAATGTGTTAGGATTAAGTAATACTGAGAGGG